>SMGT01004168.1:437849-449089 GCA_004794575.1 Lanistes nyassanus
ACAGCTGCAACATGGCAGCGTTTTAGGTCCTGCCCCTCTCCCCCCGCCCCCCACTCCCCATATACACACAGGTCACATTATGCTGTTTCCAGCAGAGCTGTATTACTATCGCAGGTCTAGGTACAACTCCATGAGCAACGCAAATATTGTTGATGTGCTCGATCATGGTGCACGTACAGCTAATGCTAATTAACAATTAGTAATCATTACAGTGTTTGAGAATGACACTCAGATGGGTGCACGTTCATGCACATCTGTCCATATAGACCCGCTTATGGAGCACACACTGACACACAGATACTGCAGCTAATGGGAACTACAGGGTCCAGCGCATACCCACAAAGACCAGTTAGGTGTATGCATCGTCAGCGACATGCTAAGGGAAGCCACTGCTGAAATCCTCCCTTTCTATTGATCCTTACTGTGATTTCAAAGCAAGCCATTGCAGAAAATAGAAAGCGTCAAGAATTCTGTCAGCAAAAAATACATCTTGCTCCTGAGGTTAATGCTTTTTTTTGTCAAAATTGCACAGTGCTGGAGCCAAAGCAATTAATCTGTCACGGAAGTTAGATACAACCAGACTTTTGTTTACCATGCAGAAAGTAATTTTTAATTTATTGTCAAACTACCGTAATAGACTAATAATAGTAATAGAATTTAATACCAATAACATATTGGATAAGTTGTACTATTAACAAGTGCTCTCACTTTGATTAATGTACTATTCATATTTATATTCTGCCTCCCTAAAAACTAAATATTCATAATCGGCCAAGTAGTGAAGAGCTAGTGTTTAACGGGTGACCTAACAGGAGCTCACCTTCATCAGAGAAAACCATTCATCTGAGATCCTTTCAACTTCTTCACTGTGTCCATCTTCAATTATGTTCTGATAAAATAACAGAAGCATTTTTTCTTTATAAATCTGCCATTATATATCTATATTTACTATCTGCCCATATGCAACTAAAATTATGAAACTGTAGACTGTACATGCTTGAAAATCAACACACCTAAAACATATCAGCACTATTTTCAGGCGCAACAACACCCAAACCTTGTTTCTAAAAATCTGTCTCATAAAACTGAGCGTGACTAATAAATTGTTTCAAACTAGTGCTTCCATCCCAAAGAAAGGGGATTGGCACTCTTAAACCCAAGTTTTGTTGAAAAGAAATCTGCTTTATCATGCAGGAATAAATACATGAACTTTATTTTGGCTTTGAAACCAACTTTCTCAAAGGATAATTTATTTTTTAATCCACATCTGCAAAAAATGTGAAATAAAATGAACCATAACAAACCTTCATCACCTGCAGAACATGGCTACCAAAATCTTTCAAACCTTGGATTTGGCTGATCCGCTCCACCTCAAATGGGAGACTCTTGAGAGCACAGGCAGCACGATGGAATGCCAATGCCCTTGAATAATCACTGTCACCATCTCGAAACTCAGCGTGTTTCTCAAGAGTTTCAAGTGCAGTCTGCAACACATATCATAACCAAACAAATTTGTTTTCATTCTACAATGAAAGGATCCACATTTAGTTGTATCCCTAATTTCCTGCAGGTTTTAAGTCTGCGAGAAGCCCAATGAAGAGTTTTCCTTTAGTTTAGCATCTCTGCTTCTGCTACCAAAAAGACATGAAAATATGCAATGCTGATGTTGTCAGGTGTGGAAAGAGAGCTTACTACATTACACATTACACAATTACATATGTCCACATAAAGGACTTAACAGCATTTACTTATGGTGCAATGTTCATTACCACCAGCCTTCCCTTATTCTCTTCATTTGACTGGGCCCCCCACTAGAGTGACCTAAAGCCGACAGGCTGCCTTCTGTGCTGGAACAACAATCTTAAAAATTCTGAAACTTGGGCACAATATTGGCAGAACACCTCAGACTCCAACTATGCACGACCCTGACAAGAACTGACTGTGACATAAAGTAAATCAAGCTTTGCATTATGTGTGCAGACACTACATCCACAACCTGCTTTACTGGTTTCAAGGAGGAGACAGAGATCAAAGAGAAACAAGAAGAAAGAAAAAAGAAAAGGTTCCATCTTTTGGTTACATTTTGAAAAAAAAATTCTGTAGCTCTGATTGACGAATTGCACCTATATATCTATGCACAGTTGAAAGGGCAGCATACATTTTGAAAGCACCTGACTCACAGTAAATTTCTCATTTGGATGGTTTAACGGCGTCCTCCTCTGACAGGCCCAAGCAGGTATAATGAGGTTTTGCCGACTGCCTTTGCTTGGTTCTTCTTCTTTATTACAGTTCTGCAAAATATGTTTATGATTTTTCGCATAAGGGGTGCACAACTATGCACTGCCATGCACATCCAAACACACAATCACACACATGCATATATGCACACACACACATCACAGGCACTTACCAGACTGAACAGAGTGAAAAAATATTCCATCAAATCAAAATGTGAGGTAAACCAGGGTTACAATGTGTGAGTCTCCTACAATTTTATAACAGAAAATTTAAGGAAGTTTTCTACTAAACGTTTTTCGTCTACTCATTTGAGAAAAGTACTATCAGAAAATTACAGTTTGAAAATCCTTTGACCCTCAATCAACAAGCAAAAAACAAAGTGTTTAGTTGAACACGTTCATATTCACATTCACATTCACCTCTTGAGCCTTGTGATGTATTTTGTGTTTTTCCTCCACAGGAACAACATGTCCTGCCTTCAGGCATGCTGACAGCCATGAAAGTGAGACAACTTGTGCCAAAAGTTCTGTCTGTGCAGGGTCCAAAACACCATCCCTCTGAAGCTGTCGAACCACCTGGTCGTATTCTGTGTACTGTGTAACTATGTGACTCACGCGTTGACTGTACACAAAAGTACAAACATCCAGAAATAACAAACCTCATCATGTGGATTTTAAAAATGTATTACTTTAGAACCAGGGTAGAAATTGTTATTCATCTCCTTTTAGTAATGGAAACAGTCTTTTTCAAGCACAATTAAAGGTGCCATTTTGACCTCAGTACAGAAAAACAGTTCAGTACTTTAATGTAAGGGTACGAGATGTACAGTACTGTAGATTGAGCTCTTTAATATTCTATTGCTATAAGCGCAGACTGAAAGAGAAGAACTAAAATACCACAATTAATACTCCTAAGGCTGACTTTATCCACACAACTAGTCATGCGTTTTCATCTTGCATTCTTCTTTCCACAATACTGGTCGTGCGCATTCTTCTATCCACACGACTCCAGGTGGTGCGCTTTCGGGATGTGTTCTTCTATCTGCATGAGTGGTCGTGCGCTTTGGGGCTACATTCTTCTATCCACTGGACTCGTGTAGCTAAAAGTTGCAATTGACTTGGAAGCAAGTGAGGTGTGGATGCCTCGTGCTAGATAAAATTTACATGGAAAATTATTTACACAACCTTTCTTCTCTCTCTCTCTCTTTCAAACCAAGAAAATCTTTCTGAGAGGCCTTTTACATGTTTTATTTGAGGCCACTGCTGCTGCTGCCCGCCTTCTCCTCTGCTCACCTCGCCTGCCTCTACTGTCCAGTCTCGGCTCTCATGGCGTCATGTCTTACATGGTCTCCTCTGCGCCTCTGCTCGTTTTATCACTACTCTGAGACGTGTCTTTGTCCTGCCCGCACCCCGCTTTTACCGGGTGAGAGCGGGCCGCGAAGGGAGCATTAACAGCTACAGCAGCAGCTTTCAGGTCCAAGTGCGGCGGATGACGCATTTTGTGTTTCTTACATGCACAAAAGTTTAGGATAAAAAAGCAAAGAATGTATGTATAAGAACACGAAAATATGTGATGCATAGACTGCACTCTGCTCTTCCTGTTAGTGTTAAGGAAAGTTTAGTAGTGAGAAGGAAATAAAGATAATTACTTTAAAATAAAGTTTTGCTAGCTATGTTGAATAGATAAGGATAAGAAATCTAACTACCATTTAATCTAATCTATTAAAAAACATGTGTTGAGTTTGTTATCTTAAGAAAGAGTATATCAAGTAGAATCAGAAGATGTTAGTTATTAGTATCTGTAACTATCCTAGAAGGATATAGAAGCGTTTACAGCCACGGATCGCTGGTGGTACTCAGCCTAGATACCGCGCCCCGGTGTCCGCTGTGGTTGTGAGCGTGATGGCCAAAATTGTCTCCGTGATGGCTGCGTCCATCACACAAAGTAAAATTTTAAAGGCAGTCACTCCATTTACAGGCTAGTAACATGACTTAAAATGTGGAGAGGAGAAAAAAAAAGGGTGGCACAAGCGTGAGTTTCAAACTATACAAACATTGATTAAAGGGGGTCTCTAATACAGTCTACAGCTGTCTCCACCGAGTTAACCACTCAGCTACATACAGCCGAAAAACAATCATCATAATAAAAGCTGCTTCTAATTGTCGCAGAACCAATTTAGGGAGTCGCTTTACAGCCCACTGCCAAAATCTGAAACAAACTTGACAAACATGCTAGGTACGTGTATTTTTAGCATAATATTAATAACATATTATCGATCCCTAATCGTACAGCTGATAAGAGAATGTACACCGCCAGCCCACGACTCGCCCGAAAGTCGTGCGGATAAAAGAATGACCGCCACTAACGCGCGACTCCTCGATTCATGTGGATAGTCACTTTCTACTGCTAAAGCCTTAGAAGCAGAACTCTATCATTCGTAGTATCGATCCACTGATCCAGTTTCACAACTACGCCCACTGACACAACAATAAAGTTTTAATGGCAAACTCTTTAAGGTACATTACTCAAACTCCGTTGAGACTTGGATATTCGTTCGCGAAATGGCACTTCTAATGTCCTGCAACATTTTTTTAGGGATTCTTTGTGGCATAATATAGATTACTACATCGTGAGTACCGCCTTTAGTTGCCATCTTCGTTCCTCCGCATATCGAGTGCTTTCCCTTTTTGTTTGGGATAGCAACCTATGAGGAAACATCCTCGCCTACTGGCGAAAAACGTCGGCTGCTATGGCCAGAAGTAACTATAATAACGTGTATTGTTAACATTAATAAAATATCAGTTTCAAATGCTTTTTTTGCTAAAATGTTCTTAAATTGCAATTGTAAGCATAACTCATTTGAGTTGCCTAAGAACAACTGCATAATCGAGCTGTCCGTGTCCAACAAATAACGTGACCTCCCTCGACTTAAACATCCCGCGGAAAGAGCATTTTTTGCGTGTGTGCGTCACGTCCGCTTCAGATCACTTTTTTTTCTAAAAACGGTTTTATGAAAGTGTTTAAAAATTACTTACATTAAGAACTATACTTTGTAAATTGTTTGGGTATTGGATTGACGATTCTGTTCATTTAACAACGGCAAAGGCGCCTCAAAGGGAAAGCAATTTTTAGTTACTGTATTTTGCTTGTAAATAATTATCGTTTAGTAGCAGACGCCTATACTAAAATGGAATAGTGGCCACAGTGAATATTGTAACGCACTGTTATAAAATCTGTAGCTTAAGTGCATTGCAGCAGCTAGAATATAACCGTAGACACGATATTTTAAAATCAGCATTTGGACAATAAAGTCCATTAATTCTGGGTAAAGCTTCAGAAACTAAAGGTTTCCTCGGTTTCCTGTAGTGTAACTCGATCTAGAAATTCTGAGAACTCATTGACGAGAAGTGAGGAGTCTTTTAATCGGCTGAAAAAGAAAAAAGTGCCTCCCTTACAGGAGGCAAGGTCACCATATAGCAGCGCGGTTCCTGGTCTGATGACATCCGCCATCAACTGGAGTAAGACCCATCATTGCCTCAGTTCTGGATTTTTGAATGTAATTTCTTTTCATGAAGTTATTATATAAATTTACAGCTGTTACAAAATCGTGGATAGAGTGCAACTAGCGTCTTGTGAACCACTTAACGTGTTCCTTCACACCTGGGCATGTTTGTCCATGTACACAACAAGTGTGAAGTTCGGGTGATTGTACAAGACAGTATACGTTATTTATATAAGCCCTGTACTAGACCTTTGATCTGGAATTTTAACTGCACTGTGAGGATTGCAGAAAACACAGTGAAAGTCCTTGTCCTTTTCCAAGCTGTCGATGGGGGAGAAGGGGTAGGCAAAGGAATAAGGAAGGTGAGCTATTCTGCTCACAACTGTATGCATTATGTGTTGTTGGTAGGGGTGCATAATACACAGAGCATCATTGAAATACTCTTAGTATGAGGAAACAGCATGATGAGTGGTGCACAGACCAGGAGATATCAATTCACAATCACATTTATATAGATTCTTCCTCTGATGCTCAGCCCATCAGATTAAAAATCACCATCTGTTTAATTGTGCTTATTGACAAAACCATTTTGGGGGGGAGTTCTTATATTTGTGTTTATTTTGCATTATCATATGCAGGAACTAAATTTATCTTCTTTCCCAATTGTTAAATATTATCTACATATTTTGTAAACTTGTTTTTGTGATCAGCTTGCTGTTGACAGATAAATATATGTGAGAGAAAGAAAGACACAGAGAAAGATGGTGCTTTACATATGCACAGGTAGACAAATATGGTTGTCCAGTGGTCCCAAACCACTAGAAATCTTGCAAGTCCATTAAAAGTCATAAACCCGCTGGGCAATGGTCCTTTTTTCTGGCTGCTACAGTGTCACAAGTTGGGTCTGGTGGGTCAGATCGCTGACGTAATCGCCAGGTCAAGTGAGCATAGGTTAGTTGTCAAGAGGTCCCTGTTCTCGCCTCTAGTCAAGGTGCTGGCTCTAGAGTGAGGGGTGAGGCGTTACTGACCCTGGGGCATAACTGGGAGCCGAAGAGTACCTCGAACAGGTGTCAGGTATTGTTATCTAGGCAGGCAGGGGGAGATTACACATCAAAAGGAGACTGTTAATGCGTAATGTCAGCCACCAAGCTCTCTGTGGTAGCCAGGAGCAGGGGTTAGCTATGTCCACTCGAGGTATCCACTTGGGGGTGGGTCCTTGTAGTTAAGGTGGGGTGTGGCTTCTGTTGCCTCGGTCCTGATTGATGTAACCCTCTTGATGACTACGTGTATGTGGATGCAAGAATGTACGAATGAAAGGTTAGAATAAAAGGACTGGTTTGGAACGCCAAGTCATCCTTTGCCAAAAACTCCTGTGAGAGTTATCTTTTGCTAAATCTGCCTGCAGAAGACCTGCTTGCATCCACACAAGCAACAAGGGAGAACAAGAAACTATAAATGCTTATTAAAATCTTCCCTCTTTTTTCCATGGCCACTGGTTTGGAACGCCAAGTCATCCTTTGCCAGTTTCTTAAGTGTATGCTGCATGCACGTCGGACAATGCCAGTTACTTTTTTTTATCCGTACAAAAGGAGATGTTTTCTGCAGGCAACAACCATGTATGAAACTGTTTGGCTATCTTGGGGGGGGGGGGGGTTGGATTTTTTTTTTGAGAATCTAAATGAATTTCTTATTTTGAAAGTTCTAACTTGTGGTCACAACTATGCTTTATCAAAATTAAACAATTCCTCCACCACCACCCACCATCTTGAACAATTTGTGTACCTTTGAACACCTTAAGATAACCTTTTCTCATTATTTTTCTTGGAAATGCAGAGAGGTCACTGAAAGCTTTTAGCACTGATGTGGAGCCAGGTCAACCCTTTAATTTTTATTATTTTCATTTTGGAAAAGTTATACCTAAGAATGAGTCAGGTGTGCATGACAGTTATTGTTTTCATGCCAAACCCATGAAAATTTTTGTATGACTCCTGCTCGACAAAACATGTACACCTGAAAAATATTTGGGAACATTTTAATGCATATTGTATATTTCCTTTAAAAGATGTTAAATTTGCATAATACTCTGTAATTTTAATCAATCAGAAATTCATGGCTACAAATCCTTAAAATTTAGAACCTGTCATAAAAATTGGTTGCTTATGGCATTGGTAAAAACTTTGGACTCTATGTTCTGACTCAAAAATAGGATATAACTATGTCTGTCATAGGGCAGTATAACTGGTCAAGGGAGAAATAAAAAACGGGAAATTTCACAGGAGGCCCACTACAACACCAAACAAACTTCCAAGTACATCTTTAGCATTGTTATTATATTATTTTCTTGTTTGTTTTACCATGGTAAACTTTTTTATTTTGATTGTGATGATGCTATTCTACAGAGATTCTTACAAAAATACAGAAATGTGTCAAGGAAAGCATATATAGCTGCACCATCAATGACACAAACATACGACAATCTCCCTTTTTGTGCAGAATTCTGGATTTCAGGGCCAAAACACAAACTGAGATGCACTGTACTCTGAAAACAGGAAATTCTCTCTTGCTTTAGAGAAACAAAACAATGGATTTACTCAACAGTAATGTGTGCTTAACTCAAGAGATGCTCTGAATGAAGTAACATAAAAAGAATGCTGCGCATGCAGACACAATATCCAGGAATATCTTCAGTAAAATTTTACTTCTTGATGTGCTTAGGATAGGCATCATGGCCAAAAAAACCATTATGGGTCCAAAACTACTCATTTCTTGGAAAATGCACCAGCAGCACACAGATGTGGTAATTCTGTAGTAGACAATTAAGATATGCAGAATGCATAAAAAATAAATCATATGGCAAATGTGTTTGACAATTCAGACTGCAGAAGCAAAGAAACATTAACACATCTTACAAATCAAAGACAACACATTGTCAAACTAGTCAGAAAGTAAAAATTGCCTGAGGAGCCAGATCTACCATCTGAAATAGACTGATTTTCTCAAGCCAAAATGCCTAAGAAAGGTTAAAAAAAAAATCCAAGTCATTGGTGTGATGTAGTTTTCCAATAAAACATTTTTTTCTGCTGGAGCTGAATGATACAGTGATGTTCGCAAACGAAGTTTTCTGTTTGTAGATGTAAAAGTATAATGTAACCACATCAGCCATTGTATCACGAGATACATTTACCATTTCACAATCCTTGCAAATTACATACGCTGCACTGTGCAAGCACTTGTATCTCTTATTATATAACAGCGACAGAAGCACTTGCTTAACCTACAGAATGACCACATGACTAAGCCCAGCTCTCTGCAACTGGTTAGAGACCAATAGAAAATATTCCCATGCACTTCTCTCTGCAACAAGCACATGATGCAAAAACACTTTGATTGCACAGCAACTTGAGGTAGTAAAACAAAACTCAGTATTGGAAAGCATTCATTCTGTTGCTCCTCTGTGGCAAGAACTAAAGAAATACAGTCACATGCAACTACTACATGTATTCTGTTGAGTTTTGCAAAGGAATAAAGAATCCATGTCTGTGTCACTAAAACAAGAAAAAGAAGCATGCCCCCCACTAGCCGAGATTTCAGCTGCAAGTTGTCAAATAAAACTACTTTGAATTGTTATTGCAGGATGATGTTTTGACACCAATATGCAGTTATTTGCTTGGTGAGTCAATATAAGCTTAAAGCATCGAACTTTTGATAAACCGCTTGCATCAATTTACAAGGTTTAAAAAAGACAACAGACAACAGTGGCATCCTTGCCTGTTTGAGTTGTTTATGCAACTTTTCATATATTTCTTTTAACTTTTCATGGATTTTTGATATAACATTTTCATCGCATTCATACATAGAGATATAATGTTCATATATATATATGATTTTTGCTTTGAGAAACTTTGGTACAATATCTCTCTCTACTGTCTTGTTGCATTGTAGACAGACCAACTCGCACAAGTCACAGGGTCACAATTTTCCATGTCTTCCACTCTGCCTTAGGGACACAATTTTCCATGCTTTCCACATTGCCTTAATGAGTTGGATGATTAAGATGAAAAAAAGATAAATTGATGTAGTCCATGTGTTCACATATTCAACTGCTAGCATCACTTTTCCAAACGAACATGCACTGAATGTGCAGATATCTTGAGGTCACATGAGAAATAAAAAGTGCAGATTGCATGTTGTGGGTTTGCAAGATGCCAAATGAGTCACAAGAGGAAATAAACCACTCCAATGAAACAATGCTGAAACAAGAAAATAGGCAAACTCAGACATTACTGTAAGCCTAAGCAGACAGAAGTCAAAACTGAAGAAAAGAAAAGAAAAGCTACTCGACATCTTAGAACAACATTGCTTGTAGAGAATCTAGACTTCTCAGAAATCCACAGTGAGAACAATAACAATAATAGATGAAACTTTATCGTGTGTGCATTCTGCATATGGATGTATGTGTTGCATGCACACACAGTTTCAACAGAAAAAATGGATAAAACTTGCTCACCCTTGCAAACACACTCTTAGTCTTACTTTATGATAAATGAGGTTATCACATTCAAATATAGCCGAGCTTATGCCTTTCTTTTCTTGGCTGGGTTCAGCAAGAGATCTACAAAGAGGAAAAGATCTCATGCAGCTAGAAATAAATATAGAAAATAGTGCATCAAAATATTGCAGCATCACAAATTGAGACAGTTCTGAAATCTCTTCCACTCAATAAGTTAATCATCATTCCTTTTATGAAGAAAAGCAAGCAGCTCAAAAGACAAACGAACTGACAGCAACACTAACGACACTGGAACTGGTATTCTGCTGATGACATCCTTTCTGAGTCTTATGGAAGAACGCTGTGCTTCGTCTAAGAAGTCCCTGGCTTTTTTTTTTTTTTTAAAAAGGACATCTGAACCTGCTTTTATGGGTGCATACAAACAATAAAGTGTGAAACTCTTCTGACGATAAAAATATTTTGGAATGAACGCAGGTATTCACAACCCTTCAAGCTCATGCCAAAATAATTACTAAGGTCTAGACATCTGCAACTTCTACATACCAAGATGACAATAATAAAAATTCTTGAAGTTTTGAGACATTTTCTCCCTCAGAAAGATAAAACAAACAGCAACCATGAATTTTCACATAAAATGCCAGCATTGTCTGTAACTTTGGCAAAAATACATTTAATTTTTCTGAAACAGCAAGATTTTTAAAACATGATCAGGACTTTCACTCATCAAGATCTTGTGCTGCTTCTGGTGAAGAACACTAATGCCACACAGCTTAATTCTCCAAAAAGGCTGTAAATGACCCAATCCAGCATCCAAGTTTTGCTCCCGCCCCCACCCACCAAAAACTTCTGCTTTGGCACAAAGTGTGGCACACACATTTGGGCAAACCCCAAGATCCATATCCCTCTTCCAGAAACTCATGACAGGTTTGATGCGTTCATCGTTGGCCTGCACTGGTCCCAAAACAAGAAGGAAACCGCCATGAGCGCGAG
>SMGT01004168.1:449753-462991 GCA_004794575.1 Lanistes nyassanus
TTTTGCTGAAGGTGTGTGCAGCTTTGTCCTTTTATCTGAGCTCAGATCTCAAAACTAGATGAAAAGAGAAGATATAAAGGTGAGACAGACTATGTTTGAAAGTGTGTAGCAGTGGTCTTCCTCATAAACTTACTATAAGAAATGTCAAAATAAAATAAATTCATGAAAAAAAATCCATTTTGTTGGCTGCTGCAGGTGGAGACTTTTATGAGGATAGGGGAGTGGTAAATGCACCTCAAGTGAAGAAAAAGGGATGGGAGGGTGGGAGTGGGGACAAAATGACCTAGCAAAGAGTGAAAGGCAGACTAGGATACCTAAAAGAAAAAGTGCTTGCACCTGAACTTGATCTTGTCCTTGAGAAACTGAGAGGTCCATGCACCAGAGAGTGCCATGATGGCAGCAGTCAGTACAGAGAGTTGTAATTTCGCTGGCAGTTTGCTGACACCTTCCACCACTGGCTGCAGCAGACCTTCCCACACCTGCTGTACATAGCTGCTGGCATCCTCAGGGAATTCTTGCAACACAACATTTCACTGCATGAATAACACTGCTCTTTACAACTTAGAATATTACAAGCTTACAGATTTTGATATGAATTTGTTCTTGTGTAAGTCAGCTGTGTATGTACTTATCTACAGTGAATAATTTTCCACTATATGAGGGGTGATTTTCTTGTATTTACAAATGTCATAGGCATCCATATATGTGTCTACATGTGTGCATACATTGTGTGTGTGTGTGTGTGTGAGAATGAGCATATATTTAATAAATCAGCAATCATCAAATGACCCTACATTGTTTATTGCATAATGCTAAGCCAGAAATAAACGCAACATCCCAGTGGAGGCAAGAGTGGGAGGAGAAAGACAAGGGCAGGAAACTGGAGTGCCCCCCAAAAAACCTCTGACAGCCAGTCTTGTAAACAGGTGCCACATGCATGCACACATGCGCACACACACACACACACACGAATAATGAACAGGCTCATGCTGGTGTGTAAGATGTACCTGGCGGTACCTTGCGACGCCAGTACTTGGCCGAAGGCAAAACATCTTGGAAGAAAGAGCTGCAGTGCTGATTAAACTTCTCAGCAAACAGTTTCACTGCAGATTCCTCAAGCCCCTGCAACAATCGTGCCAGAATAGTCTCATATATTGAACATGCATACAGCACAGTCACCAAAACTGAAGGCCATAATTTCTCTTCTTTTTCTCTCTCTCTGCACTAGAACTCTCAACAAACACATCATTTCCTATAAAAACGTTTTGTTTCCTTTTTAATGAAGATAACAAATGTGCTGCACCAATACGAATGAACATTTTATCATGCTGGCATGCAAACCTGGATCTGTGCACTGACAGTACTGATCTGTTGCAAAGTCTCAGTCAGGTGACCTAAGGCCAGTTGATCCAACAGGGAAGGACTGGAGGTTGGCTGGTTGCTCACCAGCGTCTGCAGCAGATGTGTTGCTCTGCGGCTACTGTCTGCTAGAATCTGAAAAACAACAAGGTAATTCCACCTGAAATCACTGAATGGCACATTTAGTTAAGGGAAAAAATAATCTCTAAGTTCCTTCCATTAGTTTCCAAGGAATGTAATCTTAAGGATTCGGATATTCAGTTAGGTTTCTACAAGGTTCCTACAGAAAGCATCCTAAGGCTAGAGATTCTGAACACAGAAAAGGTCAACAAGCTAATATACATTACAATCAAGTAAACAAAAGAAAAAAAGCTGAGCATGCAAAAACACACAAATGAAACTCAACCACCTGAGGACTCACCTTCAAGTCTGTGCAGGCCAAGAAGATGTACGTCTTCACGTTCCACGAAGACAAGAAGTGATGCAGCTTACCAGACAGCCATGCATAAGCAGCCTGACAGGTGACCAGAACCCGTGCCACCACGCTTGATACCAGACTCAGATCTACGTCATATGGTGGCATTAGGTCCGCTGATTCTGCATTTTTTAAAAAAACAAAACCTCTCAATTATGAGGTCAGAAAGATCACATTTCATTTTCAGCAATCACATTTCAACAGCACCTGGAAGATCTGTTGAACGTAAATAATTTTACATTTTATAAACACACTTGCAGCTTTTACCAATTAAGTCAACAGAAGGAGTGATTTGTAAGTAATTATTCAACATAAAAGAATACAATGATAAAAATTAGTCCAGGTTTAAACTAACAAGTTCTTTAAAACATGAAAATCTAAATTGCTGAACTTTTCTAATGAACTGCAACTGTCCTGCATGTACTCACCTGCATGAACCTGCCTCATGTTCCGGCACATCTCCAACAGCAATGACAGCAGGGGACGATAAGCATCTCGCAGCAACTGACCTGACCGCGTGCTGTACTGGCTCTCTGTGACAGGGCACGCAGTGCACTTGTCCGTCAGCTGGCTGCTGCTGGCTCCTGTCATGTCTGTAAACATCCAGTGGATGGCAGAAATAAAATAAAACAAGAGAGAGAGAAAAAAAGAAAAAACAATAGAAAAAATTCAAATGCTTCCAAAAAATAACAGACCACACAACTGATTTGAAGTCTACATATCGATGTCCATTCTGAAAACTAAGCAGCACATTTTGGAGGCTAGCATCAAGTCATTCCTGTTTTAGAAAATTTTCTGTTGCTCTTAAAGATTAATGTCGAGTCAGCAAAAAAAAAAAGGTCATCTCATTATAAAGGAACGCGGGGAGAGGGTGCTAAAGGGTGCTGAGGGAAGAGAAAAGAGGAGGGAACACTAATACCCCCGTATGGTCACGTCTGTAAACTGGCGACAGGACCTGACTTTACAACCCTTCGTGTTAGTCACAAACATGCATTATCCATATGCTGGAAGCAAAGCATATGTTCTCACAAACACCCTTAAATAATGGACATCCAGGTTGCAGATTTTTTTTTACAAGATGTCTGTATGTTTTAACTGAATTCCTGTCATTATTACCAGTAAAATCCCATTTTACAAGAGGTCTGTATGCTTCAACTGAATTCCTATCATTATTACCTGTAAACTGCCATTTTGAGTACCAAAACATGCCCCATCCCCCATCTCTCTCTCACACACACACAATTATATCTCTGCCTCTCTCTCTGTCGACGTGTACATCTGCGCTGCACTCAACTCTCCCATGTGACAGATTATGACACACATATCCACTTCTAATTCACGAGTTGAAAATGAGAATAAGTGATATATAGTTACTTTATAATTAACTATATCCATTTCCTAGACAGGACATTCTATTCTGAAACCTGGGACTCCCTGCGAACCCCGACTTCCCCCTCCCTTCTTCTGTCCCTCTCCACGCTGCCACTCGTCTTCCTTGCTTTCCTACGTATTCCTCTCTCGCTCCCCAAGTCTAGCTTCGTTTCCTACTTTGTTTCGCCGCACTCAAAGGAGCCGCTGGTTGAGTGGGAGACTCGGCACAAACCACGGATCTCATAAACTGTGTGCACTTTCCGGGCACCCACCCCAACGCAGTGCCGGCGCCACTCCTCCTATGGCCGAAAATCTGAAGGGACGATGGTCGTCAGCTAATGGACGGTGGCCCTCTCACGGGAGGTGGCCGCCAGGCCAAGAGGATTTACATCCCTGCTGCGGTCGCTGTCACCGGCTGGATGCCCGAGCGTGATGTAATACCCCAAACACGCTGCTGTTTGCTGGCCACGTCGGCGCGCCTGGGTAATCTGATACCAGACAGTTTTCACAGCGCCTAGTGCATGGGACGCTAAACATTGACATGCAGCATCAACCAACTCGGATTTTTTGGGGGGGCGGGGGGAGGGGGAAGGGGTGAAAGCCGGGGTACAGCAAGACACAAGCTGCGGCTAGCTGCAACCTTGTCGACGATCCCCAGTCCGGAGGTCCCAAGAATGCCGCCAACTGGCGATACGCGCTGGTAACGTCGCGGCTCGCAAGTCACTCTAGGCAGGGAGAAGGTGGAAACGAGGCTCGGCCCTGCAGTGGAGGGAGACGGGGTAGGGGGAGATCGAAGTATAACAGAATTCAAACTTTCTCCACGTAAAGCACGATACGATCCGGTTTTATGGCCCTTAAATCGATTATTTTATTGTAATAATCGTTAGCACAGACATTTCCAAATCACACTGTATGAAAATGTCTCCTTCGAAATCGGTGCGCTTAGAATTTTTCCTTTCTTTCCCAGCCAGTAAGCGGCGGTATGGCACAAGAATGTCACCAAAGAAATGAACAGAGTGGCCAGAATTATGGCAGTTTCCATTCTGTTCGAAGAAAGTGATTCTTTTCCTTCGACCTCGCCACCTCTCGCCACCTCGTCTTAATCACTTCTAGCAGCAGCGAAGAATAACCTTTACTTTTTTTAAAAAAATCACAACTTCGTCATTTGTTTTCATGGGGGTGGGGGAACCCAGTGTCGCCTCCCCAAACCATACACAATCGCCAGAAAACAATCAAAACAACAATATGCAAAGATATCCCATGGGCGATTCGCACTGAAAACCAATCACTGTTACAAATCTGCACGACGAAAAGTCCCCCAGCAACCGTCACTTGCGGTACCTTGAGGAACAACCGCGCACGCCGGCTATGAATGGGGAGTGGGGGGAGCCACTCAGACGTGCTACTAGCACTGAGCTGACCTGCTCCCCGAGCGCCCTCTGAAAATCATGGCCATGTCTGGGAGAAGCAGTCATAAAGGCGCTGATTCTGGTCAAGTTGTTTGAAATGGCTGCCAAACCAAGTCGCACGAGTTCCGCATATCAGCTCTCTACATACTGTAGTGCACGTAACACTTAGGTCAAGGGGTGCCATGGCCAATTTTGTACTCGGAAACCAGATCACGCAAACCCTCCTGGAGTTTAGCTTTGTGCGCAGATAAAACAAAGGTCCGCACACGAGGAGACGTATGGACGTAGACACATATACTTATCCATACTCGCGCCCAGGCACGCAGCCACGCATGCACATACGCGCGTGCCAGCACACACATTTGTACGTTGACATATGTGCGGTGTATTTTGGGGCAAATGTCTACATTTTCTTGTAGCAGTTACGTCATTTTCATGGAAAATGTGAGCAAACACGAAACTTCTAAATTGACTGTGGAAATACACTGAACTGTATGTATATTCTATTTCTTTATCGGCCTCAAATTTCTGCATTTTGAAGAATCGCACATTTTTTTAAAGCGTGTGAGAGGTCACTATATACGTGGCTTTGTCTGACAAAATTGTTGCGTTGAGGAAACTTAAGCTGGGAGTTTCCCAACGAGATGCTTGTCGGTGTTGGGGCAACCGAATTGGTAAGAAAACCGTAGTACCTGCCCTATAAGCATGAAGACAAGATATATGTGAGACGGACACAGGTTTCGAACTCAACATCCTCTTTTTCAGAGATGATCCCCTTCCCACGAAATACGTCATACGAAACCAAAAAAAAAATTACTTAACCATGACATGATTTCCACACCAATCCATCAAAAAATAATTCTGAAATATTCCGAAATTTTTAAGCAAGAATTTTTAAACTGTGGTTATCTTCCCTTCTGAAGTACAGTATAAATACACAGTTATTTCCAAATTACATCATCAAACGAACAAACTGTACACAGCTTCTACTTGTTCAGTTACTTATCTAATTCAGTCAGGAAGTCTAACGCTACAACTTCAATTGTTGCGCCAAGCCTATGACGAAAAATGCTATGCTTCAGGGCTCATCAGACAGCAGAACGAAATGTTTATCTACGCTCGTAAACGTTAGCGGCAGCACAACAAAGACATACGTACAACAGTCCCACGCCGAAAACGCAGACAAAGCATGGAGCCTGACCACAACTCCAAGAAGCGGCGTTATGGATCCAGCGGGCAAAATATCTGGGGGAAAAAACAGGGACAGCATGATGACAGGGTTGTTTGGCCCAAAGCATTATCAGAATTATCCATTATCAGAATGCTACAACAGGTATCAGATAATAATTATGTTCCTTTAATGTTCTTTCTTCGATAAATAATAACACGAGCATGCATTATTCGCAACCATTTGCAAAAATTGTGTTCTAACAATGTTGTGCCTCTATTGTGAATGAAAGTCACTTTTAATTTAGTGAGAGATGTCAAATTCGAATGGGAGAAAAAATAATAACTAATGATCCTCTTCCAGTATTTATCATCCAAAAGACACGCGGGGGTTTCTTCCCGAGCTCTGGCAACAACAATACATGAGCAGTCCGGCATGTGTCTATAATTAGCACAACTTTATGCAGATAAAAATAAATAAATAAATAAAATGTGGATTTTTAACGCGCTAGAACACATTTCATGCACACTTCGCGCGGATCAAAGTAAAAAAGAAAAAAACAGCACGCAGAAAAACTATTTCATTTGATCATCCATGTGTTTGCAACAAGAACATGGAGGCTTAAAAAAAAAAAGGTCTGCTTTTTCGGCGATTCTGAATTTCCAACTAGGAATCAGCTGCAATGTTTCACCCTCTGGCTGTCGCTATTTCAAAGCAATTGGCTTCGTGCTACAAACGTTACACCAGAA
Source organism: Lanistes nyassanus (assembly GCA_004794575.1). Lineage (NCBI taxonomy): Eukaryota > Metazoa > Mollusca > Gastropoda > Architaenioglossa > Ampullariidae > Lanistes > Lanistes nyassanus. The sequence goes on from SMGT01004168.1 coordinate 456,285, forward strand.
GAATGCTAAAAACAAAGTCTGCCCCGTTTCTTCAATGGCGTGAACCAGTGCGTTAGGCTGGCACGGACTGCGATGATCGGCGGGGGAACAAATGGTGTAGTTTACTTTTGTTGCTGACAGCTTGCCAGATGTGCGCGCTCACTCAACTCGCCTCAGGGGAATCCAGCAGTCCCCCACCCCTCACCCCCACCCCAACCCTCTATCCAAGTAAATACGGCTTGCATCTGATACTGCTTGCATCCGATTGGAGGACATTCAGAAAGGCACTTCCTTCGATTTCGGTCAAGCCGGAAAATTACTATCACTAAGAGTGATTCAAATTTGCTTTGTTACCGTTATCATCAGCATCATCAACGTCGTCGTCGTCATAATTATCGTCACCGTCACCACCACCGCCATCATCATCGTCTTCGTCGTCCTCTTTGACTGGACCACCAAGGGATCAAGAAAATAGCGGCGCGGCAAACTACAGAAAAAGAAATCTTCCCTTTTGTGAGACGCAGGGCGAATCCCGAACCACAACTAATCGCATTTCCCTAAACTACCCTTGACCACGTTTACCTAAAGGGCCTTTGACTGGATTCCCATAAACTACTTTCGACTATAGGAAGAGAAGGAATCACATTAAACACGAGTGAAGCTATGGCAGTCACCGAAACTGAATGGGTCATTGTCGCAATTTTTTTTTTTTTGGGGGGGGGGCGACAAGTCATTCCCAGTGTTCCGAAAAAAAGAGACCATACATTCGAAATGCGCTGAGATAACAAATCTTGCTTAAGGTGTTGCACAAGCAGTCGCTTTGGTCGCGTGTAAATGGTGGCAGACGGCACGGCTTTCGCCTGATGCTTACACCTCACAGTTGCTCTTACACGGTAGTCTCACGCAAACCCACTCGTGTCGCAATGCCTGAAATGCTGCCGACAATGACCCTTTCAGCGAAGTGGACGCGACAGCAACGTACCCTTCACGCAGATGTGCTCCATCATGTGGCGCAGCATAGCGCAGACGGCATCCCGCTGGAGGAGGACGGAGCCCAGCTGGGAGCGCAGCAGCCCCGCCCTGTGGGCCCAGGCCGGCTCGTCCAGAAACAGGTCCAGGTTGCGGCCAAAGTGCTGCCACAGCGCGTCCATGTACAGGGCCACCACCTGCGTCCTGATGGACGTGTCCGCGTTGTCGCCCCACGACACCGTCTTGCGGCGCGAGTCCGACCTGGACAGCACGGGCGTCTCACCTTGAGCCCTGGGTGGCCGCGCCACCACGGGACTGAGCGGCACCCTGAAGTCCGTCCTCTGCTTAGCCTTGGGCCTGCTGCTGTGGTTGACGCTGCCGCTCGCCGCGTCGTTTTTGCGCAGGAGGGAGGTGGAGCTGCACACGATCTGCAGGAAGTTGTCTGCAAACTGCTGCTCCTTCTGCGAGAACTCCACCAGCGGGGAAGGCAGCGCCGACAGGTCCGGCACGCGCAAGGTGCCCACGTGCAGCAAGGGGAGCGTCAGACTGGTCTCGCTGCCGCAAGATGCTGCGTACAGGTCGGACGCGGTAGAGGAGGCGAAGCGGGAGTGTAAATGCACGCCACTGAGGCTGGACACGGGGTCGTCCTCCCACTCGAAGGCCGGCAGGGGGCATGCGGAGCGCAAGGCGCCCAGGAAGGCATCGCTGTCCGTGAAGAATCGGTGCGTCAGCTGTGCGGCGTAGCGCGAGCGCTCGTTGGCTAGGATACCCAGCACCTTGGTGAAAGGGATGCCCCGGATGTTGTCACTTAGCCGCCCTGGCGCGTTGGCCAGGGCCGGGTGGAGGTAGAGGGAGGGGAAGTGGCGGGCGGCCTGGCAAGACTGCGGGGTGTACACGCCTTCGGCGGCTACATGCGTGCGAAAGGTGGCTGCGATGGTGTTGAAGTCCTCTAGGCCGCGCGTTATGTTCCACAGGATGTCAGGCGTAAGGCTGTCCAGCGCACAGTGGGCCAGCACCTCAAAGCCCACGTGCACTAGGCGGTCCATCAGGAAGATGGCGCGGTCGCACAGCGCCCCCAGCGTCCGCCGCACTGCAGCCAGTTCCCGACACAGGAAGCCCAGCGCCGGCCTGGCCCAGCGGTTGGTGTTGACACGCTGCTTGACCGAGTTCCAGTGGCCGGCATGCACGCGCAGGTCCTCGCACAGAGCATTCAGGCAGTACAGCTTGCTGACCGGCGTCTCCAAGGCGCCGCCTCCATGCCGGATGACATAGGCCGCGCGACACTCGGCGCTCAGCAGGGCTTCCAGCTCCTCCACGAAGAGCTGCGTGCTGCGCACCCGGTACACGCAGTCCCGCAGCAGTTCCAGCGCCGCGCGTTCCTCCAGCAGACGCCGCAGCTGGCTGTAGTAGCCCCCTAGCTTCACGGCGCGCCGACAGTGCACAAAGTGGCTGCCCCCGTGGTCCGGGTTGCGCTTGCAGGCGTGCCGGCCCGGGCCAAGCATGTGGAAGGCCTTCCGCAGCAGCCTGCACGCCTCCTCGGCATCGCTGGGTTCGAAGACGCTCTCGACGGACGAGAAGGACTGGTCCGTGTCCACCTCGTAGCCGTACAGGTGGCTGGGCACGTCAGGCGGTTCGTCCTCGTCGACAGGCTTGCACTTGCCGATGGCGTGCATGGGGGGCAGGCGGCCCGCGGAGCGCGCGCTGTAGCCATGATACACTGGTTCGTACATGGCCCGCACACAGGCCACGGCACGTGGTGGACTCACTCGCCTTGCTGTGCCCACGTCCTCTGATCACAACACCGCCACGCGGCCCACCGTTTTGCATGAAGTCTCAGTGTTTCGTCTGACGCCTGCTTGCTACTGGCTGTACTTCCGCTTAACCACTCATCTCTTCGATGAGCAAATTTCTGGTGTCTATGATGCCTCATGACCACAAATGCTACTGGCAATTTCGGAGATTTCTTGCACAAGCAACAACGTGCCCAAATTTAATAATCTGAAACAAACAAAAAAAAGTTACATTTTTTTCTGAAATACAGAAAGATGCGTATATGCGCGCGTGTGCATGCGTACACCACCACACGTGAGCGCGTCTGTGCGTATGGCTGAAATTTAATAAACAATACAACATGAAGCACAAACTTTGGTGTTAAAAAATATATATATAGGTTTAAATATTATGTTACGTTCAAAAAGAACAAAATATGCGATTCTATTTCACAACATACGTACGCTTCATTTACCGAACGTACGGTCGGAGTACATTAAATTCCATCGGCATTCCGCAAAGTACGTTCCTAAACTGTGACACTGCAAACAGAACTGAGAATCACAAATATAACGTCAAACGGCTTCTGCCTTACATCCAACATCTGATTTCTACGGACGCAGCAAGCCACAACTTAAGGCTTTGGCGAACATTTGTCCAAACGACACAATTTATCCATCCTATGGCAAACAAACAACAACAACAAAAAACAAACAAACCCAAAACATTCTGACCTGTTACAAGCAACACTACTCTGGAACCACGAATGAATACAACCCTAGTGGCTGAGAAACAGTGCCAGGCTTGTAGCTGTAAATACCCCTAACCCTGCAGGCGGTGACTCATTGCCTGATTCTCGCCAGAGTGGAAAGCTCAGGATCTGGCTAGTTACAGGAGTTCGTCAGCTTCACCGATGACGACGACAACAACGCTACCTGGGCAACAGATGCTCACCGCTGCAATCCGTGCTCCTGAAGGAGTGTACTACTGTTGCACCGCACTAGATGCAGACTCTGCCGACATTTGTGGTTATCATTTCTCTCTCTCTCTCTCTCACTCCCCCCTCGACTCTCTTTCTCTCTTTCTCATATGGTCACACACACTCATTCTCACACAGGTGCGCGCAGAAACACATATATCCCTTGCTAGACAGCAAAATCATCACCACTTTTTTTTTCTTTTCAGAACGATCTCCGTTTCATTCAAAGCGCAGTGGGGGAAAACTATACGCAACAAGCATCTATCCCCCTTCTCACAAAACCCCCTGAGCACGCATCATCATCATCATCATCATCATCATCATCATCATCATCATCATCATCATCATCATCGCACAGAGGGCGCCAATATGTGGCAGACCTCTTTACCGGCACCAAACAGTCGCTGTAACTGTTCTCTTGTTGACCTGCTGCAGTTACTTGGTCTAGTCGCACTGGGCAAAAAGCTGGAGATGCTTTTTCACAGAGACTCAGCGTACTCATCATGTTTGACAAATTCTACGAAATCAACCTCCTGTTCTGAGAATCGGCGAGCACTGAGCATAACATGAACAGAGGAACACGTCCTGTTACATCCTGTTACATAGCAAATGTATTTGAACACCACCCACACTCCACACCAGTACTACAATATGGCAAACTGTGACACTTTTAACTGGATCTTTTATTTTAAAGTGGTCAACCGTACAGGATCTGACGTCACCACCTAGGTCACCGGTGCTCCTCGTGTAAGCCGCGCCACTGAATACTAGTTGCACTCGCAAGAACGCCCCCTGCTCCGCTAGAAAGTGCGCGGGAGTCGGCCAGCACGCGCTTTACAAACGCCGAACATCGGGCCGACGGCAACCTGCGGGCGGCCCGCCACCAGTATCGATCACGATCAGAAGCATGTTCGGCTCGGCAGGACCCCGCGATTACCCTCACCATGTCTTGTCTGTGCCCTTATGCGCAATTGTTTTCCTGACTGTTACCACGTCAGTGGGACAGCCCTCCGCACTCCTCCATCTCACGCTGCTGGTATCGCCTGCAAACGGAAAGGGTGGGGGGTGGAGGCCTCACGTTGACAAATATAATCCATTAAAACGATTGAACTGAAAGGCAGCGACAAGAAGGATCGCCCACTCACATGATCAAATCAAACGGCAGCCCCCAGGAAGATCACAAAAATCCGAAGAGTTTGCTACGTTATCAAAGTTAGGTTTTATATGACACAAATGTTTTAAAACGTGACGCATGTCGAAACTATATCACTCCTGAACGGCTTCAGCAAACTGCGCTAAAAGCCGCTAAAGTGGGATTTGCACGACTCGACTAAGTCGGATGAAAGCAGTCGTTAAGAGCTGATCAAACCGTGTGCATTAGATAATGTCTAAATTTTGATGAAGACTTTCTCTCTTGAAAATCTTCTCCGTGAGATTTTGGTGCAAACATGCGTCTATAATGAATATTCGATCCATTTTTCAAAATTATATATATATATATTGTGTGCAAACGGATAGACTAGTTTCTCATAATTGTACGGCCTGCATAATTCTTTGAACCGCGGCAATGTGCGTTAAATCTCGTATGGCTTTATTGTATCAATGACTCCGTTCAAAGCATGTTAAAAGTTTCATTGTTAAGAGAACACTGTCCAGTGTCGTCATAACTTATTTTCTGTCTCCTCTTTCTGCTGTTTTGCGGGCAAGCGTACCGAAGACAGAAATGGAGTTAAAAGCTACGCAGCCGCGTTTGCTCGCAGATAAGGCTGATATGGCGTCTTCGTAATCCGCACATCGCTTTTTCCTTCTTCTTTTTTTTAACTCTACCAGCACATGGAATCCTTTTCATCCGTTGTCACTAGTGTGTTCTGTTAGCAGTCGCTATCTTTTCGTGTGATTGCCAAGGTAGTTGCGGGCTTTGAGGTCAGAGCTCCTGAGCTTAACAAAATGAATTTTAATACACGAAGCACAGCCATTTTTATTTTTGACAGTTTGACAGCGATTTTCTGGTGTAAAAGTCTTGTTGCTCCAAATGATCTGTTTAAGCGGGGCGTGTGGAGAGACAAAATTTAGCAATTGTCAGGATCAGTAGCATCAGCACATCCCCCGTTATAAAGGGTGCAAAGAAATCCGCCGGAATGAAACCGGAAATTCGTAGCCTTAGATCCTTAGAGCAGGTTCAAGTATTCTAGTAGACAACAAAAGAAAACAACTGTTTTGCAACTGCTTCCAGCTCCCACCTCTTCCTCTATTCTGCACCTGCCTCCAGCTTCAATCCCTACTTCTCCAGAACTTACTGACATTCCTGTGGGCAATGCTCACACAACTGTCAGAAAGTACTTTATAGCCACTCTCACCCACAAACACTACACTGGTTTAAATTTCAGGATTCGAAGCCACAACAACTGAATAAACACATCTGCCAAAAAAAACCCCAACCCATAAATGCACAAAGTGTATCTGTCTTTGTTATGGACAGTTACCCTAGCTGTGGTATAGACTGCAGCACAAAGTATAGCTGTCTTTGTTATGGACAGTTACCATAGCTGTGGTATAGACTGTAGCACTAAGTACCCCAAGATTGTAAGCTGATGTGACTGCGGGTTATATACATCCACACATGCACCCTATATATACACACACTTTAAGGTTCACACTTTATGTATAACCCACAGATTCCGTCTTCTTTGTACAGCTCCATGCTTTGGGGGAAATAAAACTACCATGGCATCCGCCTTGGTAACGGGGTTACCCATTTGCGGTGTGGGAACATACACGTGCTAACCAGATGATCAGGGCGTCTGACATCCACATATCCCACTGTCTTGTTGTCACGGAAACGAACCCCCACTAGCGTTCCCATGACAAGCAGATAGAAACTTTTAACTACAAAATGGCGACATCTCCATTCACTGTCTCCCAGTGTTGCCATAATGTAGCAAGTCTAGTAGAACAGCATTGTTAAACACAGATTAGTTCATTCATTCAGAACCAGTAGTAAATTCCCATG
>SMGT01004169.1:0-41404 GCA_004794575.1 Lanistes nyassanus
AGCAAGAAGAAGAATGAACGTGCAGTAAAATAGATTCTGGAAGAAGGACGGCGACGTATTTCACTAGATGCGGCTCAGACGGAATGAAAACGGAGAGCCTCAAAAGCAGAGACTCATGAGGAATTTATTTGTACAGCGATCACTTGATAGCTTCAGCACGTATCGGCTCCTTCGCACCCTGCTATTCCAGTCAACCCTTCTCCAACCTTCCTGTCTTACCCGGCTCCTGCGTAATCCCTAGCCCCCTTTCCACAGACCACCCGTTCCCCCCCCCCACATCCCAGTCGTACTGCTCTATCGGGCAGGACCCCAGGAGGAAGCTATGAAAGCATGACTCCCCCACCCAGCCACCCACACCTACACCCACACTGCATCACCAGTGTTGTGCCGGCGGCTGCCAACAGGCTATTGCCGCCCTTTGGGGGCTGTGCACTGTGCAAGAACGCGCACATTGCCAAGTACACGCGCAAGGCCGCATACGTACCGATCCTACATCACAACTTGTTGGGCTGCTCAAAGCGCCACACCTCCCAGGACAACCCCTCCCCCACCCCACCCCACCCAAACCGAGATCCTGGCCTTTACCCTGTTGCACTCTGTGTGGACCAGAGGTGGTCTGTATTAAAAGTGTCAGTCTCAAATGGAAACGTTAAATCATGGATTACGTAAAGAGGGCCAAATGTTGTCCTCAGCCTACCTCTCTACAATCTCCTCACCCTTTCTCTTTCCTTAACAGACCTTGCAGTTCCGGCGTCGAATTTCATCCTGTTTGAGGCAGAGAACCTTCCGTCCCTACCTCTGGAGCGAAACGAGAAATAAAACCTGACATACAAAGCATCTGTCGACTTGCTGGCGTCGATATATAGGTCTGCGTAACGGCCAATATTAGTTCAGATGTTGTCGTCACCTAACCATGTTGCTAACATGCAACAGACAGTTGGGGGGGGGGGTTGTACGGAGAGTGTAACACTGTAGTTTACGACAGCACTCCGTTTACTCCGTCGGACAGTGCCAGAAGGTCTCATGCGTCGGGGCTGTGCCAGTTCTGCATCCTGAGCCCACAGAAAAAAAAGAAGGAAGCAACACAGCACAGCACAGCACAGCACAGCACAGCCCAGGAGGCATCCATCAAAGAGAAATTGCTGCGTTCTGATCTGGCCCCAGTGACAGGTCAGAGAGGCCTATAGCTGCTATCATCCTGTGCCGACTAGAACAAAAAGCTACTTACTGCGGTTATTAAAGTAGTGTTCCTCCTGTCCTTGCCCTTCGATTCCTCCCCTCTCCCTCGATTTCCCGCGAGCCTCCCGTTTGCATGCAAGCAGAACTCGCGCAGTTCCTGAAGTTGGCAGCCCTAGGCACGCAACAGCGGCTTGCCGAAGAAAACTTTTTAGCCTCCCTGAAAGCACTGCTGCCACAACTTTGGCTGACCTGCAAGGCCGCGCTGTGCCTCCTGTCTGCGCATTCTGCCAAGCCCCGGATGAAGTCGCGAGGAATCTCGTCTGCAAATCCCGTGGCCGGGGAGGTCCATTATGGGATCGCGCTGTGCACGGCTTCCGCTTGCTTTTCGGCCGCTTCAAGAGTGTTACTGTCGAAGGTGCCTCACACCTGATGCTCTACGCCTAATTTATCGAAAGCGCTCCGCTTTCCTTTTCTCGACCTGAAAGTCAAAGGCTGGATGACGTGTAATGATGAGACGTTTATCTTGGGATGATAATGATGATGAATAGAAGCGTTGCACCAGTTAGGACTTGCAAACCTCCCTCCTTCCACCACCGGGAGCCTGAAGGGAGGAAGTAGGGATGGTGTGAATTTATCGCGCGGCCTTCCCCCGCGGAGGGCCTCGCCAGCAGACGGAGGGAAGCAGAAGGCCAGATGTTTTTCTGGCGGCAACTACGCGAAAGTTTACAGCTCTCTCGAAAGGAACCACACAGGGTTAGAAGAGGCGCTGGAAGAAGGCGGGAGGAAGCTGTCGAGAGACGAGAGGTGAAGGGAAAAATTAGGAGGTGGACGGAGAAGAGAAATTACGTATGTGTACATAAATGCATGTACGGACGAATAACATACCTATACATGTAATTAGGTAGGTAGGCTTCGGGGACCCACTATAGCCAGCTTCCTCGGACACAGTTGTGTAAACATATTCGTGACAGATAATGGGGTTGAATGTCTAAACAGACACATCCTGAATCACGAATGGCGCTAGAGGCAGTTGACACACAAACTAGCAGACAAGTTTACGGCTACCGCCTGTCGTTACTATCATTTGGTGCCAACGCAGTCAGTGTTTTTCACGGGGGGAGGCGGGATAACTCTCCTATTACCGTCTGAATTCAGCTAGTTACGTAGGCTGGTAATCACGCATGCACCCACGCGCGGAGACACGCTAGTACACATATGCACATGCATACACACAAAGCAATAAAATGAAAAAGTTACGCCTGCAGCGAAGTCACAAAAACACCAACGAAAGATTTTCTAATTAATCGATATTGTTCGTTTACACAATCGTGAGTTAGCCTGTCTTCCCCTTGCATTATCATTGCTTTCTCTGGTTAATTCATTTGCCTTAGTAAAGCTAGGGGGTGTGGTGTGGTGCTGTTGTTACTGTGAGTATGGCGAGAACTTCTGTTGCCTCTTTTCTTGTCAAATATATTTTCATTTGCTTGGTAAATGATATTTTTTCTTGGGCTGTATCGTTTCTACGGTGACGAGACAGGAAAAAGTGTTCTTGGACAAAAAAAAAAGCTTCCAATAAAAAGGGGAGTCGCACAAAACCAGAAAAAGATGCTCATATTGATTAGAACCATCCCACTGAAAGACAAAAACTGCGACACCCTGAAGATAACGCCTCTAAGCTTTTCTGCAAAAGGGAGTTCCAAAAAATCCCCCCATCTCTGGTCCATGTTTCACAGTCTTGAAGTCTAGGCCGGTGTAAGTGTTCCTAAAATATACGTTACGATCTGCCATCACGCACGCGGGAGGCAGTGAGCGAGCGCCAGGGTCACGTGGTGTTTGTTGTGGAGGCGATAAAAGCCGGTCGGCAACGCACGCGGGTTTATGCGAGACATGAGAATGCTAAAGTAATCACGCCTCCTCTGCTTTTAAGAAAAGAAGAAAGGGGAAAAGAGTTTAAGGGTGGAGTTGCGGGGTGAGGGGTAGGGCGTTACAGCTCATTTTAACCGCAGAGCAACTAGTCCGTTCGTGTGCGTGTGGTGTCAGTGCGTGCACACGTCGATCAGTGTGCGCGTGTGAGTGCGTGTTTTGCAAGCAACGACGGGGTTGGGGATGTGTGTGTGTCGCGCGGGTGGGCTGTATACACAGGTTCTTTCCATTGCTTACAAGGCCCTTTTGTGAATACGGCTTTACGGGCATATCCTATATGTTTCTTTTCCTCCTCCCATATATGAATGTATTTGACAATTGTTTTTAATCAAGCACTATATTTGCCGTTATCTCACTTCGCGGCCCAGAATTCGGTGCCAGAACTAGACCATCCCAGAAATTCATGCAGGCGTCTGACGTCACTTGTTAGGGTTTCCCCTAGCACGTCGCATGAAACCTTCATTTTGTCCTTTGTTCGTGATAACGGGGCTTTAGAGGAAAAACTTTGATTTGTTTGTATGTTTGTTTATTTGCCTATAGATCAGCAGGCAGCATTAAGACAGCGATGTCAAAACTTGTCAGCGACGTCAGCAACAGCATTAAAATGTCACCATGAACTTCACCGTTACAAGCCAACGCAAAGCGTTTACTGTTTATGACGAGGATCCACGCTGTCAACGAAGAACAGGGTAGAAGCGGTCAAGCGGCGAGCAGAAAGTTTCTTCCACCTTAGTATGGACGAGTTTTGGTGTTAGAAACAGACGAAATCTACTGCGGAAGTTGTGATGGAATTTTGTTGGCGCCAACCGGTTGGTTCTCTCGAATGAAGCAATCTGAGTCCCTCTTCCGCGCAGACATACACTTTAGCTTTGGTCTTATTCAGTGGAAGTTGCTGTTTTTTATTTATTTTTTTTTTTTTGCAGCGGACTGCTAGGTTAGTTTGTTTCACTACTGTTTGCAATTGACCTTGTCGGACAGTGTGTGGCCGGTGTTGTGAGAATACTTATCCGACTATCCGGGAGCCCTAATGAGCACGCCCTCATCATGTTTATGTACTTCCTTGAAGTTTCTCCGAGATCTATTTACTGAGTTAGTTGTTAAAACACTGATCTAGAAATCATAAAAGTATTTCTGTCAACTGTCTGCAAAGTCTGATCGATCCATTTGCTCGTTTTGTTCCTTGTCTTTAAATACATACGAAATACTATTTTTTACTTGGGATCCGTGCATTTCATTACACTGTTATTTTATTTGCTGATAATCTAAGAATTTAATATGGAAATGTTTAGGTTTGCTGTGGTAACAAACGTTGAAAAGTTTGCTTTATTTTACTTAATTTCCCCTTATTTCTTTCTTTCGTTGCCTTCTCCACACATGCATACGCTGTCACACATGCGCAGTGAAACCCTCCCGATAGCGGATAACTATTCTCACAACACCCTCAAAACGTCGTGCGCCGGCTGAAGTCGAAGGGAAGGCCTGTTGTGGTTGTTGTCGACATCCGATAGAATACAAAGACCCTCGGATAGGATCAGTGGAAAGGACTCCAGGGCCAAGCGAACAGCGCGGTGCAAAAGTTGTGAGAACGAACGTGAGGCAAGCCTGTGGCTGGAGACCCGCTTGGCACCGTAGCGTGTAATCATGGCGAATGGGTGGGGTGCAATGGAAAGGGGGTGGTATCAGGTGTCACACACATGTGCTGGACTGCGCGCACGGAAACCCGAGACGAGGGAGAGGCGATTAGGGTTCTCCCCCACCCCTACTGTTTCTGCCGACAGCAGGCAGACGTGAGCAGAAAGCTTTGTGTTCTTGGAGAGAAGCAATACATAAAGACAGAAACCAATGTGTGAGAAACATTGTACGTCAAGAAAGAGGAAGACAATTTCCGCTCTGCTCAGATTTTCTTCGTGAAACTGATTCAAACATGTTCGACGCCCAGATTACACCAGCATGGACAACTGTACGGACCCAAGGACGCACGCACGCGTACAGGTCGAAGCGAATGCCAGCCTTGTAGATGGGGAGCTAGATTAGCGGGGAGGACTACAACCCTTACTTTCCGGGATCTCTGACCTCCGGCTGACCTTAAGCATAAGCGCTGATTGGTAGAAACCCAGGTTTATCTAACGGCAGATCACTGGAACGCGACGGATGAAAGGAACTTACGCACTCGCGTACGGGCGCAGGCTCCAGACAGAGAGACAGACTCGGGATGGACTATCTTTCCGTCATTCCGTCTCGTACAGGAGGGGGGTCGGTTTTGTCGCTTGTAAAAAGGCACACTACAGGGTAACCATTATGTTCCAGCCCGACGGGACAGCCACGTCAGCGAACTAAAAGGCCACTTACGTCGTTCTTACCTCTGACCAAAGGGCCGCTGGTCTCAAACCTCGCAGACAGCTAAGCTAGGCCACACATTCCATGGTACCGACAATCCACAGCTATACCCCCAGGTGTCCGTCTGCCATGGGAGTAATTGTTACTGCCGTTGATACACTTGCCAGTACAGTTGGCAGATTTGCGCTGGCCCCCACCTCGAGAAAGAGGTCCACGCGCCTCTTAACCCGCTCCAAATTAAAGCAATCATCTCTGCTATCATTGGTGAAACTTTCTCTGATAACTCCAAAATACATACCAGTACTCGTGATGGTGAACACCAAAGAGTTTTTGTGAATTCCCACAGTTTTAACTATTCGCTGAGGTACATGTGACTGTGACAGGATCGAAACGAAGCACAGATGTGGTGAACAGCTGGGCAAGAAGAAATCTGATTTGCACACGTGCAACATAGTGCCGCTTGCTGTCTTCGTTTTTGAGTATTTAAACCTTTCGTGACAAGAGATGAGTAATTTCTATGTGTATGTTTTCATGCTAGTGCTGCATATCCTTTGTAAGCTTCAAGTTATTATGAAGGGATCAGTGGATCACTTTCTGTGGGGAGACGTTAAGAGACCCCTTACACTTTCTTTCATATCTTTTCTTCTCTTCTAGGTGATGATCTGTTCTCAGCGACGTGTACCTTTAAAAATACTTTCTTACTAAGATTCTTCCGGAATCTCCAACACCTCCGTGCTAAATGATAGCAGGTTTGTACGTTTCACGGCCAACAAAAAGCCATGCACAAGGGGACTGCATTTGAGCCTGAAGTTTCGCACACTTCCGAGAGAGACGAAGCGTTTTGTCAGGCGCTCAGCTAAAGACACCAAGTTAAACTGCGCATGTGGGCGCAAGACTTGCGGCGAGTTAGAAAGGGACATAACGAGTCGCAGTCAGGTCAGCGCAGGCCCAGACAGCTGTTTGACTTCGTCTGCCGTCCCCGTGTGGCCGCATTAATGAGGTCCAAATACAAAGGGACGTCAGCAGGAGACGCAGGTAAAAATTCTTCGCATTTATCGATCCTGTCACCACGCACGTCACAGGGGGAAGAGACTAAAAGTGCTAAATCAGAGCGGTTAGGGAACTAACCTCAATGAATAAATGTCCCTCTGCCCTTCCTCAATAGGGTGTTTGAGCAATAGAGTTACGGCGGTTGGGGTGGAGGGGAAGACTGTCATAGAACAGCCAATGGATTGTCCTGTCATGGATAAGGGATCAGTTACAAATATAACAAAGTATGTGATTGCTGTACACACACACACAATGATATTTAGCTATTTAGTTAACCTTGTGCTGGCCAAGGCAGGAATAAGAAGTGGGTTGGACGAGGTTCCATATCTGCACTTCCGGTTATCAAAGCAGTCGTTGGTTCAGCGTGTTTTACGCGCACCTTTACCTTTGTAGAGGAGACACGTTCACTGAAGCAGTCCAGCCAGAGACAGAAATATGCCATTGTCGAACGCTTTCAAAAATTTTAAGGTCGGTCCTGTGTCGTTGGCCCAAGATGTTTTTGCGAGAGATTAATCAGGCATCGACCTGGTTTTCTATGCAACTTAATCTGTGTTTTTTTAAAAACAAAAACTCTGTACGTTTAACCGTTAGTTTCCCCAGTTTGTTCGTTGTATTTTCTAATTATTCAATATAAGTGTAATTTTACATATTTCTGCTTGAATTTTTTTAAACAGTACATGCATGTCTTCGAGACGACTACAAAACTTATTGGTGGCAACCAGTTCTTGTATTAAATTCATCTTTAGAAACGGACTGGATTAGCCAGAATGACCCACAGACTTCTCTAAATAGCTTCATTGTGTCTACAGATTTGCATCCAAAAAGATGCATGCAGGCACATACACACATAGACACAATGTAACATTGCTCTATACACGCTGCCATGTCATAGGCTGTCCATATACAGAGAGAGTTCGGCGTCAGACACATTCACATCGCGTGTCTCAGACTCATGCTGATGTCCATCTATGCGAGTCGCATGAGCATACAGTAACTGTAGCGCCTTCTATAGAAATATTATGGGATGCTGAGAGTAGAACGATGCCACATCTGGCTGTCCCTCAACCGCACAAAAGCTAGAAATGACGCCACGGTTTTCTGTATTGCAAAAATGAAATGCGGGTCTTTGTAATGTTCAGAGAACCGCACAGTGCAGTGTGAAGAATCACGGTGATTCCAAGAAGACAGCAGCCGACAGAAGAAGAAAAAGGAGATTGAATCTACTCAAAACACAGCTGTTAGGGAACACGCGATTCAGATAACAAACACTGATTACAACAACCCTGACCACGCAAATCACACGCGACAGAGAAGCATAGGAAGACCAATCAGAAATGAAAGGCCCCCCCTATCAAGCCGCCGTCCTTAGAGTCATGTAAACAGTTCTTTTGCACCTTAGAGGAACAGTTTGCTGAAAGCTGCTCAGATTTCAGAAAAACTGTCACGCTCTTCAGAAAATCGTCATCCATCCTTGTGAGCGACAGCTTCAAGAAATGACGTTTTTCTTTCGGCAGCATACATTGTCCTGGATTGTCTTGTACTGCATGGAAGCAAGTGTTAACGCGATAGAAAGAGAATTATTTGTTCGTGGAGGACCTTGCATACAGTGTTCAATTATACCCCTAGACATACGAACAACCATACTTTACCTTGTCTGTCATCTCATCAGGTATTATGCTAATTTCTGTCTCCTTGCAAAACTATCGTCTGCAGGTTACTCATTTTTTTCAGCTGAGCTAAATCCTTCTTGCATCCTTAGTTATTTCAACTTATGAATTCATTATCTAAGGTCAGAAAAGGGGCAAGTTCTTAGAGCCATTACATTAGCACAAATATTTCTAATAAATTCTTTATGGTTCCATACACATCACTTATAAACTATATTCTTTTAATAGTCATAGTTATATGATTAAGCAATTAGAGAATAACTGTTAACTAAGCTGCAAACTAGTTATATGTTCTTGCTGATGTTTTCCTTAAAAAATGATATGTCGGCTCCCAAAACTTTTAAAAGTTTTAAAAGCACACCTAAAATTTCCACATTAAGGAAATGCAGCAGTTTTCGTCGCCTTAGGTTCAAACTCTCTTACGTCGGCACGCGCACTCGCACACAAGCAAGAACGTACGCACGCACGCAAGCATGTCGTTAAGTTTACTGTTCTAATCAGTAGCCATCTTTATGACCGGGAAGAAAAGGGAGATAACCCGCTTACCATCTGGCTTGGTGACGTAGCCACCCGTGAAGGCAGGCACACGGTACCCTGAAAAGAAAAAAACGAGATTTGTGTCAGAGAAGACATCGGCATTACCGCATGATTTTTTTCTAACTGGGGATGGGAGAAAGTAAGGGGGGCTTTTCCAAGATCTTATATTCCCTCATACAAGCCACAGAGCAACACAAATATGTATGTCATTAGATTTCCCATAACAAAATACATTTTCAAGCAGGGTTCACTGCAGGACATCTATACCTGACAAAAGGAAAACGCACGTGTAAAGAATACAAGAGGAACCAGCAGGAGGAAGGTCTGTGTGTGAGAAACGACTATCAGGGATGACGAGAGTAAGCATGAACGATGCGGTGATGGGAGTTGGATGCTGCAGCAGCAGAAGCATCAACAACAGCAGAAGGCGTCCCACCATCCAGCGGGCCATCAGTCGACCCGGGCTGCCAGACTGCCGCTTCTCTACCCGGGGCTGAGGCCACAGAGCCAGAACACTGTGGGGGGCAGGCGCGCGCCCCTGGCGGCAAGGCGCACACCTATCAAGGTGCGAGATGGAGGAAGGGTGAGGGGTTATCAGCGATGTTGCCAGATAAGTGCACTGCAGATCTAGTCTACCCGACCCGGTTTCCTTCTTCCTTCCATCTTTTCTTTCTTCTAGTCATTAGTCGGGTAACTGCATGGCTAGCCACAACTGATGCCTTTTCGCGTGCGCACATGTGCGCGCGTGCGTGCGTGCGAGAGTGAACTTTGCGAAAAACTTTCAATGTACGTGCCAGTTCTAGCGCTCGCGAGAGAAATTACGCTTTAAATGTCATTATATATTCATGGAGGTACTGTCTGGAAACGCATCAGACAAGCAGCAGCTGGACCTTCCGCGATAATTCCCTGATAACGTTCCGAGTCTGTAAACGTCGGAACAGTCCCTTGCCTCCTCCTGTCTACAACACCTCGACATATTCCCTGTAACATCCTGCTGTTTATTTATTTGTTTACTCTGGCTAAAAGGGTCTGGGTCGATGCTCGCATTTGCTTCGACAGTTTAGCGGGATAGTGTATGTATGTGTTTTACGTCAGCTCCTATCGCTTTTTCCTGGGTGGTGGTCGTCGTGGCGGTGGCTGTGCTTGGATAAAATGGATATAGTTGATACTTTTTTGCGGATCGGAAGTGATGTACTTAGCAGGTTTAAACTTTCCTTTCCTTTAACTTCAGAAGTAAATCATATACCTTTTTAACACTGCATTGCCAGGGACCCATTTACGAACGCACGCACACACGGTTATACATGCACTCATACACACCATACACACAATATAAATATATAGATAGACAGCCTGGCACATTGTGCATTTAGCACTGGTTGAACACATTAGGCACCCGCCGCAGGTACGACAACTCTGACAGTGGATGGGAATAGCGAACCCCCAATAAATCTTCGAGCGAGATGCTATCTTGCACAGATACAAGCCACGCTTGAGCAGACCTGGTGACTAGAAGCACGCGGAGCCTGTTTATTTTGTAACAACCGCTCTGCGCGTCGAGGTGCTACAGAGGCCTACCTCATCGTGCATCGCAGACCTGTCCTGTCACCCTCTCTTGCGGAGACCTGAGGTTTGACTGCTGTGGCCTTCTGCAAACTAAGGTCGGTAAGTCGTTGCAGGTTGCTGAAACCATGCAGCTACGAGAAAGCGGCGCGTGTATCGCGAGAAACTGCATTCTATTTGCACGTTGTCTAGGCAATGTTCGTTCGATGCATTTGCAAAACACACACACACATATATATATATATTTGCGTTTACACGAATTTTGATACAGGTCTTGGTATTTTGACTTGATTTGTGGATTCATTATGAGTCAGCGCCAGGAGCATCACAATGTTCATCACAGTGACAGCGATAAACTTTCTGATCGTCTCATCTATGACCCTTCTCTATGTCTGATCATTATTGATTTTTGGTTTGCCGTCGTTGCTGATGACGATAATGAGAACAACGACGACAACACTTGTAGTGATTGATCAGCATCCTCGGGTGTAGGTGGATATATGTGCCAACCGAACTTAAGAAGTTCACGATCATTTGATCGATCTTCCTTGAGGCAAAAACCAACGACATAATCTTCTTCAAAGTGCCCAGTCATGTGCTGAGATCTGTTGCTTTTCCATCAAAAATAGTTACGTTGAAAACTGGTCAGGGATAATTCTGTGACTTAACCGGCGAACTTAAATCATTAGAACAAAATCTTACAAATGATAGTCGCATCGAATTTGTACCTGTTATAAACAAAGCTTCGTGGACAGGAAAGTGGCTAAGATTTTTGTAAAGCCACGAATACAGCTCACTTTTATGGATAATCCCAGCTCGGGTGAGCGCGCAAGAAACGATTTCGACAGTAAAAGGAGGTGCGCGTTTGGATGTGTGGGCACTTGGGTGTATGTGTGTGCATGCGTGTGCAGAATCCTCCTTATCAAAGATAAGATCCGCACGTCACGATGAGTTTTCGCAAAGGCTATCGTCATTTTCATCTTCAAATAGTCTTCGAAGACCACCATTAGGGCTAAACGATTTGTAAGGGGTGGCGATGGGGGGCTGATCAGACGCGATCGTCCAGCGCAAAGAAGCACCCAGGATCCTTCTCCCCTCCCCTCCCCCGTTCCGGTTGGTTTTAACGCGCATATCGCCTGTCGCAGGCCTACCGTGGCAACCAGGAGAACCTAAGAAAACGGGCGATGCACCGATAACCGCGTGGATTTACTGTCTAATTATTTTCACGCTTGGCTTCACGCGCTTATCTCGTGCCAGGTCTACAGTGGCAGAGGCCACAAGCGCACTGGGGGAGAAGTCAGCTGATCGAGAAGTGAGATAACACAGACACAGGTTTCTCCAATTCTTGTTGCCGCCTAGACTAGGAGGAACAGACAAAAGGTGTACGGTACACTATTATTGTCATAATTTCTAGAATGGTCACTGGTTTTATGAGTCGGTTGCTGTAAGAAAGCTCAGCAGTGGCTGGTGGCTAGTGGCTTTGTGTGTCTGTGTGTGAGAGAGAGACTGTATGAAGGAGGTGTGGGGTGAGAAGTGAGTCATTCTGTCGTGCGGACGACATCTCAAAAGAATTAAATTTCACTATTTCTTTAGAAATTGATCTGATTTTTTGTTTGTTTGTTTGTTTTTTTGTGGAGGGGGGATAGAGTGGTAGTGATGTTGGTGGGGGGTATGGCAGTGGAACAGGAGATGTTCTTTGGAGCCAGCAATATCTTCCATACTTACATTATACCATGCACTGGACGTTGAATTTACAACTATTCCCAAAGCGGGCATGGCTGCCTACTAAAGGTCACACACTCTGGAGCTAGCGGGTCTGCCAGTGATTCTTGGGTGGCGGGTGGGACGTGACCCTGACCCCGTAGGCAGGTGTCACATAGTCGGTGAGGCCTGGTATTGGGGGTGGGGGATCGATACGAAGGTGGTCGCGCCCTGTGGTTTGTCGGTCAACCCGCCTTGGCAGAACAGCAGCTGTAACTGCCACTGCTGATTGGAACAGCCGTCTGCGCATTCTTCTGCGTGACTGGAAGTGCACGAAGCGATTGTTCTAAACGAAACTTAAAACTTAAAAACAGTTTTCCAAACATGCATGACGTACACACGTGTCTGCGCTTGTACCTCTTCCTGTTTGCGTGCGCGCACGGGCGAGCGAGTTTGTGAAAGAAACAAAGAAAAGAAAGAAAGGAATAAAGTGTTTAAATTTAAGGAAGAAAATATACAACCAGTGATTTTGTTTATTTATCGAAGAAATAATCCCAGTGATATTTTTTAGTTTATCGAAGAAAATATAGATGCATCAAAACATGTTTTTAGAGACACGGAGGTTTCAGATATGTAAACATTTAGTATCTGCAGTCTGATTGTTTCGGAAGAAAAAATGATTATCGTTGAGATGAGGTCTGTATGTATTCTTACACGAAAATATTCGCTTTTCCAGCTGCATTGAAGGGCGATTTGTCAGACTTGGGGTTGAGGGGGGGGGAGCATTCGATGTACTGCTGTAAAAGAAAAAAAGGCGAAGGCAGCACAAACCAAACAATCTATCACCGCGATCCCATAATATGACCTGCTTGATGGGCTGACTGCTGCTGCCGCTGACAGATCGGCTAGTTGCCTCCCCTGTGCGCCCTGTTGCCGCAGGGCGCCGGTCTTGTCAACAGAGAGGTCACCTACTCATTTTAATATCACTCAAAGTAGTTTTGAGTAGTTCTTGGCTTGCCAAGTGGTTCTGCTAGCCTGATCTACTGGGTCCTGTTCGTTTGATGTTAGATCCTCGAGTCTTTATCGGAAGATAGAAGCTTTGACACCTTAAAACGGGCACTTGGGATGCGCATGCGTGCATAAACGTGCATCTGCGTCCACTCCCACACACAGGAGTAGATGCTGCCGTCATGCTGAATGGCTTTCATGTGGTAGTGATGGGACTTGAACGGACTGTTGACACCGGTGTTTACATTAGTGACTTGCAGGTAAATTGTTTTCTTTTCTTTTAAGGTTGACCCCAGAAATAAAGCAATTTACAGTATTACATGCGTAAAACTGCACACAGTTATTTCCCTTTTGGGGTGTGTGGACATGGCTGTTAAATACCCTATCGGGGCATGAAGCGATGTCTGTAACCAATGAAGTGCGAGAAAAGCATTTTACAATCTGTAAAATTGAACAGTTGTTTCCTTTTCCTGTGATAAAAATAATAAAGAGGTGATTCAATAATCTTGTTTGCAAACAATCATTCGCTGCCCATGAGACACGAGAGGAAGGTCACACTACCCCGATATCCAAGACAGAGCATATTTAATATGTAACGCGACGTTACATAACACAGGTACGGCGCACAATATAGTCGGCTGAGAGGAGATGCACGGGGGTCAAGACTTGAGGCGAGGAGGTGTGGGGGTGTCGGACGGTGGGAACAACAGTGGAGAGACGGAGAAAAGTGTTGGGGGGGGGGGTTGTAAGAAGGTTTAAGAATTTTACGGCTGAGGTCATGTCCGGTCGATCAGGTTAAATTTGCACAAAGTCCGAACGATGTGTCAGCCGAAATGTCATCTCCATTTCCCGCCCTCGGTCACCGGCGCTCTCTACAACTACCGTGGATCGCGTTTCCCCACCCCTACCCCCATCTCCCCTTCCCCACCCAGTTCTTCGTGTGAGCGCCAATGTGTATGACACTGTGTACCCTTCACCCGTTCACCTATCCTTGCCGCCAGCCAGTCGCCGCCTAAGTTCCATCGGTAGCATCGTGTTAATAGCTCGCCCCTGGTTCTTTTCTTCCAATTAGCTGCCCCGCTCGCCGCCGTGTAAATAGGCAGCGTGTTTGGCGAGCGTGTCACAGTGTGCAGCGAGAGGTGAACCCTTTGGCCCGACACAGCTGATGCATGCCGGGATCCCACTGTCCCTCGCGGTGATCCTCGACGTGATGCGTGTACTGTAGTGTCAAGCGGCCTTAACCCAAGCAATAAGCCTGTAGCATGCTCGACGTGATGCGTGTATTGTAGTGTCAAACAGCCTTAACCCAAGCAATAAGCCTGTTTCGTAGGGAAAAAACTTTGTACGCATCTTATGCAGAAGCCAGGATTTCAGCTTCCATGCAATGTATGTTTCCTTATGGGATGAACAAAGACAGCAGGACGCAAGGTGAAGGTTAGTGGTGATTTAAACAGACTGTCTATTCAACGAACGGCTGTATGCAACTTGGCCCAAATTCCAAACCTCGTAATACTCAATCTTTTTGGTCTTTTTGGCGTATTATTTGTCTATTTACACATCACAACACCAATTTAGAGATGCGTAGTCTCATTTAGCCGTGCATGGGTGGGGGTGGGGGGTGTTAGGGGGGCGCCGCAGACCAAACACTTACATTTGTTTATCCGATGGGGCAGTGACCAGTGCTGTTGTTTAGCGGTGTGAGTCGGCGCAAGTTTTCTTGAGAACTGACACTTTCATCTCCTTCATCTTACCAGTGTACTTTAAAGTGGGCTTGCTGTTGCAAAAGGTTCTTTTAAGGAGACGCAACAGTTGTCCTGCCTTTGGCGTACTAAATCCGGGAATGTCTGGGAGGGAAAACAGCGCTCATTGGCTGAAACGATCATAAACCTGAATTACCCCAGTCACATGACATCTGCATTTGGAAGTCAGACACTACTAAGACACGAAATATTTGTTTAAAAAAAATCGTTGAAAGATAATACATACCTTGAAAAGTATAACTGGAAGATAGTAAGCGATTTGTTTTTTTTAAATCAAACAGAAAGAAACACAAACTCTGCTCAAAGGTCTCCGAACTGTAAAAGAGTCAAAAGTGAGAGTGAACGCCTGGCCACTGCGCTATCGCGAATCCCAGCTTGTCGAGACGTCTAATTTAACGCAAGAACAGTGCAAGTCATCTGTGACGAGCCAGACAGACACTATCAGCCCTCAACCACATCATGGAAGTAAGCAAAGGCTTTCAATCCAGTAGCCGAGCAAACATAACAGTTTGGAAGGTTTTCCTTCAACCCCATCCTTTTGTCCTTCATAATTTCTCATCTTTAAATAGAAATTTAAACGTGTGGGGTTCGGCGTCCGCGCGTGCAGTGCACTTGTGCATGTGCATGCGCCCGAGAGCTCGGGTGTGTGTGGATGACGAATGGAAAAGAGAAGACCGTCATTGATTGATGACATTTAGCTAGACTGTACCTCGCGAGGGGGAAACACGAGAACCAGCTCGAGGGGCGTTGCTACCGGGAACACGTGTCAAGCCGGTGAAAAAGTATCTGGGTGGATGGCTTCTTGCAAGACAGCAATGATATTTAACTTGTCCCTTTCAGTAGCGCTTCTAGTCTTATATCTTCTGACCAAACTGGTGCAGCAAGCATCTGTTAGGAGCTTGCCTCCTGCAAGAAACTAGTCCGACAGACTAATAGGAAGTTGTACAAGACGCAATGACAGGCAGAACGACGTATGATTTTATAAGTATATGAATGACGAAGTAGAAGTCTGCAAGAAATAAAAACAATCCGAACTCTTTTTAAGGTTTGGGGTTTGTTGAGAAAAACTGTCTTGGTGATTGGTCAGGGAAAATGTAGCTTCTGGGTTTTGGTGTAGTTTTGGACTATTCAAGCAGAATGATCTATTTACGAAAAGAAGACAAGTCAATTAAATATTTATTTTTGTGATCACGAAGGAATAGTTAAAGAGCTGATTGACTCCATAAATTATTCAGCAAAATCTATGGCATGTGCATGTGTCGTCTGCCAATTTAATAGTAAACATAAAACTTCTTAAATCAGCCCTGGATATATATATATAAGAGAGAGAGAGGTAATTGGCATATGAAATTCGCAAACCATGTATTATTGATTGCGTCCCTTGCATCTTTGAGAAGATGGCCTCCCTCGTTTTGGCAGATAATACATGACAGTTCCGTTTCTAGTTCAAGCTACCATCTTTAAAATGGACGGATATGGCCTTTGGAATTTTGAAATTGCTTTGCTGAAGCATGGACTGTGTGAATGTGTATCGTTATGCCTGTTTTGCTGTATGGCTCCCTTCCGGTGTCGTGACGTTCCTGACCCTGTGATAGGTTTCGCAGCACCAGCGACACCTAACACACACATGCTATCGATCGCATCGGCTGGCTGTCTGGCTGGCTGGCTACACACCTAAACTTGTTTATCGTTTATTATTTTGTTCCGATTTAAAAGTCGGATTAAATTTGTTGAAATATTGATTTCTACCTCGACTTCCTTTCAAGCTGTTGCCATTCAAAGGTTTTCTTCCACAGATAGAAAAAAAAATTAAACAAAATGTCCGAGAGGGGGGAAAAAGAGGGTGGGGCAGGGCCATACTTTATACAGTGACTTGAAAACAAAAGACAAGACGACGGACGGAAATTGACCACGCAGAGCAGAAATTTTAAATCAGCAATCCATGAAACAATTTCCTCGAAAGGCTGAACAATAAAGGTCATCTGTTTTGTCATTAATACACAGCTTTCTTGATTTTGTCAGATTAAAAAGTAAAGCATATTTCCTGTACAGGTTTGATAAATAACTCATCGTTAGGAAGCGTGCAATTAATGTTTGTGTTTTAATAACATGCAACGATGATGGAAGAGAAAATTTCTAGATGCTTACCTAAAATTAATTATGTAACCAATGATGAGCACTCGCTGCTTTCAAGAACTCAGAGGCACACAAAACGGATTTACTCAGCAAACCATTTCTGATTTTCATGGTAGTGCACTAGGGTGGACCTGTATTGTCATCCTCGTGATCCTTCCAAGCTTTCTGCTTCGGATAAAATCGTTTTCATTCTTTGCAACTTGAGCACGTTAATTTTAAAATGCAATTTGTCTCGCCCCCATGTCTCAAATACATCTGACAAGAGAAAACAGATGTCATGTTACAGATAGGATATGCACAGGCCCCAAGATGATGACCGCTACTAACATATGCCTTACTTTGGATGTTGATAGAATAAAGGGAAGCACAGAAAGCAAAAGGTAGGTCGTGACATCGCGACTTCTTAGGAGAAATGCAATCAGGAGTGACGTCACTACCTTGCATGGCTCCCTTTAGTCGCATCTGTTTACCGAATCCATGGCAAAAGTACGCTTAGACGAAGCAAACAGAAGATGACAACTTGAAACCTGCGCTTTGAAGATAAAGACCAATAAACAACAAACGAGGACCGAGCGCTTTGAGCGTTTCAAGTACTTCTTGTTGCATTGATAAAGACGAAAACTAACAATTTTATAACGGTAGGGTCTACTTAAACCGCGACGAACTGTGGAACTGGAATAACAAAACCGTGGAACTAAAAATGGAGGATAAATCCTGAGCTGATGAGAAAGAGATGTAATTAACCGCGCAGAGCTGACGCAAAGGTGTCTAATGACCGTAACTTCGGTCGTCAGATTTTTTTAAGAATCAAGGACTCGAGAAACCCCGTTAACTTTATACACACGTCCAGAAACCACTGCAGGACTACAAGTAAACAAGCCTCCATAGCACCCTGTCGGACAGCTGAAACAAAGATAACAACAGCGTGCGACGGACGTAAACCACCTTCGCGACACTTCGTCTCCCGCATCAGGCTGCCAGATGTTTATCGGCGTTTTCGCACACGGGTCAAACGGCTGCCATATCCTCATCCCTCCACATCTTGACGGGCCGGCCATGGTCCGTTGGTCTGTTCGCTTGCGCGCAGCGAAAAGCCCTGTTAGTCCAAGAGTGGCTTGTCCGTCCGACACCGAGCTCTGAGCGTCGGGGTTTTGATGCTAAAATCCTACCCACAACGACAGCGACTGGCCTTCGATCTGCCGACGGTGGCCATCAGAACGACTTTTTCGCCAAAGTGAGCCGCGCCGGCCGAGGACCAGCCCCGACATTAGGCGCTGTCAATCAAATTACGCTCCGCCTCCTTCGACGCCGCGCGCGGGTTGGGCGGCAACGCAGGCGTTTGATTGATGGGTGGCTCTTGGTGTTCAGTTTGTGTGGTCGATATGAAACCGAGATGGTGAAACGGAGAGCATAAATTTTCCACTCAAGTGAGTGACGGGGAGAGGGGGGATGGAGGAGGGGTAGGGGCGAAGGAGAAGAGGAGTGGGGTAGGAAGTGGGGGGGGGGCCCAAGACGGGAGAAAGGATTTGCAAGAGGGGCTCGGGGGAGCCAGTGATTGCGCGTTCTGTTGTTTTTCTCTGTCCGGGCTGTCACATTTTGTTTTCAATGGCTTTAATTTAATATTGTGGGGGTTTCCCTGCACGGCGTTAGCCTTTTCTTTGTGGTTTTACTGAAGGTTGGTATAGACATATCATGAGCCGTATATTTTACATGCAAGTCAAATATTACCTCAAGGGAAGATGAAGCATGCACAAGCATTAACGCGAAAAACAACCCACGCGCTGAATCTAGCTCTGCTGATCGGTCAACTGATATACTTGGTTCAATCACAACAAAACAAGCTTGTAAGCCCTGTACAAATGTTTGGTGGCATGAAAATACTGCCCCCCCCCGCCCCCTCCCACCACCAACAACACACGGATTCGCAGACGCCCGGAATCAGATTATGTGCAGCCCGAGTTGTGAGTAATAAGTTTATGAATTGGTATCTTCTTTTCTTAATTCTTGTCAAATACGCTCATGGGGATTAGTAGTGCTACATTTTCTTATCAAGACTGCGTATCCTGTCAGTATCTATTCACTTGTTTATGCACTGTTTATGCGAGGGCATAATGTTGTGTGTGCGTGTGTGTGCATTTTTGTTTGTGTATGCATGCATGTGTAAGTAGCAGCAGTTGTTGAAAAAATCGCACTTTGCGGTATTTATCCTCTGAAAAACACTGAAAATAGAAGAGTAACAACAAAATTGACTTTATTTAAACTGAATATAACTGCGGGACCAATGGAATTTGGCCCCTGATTTTTACCAAAAAAATGTTGCCAAGCTTGTTGTGGTCCTAAGCTTGTTTATGAGACTCTTCTCTAAAGAAACTTAACTCGCTTCAGACTAGGCTAATTACTCGCGGATTACCCTAACACAATATAGCCTAATCGAAGTTCCAACCAGTTTGTTTTCAGGAACAAAGAAAACGCCAATGTAAACTATGATGTGAGAAAAAAATCTTACAAATTGAGTTGGTGTTAACAAAAAGTTCAAAATCCCAAATTCTCAGTTAAATAAATTTGAATCTAAAACACCGCAGTTTCTCGCGAGACTGAGAACGTGTCGATGAGTGCTTTGCTGTTGAAGACCAGGATGCGCTATGCTGACCTAAGATCGTCTACAAGATTCGAGCTTTTGAGTCCCTGTTTATTACTGCAAGATGAAGCTGACATATCTTCACATTAATCAAGATTTCTGTGAGGCCCAAGATCTACGTTGCGTATATAGCTCTCAAACACTTGCTGCCTGTTTTTACCGAGTTTTTGCTTCCACGTAATGCGTCTGAGCGCAAACTCGACACGAGGTTAAAAAGGTCAGGTTTTCTAGGACGCACATCAAAAGGACACGGGAGACTTATGCGGCCTGGGCCAGGGATCGCACACAGCGTGGTTAGATTTAAATACGGCAATATGGCAGCTATGATTTCTGCTCGAGAAAGATCACAGACTTACTCCTCTTCCTTTGGCTGCTGTCACGAGTTTGTAGAAGTTGGTGCTGATGACTCCTGCAGCCAAGGTCAGCAGCAGTGATTGAAAACCAGGTCAGCAAAGAACATACTGCTTCTGACGTGAGGGCTGGTTCTAGCAGCTGTTGTCGTGGTAAAGGAAGGAGAAAGACTGCGGTGAGTTTTGAGTTACCCCTCCCCCAGCCCCTACCCTTTGAGCGGGTAGCTACGACACAGTTTCTACAGTGGCACAACAAGGTTTCGACGTCACTTCCTAGCGTCAAAACAATCAGCCTCTGCTCTGTGGCAGTACCGGCAGATTTCCATCAAAGCGTGTCGTCTTGTTCAAGCAGAGACCAAACGTGAAGACGAAATTGCAGAACACAGACCATAGAGCTATAAGGACAGCCTCAACGTACCCCTGAACCGATCGTTAACAAATAATGTTGAACGTTTTCACTTCACCAATAAACGTTGACGCATACTACCGAACAATCATTTTCAGCTTCGGATTTTCAGATTGTCATTTGAGAGCCTGTGAGTTAGAGAGTTTGAGTAACGGAGAGAGAGAGAGAAATGGAGAGGGAGAAAGAGAGAAGTTAATAATGATACTGCAGCCACCAGAGAAGCGCTGTTTTTTGTGGCAGGGTGTTGACTTTTACAGCGCTAGGAGCGCTTTAAACAAGCAAGAAACGCCCCACCTATCTACCCCCCCCCTTCCCGTGGTCTGCGAACGTACCGAGACGAAAAAAAAATTAAATAACAGAGGCTAGCCTCCGCCCCTCCCCACTGACGGCGGCCATTGTCAAGGTGCAAAATTTCATGGGAAGTAGCGCGATGACATAGCCAGCAATTAACTTCATCTCCGCTGCCGCAGCCAGAGTCTTTGTGTGCGAGAATTTGGAGCCAAGGGAGGCTCCGAGGTCTTCTCAAAATAAAGACAGAGACACGTGGCGTGTGCAAAGCACATACCAGCCTATATATAGGATTCTGGGGCCCCTGCCCTCCACTCGTTCTGGCCAAAGAACCTCAAAAAAAAAAAATCCACTGCAAAGACAAACTGATGAGGAGAAACAACAAAGGCTCAGCTTTTCTTATCCAGTTTTGTTTTACCTTAAGAAACCAAAGGGTTTTTTTTAAATGTGTTCCAGCGTTTAAAAGTCTGGGCACGCCGGCTTGGAACTAAAGTCGTTTGCTTTTCTTATTAAGCCATGAAGCCATTAAGCTTCTTATTAAGGCATGAAGGAATTATGCAGAATTACGCAATATTCACCGTCATATTACTAGAACCATGCCACTTGTATTATTTCAAGCAAATATATTTTGATAGTTCAATCAATCATTCAGCTTTGGCTATAAATATTTTCATGTATATTGAAAGCGAAAGTGTGTAAAAATAAATGCATTTAAGCTAAATGTGCTATTTACAACGAAGGCATGAAAGAACTATCTAGGTTTCCATTCTACTGAGCTTATTGGCGAACTGTCGGATGCAGCCTTCAAAGGCTATAACTTGTAATCTGCACTAAATAAAAAGTTCATTTCGCTGATTTGGCTGCTACAGATCCGTAGACAGACAGACGGACGGACAGACAGATGGACGGACAGACAGACGGACAGACAGACGGACGGACAGACAGACGGACGGACGCAGGCACAGTTGTCTGCACGACAGGGGGCATCTGGCGGGATAAGCCAGGAGTGGGATGTGACAGTCGAAGACTTAGTGCAGGCCACAATTATTGTTCCGCGGGGCCAGTCAAGCATCTCAGCCTAATCCTTGACTGGGTAGAAAATCCGGATGAAGTGAAACCCAGATTCATGAATCCGATTCCATTCTAGACATTATGCAAGCGAATCCTTCTGTTTGTCAGCTAGCAGCCCCAGAGACCTCAGTCTACTTCCGGGATGGCTGAGAGGAGAACTGACGACACGCGGAAGTCGCCAACCTTTGCAGTAGCATGGCTTTCAAGATGGAGGAAGCTGGGGCAGAACTCGATCACAACGGCAACAACTGACGGTATTTTGAGCTGACATATGCAGCTGATGCAAATTTCAACGCTCCACAAAGACCCGCTATGAAGGAAGCAGCGAACCAAATGTCTATGAATAAGGTCAGCTGAGTTCACTGTGCCTGGAAACTTAATCCCCGGCATTAGCGTACAGATGTTAGGCACGTTGTTGACAGAACATATTTATACGTATTTAAAAATTCAGTGTTTATATTTGGATGCTATGAAAAGAATTCGACTACATCTCCATTCTCTGCTTTAGAATCGCTACTAGGGAAATGCTGTCTGCATCCGCTACAGGGTTGTTCCTTCCATTTCTTTCTTTCTTTTTTCTTTCTTTCATTCATTATTTCTTTCTTGATTTGTTTTTTGTTGTTTTAAGAGTTCGGCCAGGTAGGAAGGAAAGCATAATAAAAAATTATGACCATATTGTAAAACCGCTAAATTTAGCGACTCTGAGTCTGAGTAGTCCATTGAAATTGTCTTTCCACTTTTCATAATTTCTGGACGAACGACTCCTGAAGTAAGCATCCCCTGCTGTGAGTCTAGACTGCATCCGTACACCACCATGTACGTCATCAGCAGTGTCAGACAAATACTGCACGTACAGACAACAGACACCGGAATGTGAAAATGTACACGACTCTATACAAACATGAAGTGTAGAAGTAGGGAATTAAGGAATCCTGGAGAAAAGATGCCTCATAAATTCCTCCCTATCCACTTGCCAAGTTTTCCTCGTGGATGCCGGTCAAGAAATTTCAATTCGACGCAAATGGGACACAGGGGCTTTACTTCGTTTGGCAGAGCTTACACACAGCGAAGACGATTATACACATTAAAGAAGAAACAAGCTCCCTCTAGAATTAACTTATTTAATGCTTGCCCCCGTGGTCAAACAGATGCACTGTCGCGGGTTCTATCGCGAGCCCATCATCACTGCTCACGGAGCCCAGCATTATTTTGGCACAGGCATGTTGCTGAAAACGCTGGGCGTCTTGCGCGGTTACTATAGAGTCTCAGCATTCCACAGCTCTGACTGCGTCAACTTGCCATTCCACAGCAAAAAGGCACACAGGGACATTTAGGAAATACCAAACTAATCTTTTGTCATCCCCTTTGCAACCCATACTCCCACCCACACTCTTTCACTGCCCTCACCAGCAGACAAATGGGTCTCTGCTGGAACGCAGATTATGAAATAAACAGAGACCCAGCACGCATCTATCCCCCGAAACAACAAGTAAATAGACTGCTTCTTAAGTCGAGAAACTCTCACGGCCAATAAAAATAGTTGTCGACTGCATTTCCGATAGACATTTTATGAGGTTTTTTTTTATTGAGTGTGTAGCCAGTGGTTGATAAATTTTTTAAAATCTATCCCACACACCCCCGCCCCCCCCCCATCCCACACACACGTTTGTATTTTCGAAGGGTGGGCAGAAGGGTGATGCTTGTAGAAACAGAAATAATATCGAACAACGTGCTGCGATTTCATGAGGGCTGTGACAAATGCTGCTACTGTCCTATGTCAGTAGGGGGAATGGCATGCAGTGCTCGCGCCCTGTTCTTATAAAACTGCTTGGGTTCAAGATGGACAGTCTTGTTCTTAAGATAGCCAGGGATGAAGTCTGTATACTATAACCAGTCGGTTTTTTTCATTACTGCTTATTCTGTTGCATTCATTCGTCACTGTTTGTTTATATCCCCTACCTTATTTTTAAAAGATTATCTCCCTTGTTATTGGTTTCTTAGAAGATCTGACCACCGCTGCTTGCATTCGTCTGGAATTTAATTATCGCAATCAAATAAATAAAATTAAAATTGTTGGTGTGGGGAGGGGTTCAGTAGGGATCTGTAGAGTTGATGTTGGGATGATTTTACAGGATCCTAGTTCCATGAGCTTTATGATTTCCTGTTCACAAGTAAACGTGGATGTAGAATGAACTAAATAACGGAATTTCGCGATTGCTCCCAGCAATGTCGGCAACTGTTTGTAGAACGAAACACCAAGCACGCGAATGTACTCTTGATACAGAAGAATGCTGCTTCTCTGAACTGGGACAGACACACACATGCCCTTGTAATTCGTTTACCACTGCCAGAATTCGCCACCGACTCTCAACCAAACAGGCGTGTAAAGAAACGTATGAAAATAACTTTGCGATATTATTATAGACTATGAGCCAGCGACTTGTCACAATTAGCACTGGGGTGTCAAGCTTATGTTGTGACACGAAAACGAGGCTCCGGGGACGACAGCAGAGCGGAAATGCCAGCAGCCAATGATCGCTGCCCTTTCGACGCCACATCCCGCTGCTCTGATTGAAGCCTGCTGCAATAATTTCTTCTGATTGGCCAAGATTGATCTTCAGTTGTCACGGAGCAGAGACACAACGGCGAGAGAAAGGGAGTGTGCGAGCAAGGCAGCAGAAAAGTTAAGGCGCCAGATTTGTCAAATTCACATTCTGCAGCTATGGAAACGCCATCATATCCTGTTGTTGAAAATCCGGTCGGTGTGAAGGCCTTTGTGGCTCTTACTTCCAGACACAAGCACGTCCAGAGGGTCTACAGTGTTTCTGAAGCAGTGGCTGATTTCACCGTCATAGCGATTTTTTAAAAATTCCTGTTTGTATAGTATTATTAATCACAAATAATAATCTGTGTGTGTTGGGTGAGAGGAAAGGGGTCCTAACGCTAACATACACACACACACACAATAATAACCCACTTCATACAGCATATGTGATTCAAGCTAGGACAGTGTCTTGCATAGCGTCATGCTTTTAAATAATGTACATAACAGACACTCAATATTGTCTTCGAAATGAACCCCAGAATGTATTTAAATGAATTTTTGAATGCTACTCTCCCTGGTGGAAGTAAACGGGAGAGCGAACATTAAACATGACCAATGTGCATGAGTACAATCCACTTTTAAGGCTAAACTATAAGGGGTCAGTCGGAGACAGAAAGACGAAATTCAGGGAAATCTATGTCTGTGATGGACCCGCTTTGGCAAGATCTCTTCACAAATGGGCAATAAACAAAGGGAAATCACTCTAGTAATCAGGCGCTGGTAATGGTGCAGATTTGTCCTGACAAGTGGGGCCGGGCCTTGGAGGACGATTAGCGACCAGCGCCAAGGCCCGGGCGCCGCCATCACGGCGGAAATCGAATGACGTCACGACAAGATGGTCACCAGGGCCTGCCCGGAAGCCTGGTCGCGAACCTGCTATCGATGTCGCGGAGACTGGAGCCCATTCTGATCATACTGTCGACGTTTTAATCAGCTGAGTTTCCGATCTTTAAGTGGGTCAAAAACAGCACGAAGAGAGAGAAGATTGAACATCGACAGTTTGGGGTTGATAATCCGTGTGTGTGTGTGAGAGAGAGAGAGGGGGGGGGGGAGAGGGGTGGTCTTCTGTACTCTAGCTAATCTGTTCACTCAGCATGATCTTCATTCATCTACTAACATTGCCTTCCAATAAATTATTTATTTTTCATGTTCTTTCCTTTGTTTTTTCCCGTTTTGTGCTGTCTTTCATGTTACTGGTTCTGAACAGTGTCAGTTTATGCAATTATGTCTATATATGTAACTGTATATATGCATATATATATCGAAAGATCGTTTATACAAGCTTAAATAACCATGTGCCGTTTGTTTCAAACGGGGATTATACAGGAGAAAAACTTGAATTTTGCAATGATTCGTTGTCATAGAGACAGAACAGAGCAAGACATGGCCGACATCTGACGAGCTAACACGGTCGTGCCAGATCGAGCGATTGCGGCTGCGCGGCGAACGTTGACGCTAGAAAAAGTCGAGTCACGGCTGGCCCTATAATCGTCAGCTGGGAGAGCTATCTTGATCAACTCTTAGCCGGTGGTGAAAATCCCCAAATCTTCCCCCGTCACGAACATGCGTCATGGATCGGGTTACCCCTGCGGAGTTATCGGCGCAAGGACATCGCCGGTTAACCCCCCTTTCGGGAGCTCTCTGTTTTCCGGAGACGGGAGGGCCGTCTGCTAATAAGATGGCTATGGAAGTTATGGTTGCCCAGACGGTGCATACGCGACCGCATGACTGTACTGGCAGAGGTCGCTGGCGGAATAAAACATGAGCTGACGAGACGTCTTTCTTGAACAACGTGCACTAAGCAGCGGTGGGCCGTGTGCACAACAGAAGCGGTTGATAATAACAGCAGTTCGAGTAGTGGTGTTGGGGGATGGGGGGAGAAAGACAACATCAGTTTGTGATGGCAAGAAAGACGAGACATTTTTTGTTTAGCAATATCTAGCAAAGCAAAGGGGTTAGCTCTTACGCACTAACTCTAATCTCACTGTTGCTGTCAGCGTACGTAAAACATTGAATATACTTATATTAAATTAGATGTATATATAATGAATTATAAAGCTAAAGAGGCGGCTCTGTTTGCAGACATGACAATCAGTGACACGATAAAACGTTCTTGGTTAAAAAAAACATCTCTTGGTATATTCAACAAATAACTCGTGATATGTTCCAGTATAAAACGCGGTTTGCTTGAGGGTTTGATCGCCAACTGACCATCACGTCTAATTCGGCTTGGATAAGAATTGTACGAGGACTGATATTTTTAGCTGTTATTTGTGATACAATTGTGTTTTGGGATTAATTATAGTGGTAGGGATTAAGAGAAAACCGTCGCCCAGTAGTCATCGTCTTTCTTCCTTTAAAAAAAGACAGAAAGCAAACAAACAAATAAAAAAATTCTCCCTAGAAAATAACAAGCAGTCACATACATCAACGTCTGAAACGAGTTTCAGATTAAAATCCTGGCTGAGAAGACTTGAAGAAAAGAAACTGTGGACGTGCGCTGCGTGTCAAGAATCCACGGTAACAAAACAGCTCCACGTCTTTACCACCATTTATTATTATTACTTTTTTAAATGTCCACTCAACCTACCGCATATGCGTGTCATGGGCGTCAGTTACAGCCATCCTCCCACAGAGACTGTTACCAAACAACGACATTTTGATGGATGGATTTTTACACACGACACTCATAGTCCTACGCGCTGGCTGACACACATTGTGGAACCTTTTTTTCTTCTGGCAAACGTAATGGAAACTTGTGTGTTGCAAGCACTGAACAGTCATGAAGACAAATAGCAAGGGAGGAACGTGGTTAAAGACAGGAACACTGACATAAGCAAGAAAGAAAAAGAAAGAAAGAAAGAAGATGCATACTGCGTTCCAAATTCATCCATTAGCTAGCTCAATTTTAAGCTGCTAGAAGCTCAACCTCAGTGGCACTTTCTCGTACACGCTTTTCTCGAACCACCCCACTCTCCGGCCGCCCACTACCAGAAAGGTCACCTGACCGGCGTCAGTGGCAATCAGATCATATTTACTTCAACTGGTGGAAAATACGTGGGGTGCTGGGGAAAACAACATGTACTCTCTTGTCTCTCCCTCTCTCTAACACACACACACACACGCACTCTCTCAACACACACACACACACAGTTTGACTAAAGCTAGAAGCTAAGAACAACTGCGCTGAAATTCAACATCGCGGAGACACGTTTGACTGGGCAGATCCACCACGTCTACTGCTAGAATGGCTAAACACCAGTGTACTGGGACCGTGCTGGGTGTAGCAGTCGTCTTGTCAAGCTGCCAGAGCGTAACAGTACACCACAATAATTACAGCCTCCGTAATTACGTACTAGCATGATATATGGTGCTTCAGCCATCTTTAACTTCCTTGGGGTCAGCCTCCTACTGCGGAACAGTGCGTGTACACCGGTCACGGGATTTGTAAAACAGTTATTTGTCGACACAAAAAGAGAGAGAGAGAGAGAAAGACCGCGGTGTGTATTCCCAAGACAAGGAAAGAGGGGAAGGATAAGAGTGGGGGTGGGGTGGGGTGGGATGGGGATAAAGGTGAAACTTGGTTTAGGGTGGGTGGGTGGAGGGAGGAGATAGGAGAGAGACGAAGAAAGGGACGAAAATAAAACTCATCGAAATCTTTCAACGGGAAGAACAAAGAAAGGAAGAGTCGGCAGATGAGGGGAGGAGAGAGACTGGAATGAACGGGAGAAGAGAATCGGAGAGAGAATGAAGAGCGAAAAAGACGGAAAGAGACACTGACAGGGGTTTATCGTTGTCAGCTTTTGTTTCAGACCCACGATGGATTGGGAGGACAGACCTCATTTTGGTTACTGGCATCCTAAGTGCCGTCTTCTCTGATTATTTGACCCACAGCTGATTCATGCAATTGCTATTTTGATATATATATATACATTGGACACTTAGCCATCTCTATACAAATTTATTTACGAGAAGTGTGATGCGAATATTCAGGAAGCGTTTCGTTGCAAACACCAGCACTTTATCAATCTCTCTTTCTTGTTCTAGATTTCATTTTCCATTACGTATGTTAGTATAGGTTATATCCTTGGATCGAAGAATTTTCGAAACAGACGTTTTCAGTATTTCAATTATTCCTAATATTCCCTTTATAATCACCTCGGTTTATTACGCTGCGATACTTAATTTGGTGACGAAAATCATTCCAGGATATTCATATGCGTTTGTCGAGCTGAATGGGTCACTACCAAAGCAGTATATTCTCCTGGGAATGTCTTCCTTATCTGAAAATCATGAAACTAGGGTTTTTTGCCCAAAGTCGACTGTTAGGGCAAAAAATCCTAGTTTCATGATTTTGAGATAAGCAGGACTGTTAGGTGCGCGAGCCTGCTTCTTTCTGGCGGGGAAAAATAAAAGAGAATGTGAGAGGAACAGAGTGTGTGTGTGTGTGGGGGGGGGGGATAGACACGAAAGGGGGGAGGGAAGAGAGGGGAGAAAATGGGGTAACAGAAAAAAATCCCGGGGAGAAAGGAAGGTAAGAACAAAACAGGTGACAAATATTTTTCGAAAGATAACTCCAACAAAGATACTGGCAGCGCTCACACATAGCCGTGTGCAGACTGTGCCCAAAGGGAGCTTACCGTACCAAAACATATTTTTCCTTTGAAAATGAATTCAGAGTATGGGACAAGAAAGCTATTTCAGAAACTCCTCAACACAACAGGTGGTAAAGTCAGGGCTGATGGCAGTTAAACAAGTTTGAAGGATTAATTACCTTTTCGCAATTGCTCTGCTCTCCTTGCAGAGAAGGCTAGTAGTCAAGATGCGGTAATGGAAATAACGGAAACGAGGCTGACAGGTACGTCTGGTGGCAGATAGGCCCAATGTCTTTTAAACAGACAGGTCGCATTTAAAGAAGAAAACACCTTAATCAAAAGACCTACCTTTGAAAGACATTGACGGAAATGATTGAATAGGAAAAATAAACGACAGACCAAAATACAGAGTGAAAGGAATAATTTATAAACATCAAGCCCCAGTTCTTAAAGTATATGTGCATACGCCTCCACACAGTTGTGTGCGCGCGGCTGCATTGTGTGTTGAGCACGCACTATTCTAGACATAAACATGGACACCAAAAATGAACCAAGCTCTTTCACAATCGGCGGGAATAAAGCAATGTCTTCAAAGGTGTTTGCGGCCCAGGGAGAGGAAAAAAGTTTACTTTCAAATCACTGTCATCACGGAAAGACGTGTTTTTCGCTGTGTGGTCTTGCAACTAAAGGGAGAGAATTCCACGTGATAAAACAGACAATCCAGAAAGAAAGAGTTGTAAATCGCATCGCGTGCAAGAATAGAATTAAGTGTCTTGGCCTGTCTTTTCTTTTTAAACTTTTCGAAACCTACGGCTGGCTTCACCGTACCTGAGAGCCTCAGGTGACACCCGAGACAACCCTTGGAAAATAAAAACTCGAGACTGTCAGACGGATATAAATCTAGAAAGGGAGACAGACGTGCAATCAACAGCACAAAGGCTAGCGCAGCCTAGGTTGTGGGCTGGATTTTGATGTCCAACGAAGGCCAAGTTTATAGGCACAAGAGGAACGCGAGTGACGCTAGGTCGAACGTCGACCAGCAGAACCGGAGCTCTTACGTTGGCACCTTGTGTCGCTTGTTTCCCTTGCTTCTTTCTGTAACTCTCGCCTCCACCCAGCGGCTGGCCCGACGAGAGCGCAAAGCTTCAAACAACTCCGACCTAGCCAACGAACTTCAATCTCGTCCGGATCTCGGCCGCGCGAGAATTTCTAGTTCGCGCAAAATTACGGGGTATCCTCAGCCGGGATTGAAGGCTATCAAGCGGGTACCCGTGTTAGTGGGCGGGGTGGGAAGAGCCCAGGCGGTCGGCGTGGTCGAAGTTTGTGGGAGTCGGGGTTGGAGGATCGCTGGGTCCGACGGTTAGAATGTAGATGCTGGCGGCGGACTAGTTTAGGGTCTGGAAGCTGCCTTCGCGGACAGTAAATTTTCACAC
This sequence comes from Lanistes nyassanus, assembly GCA_004794575.1. Lineage (NCBI taxonomy): Eukaryota > Metazoa > Mollusca > Gastropoda > Architaenioglossa > Ampullariidae > Lanistes > Lanistes nyassanus. The sequence goes on from SMGT01004169.1 coordinate 30,248, forward strand.
CCGCACCTGCAAATTAAGTCTCGACAAAAGCTCCGCGAGGTGGGGTGACTACGCGGGGTGGCTGTCACCACGCCTCTTCCCGGATGTCCGCTCGGTGGTTTGTGGTGCGTCATACATCTGTTGTCCAGGCTTTTCCTCGCCGTTTTGGACTCTACGACCTTCTCCGTGGTCCACTGGGGAGAGTTCTGCTTCAGATCTCAACGAATGATTTCGCCGTTTTCTTTTATTTTTCTTTTATAATTTCTTTTTAGTTCCTGATTCAACTCCCTATTTTTCCATCTTACATACTGGGCTCTCTCAATTACTGTTTTAGCTTTCTACCAAAGTCGATCGAGCCGAACGACCTTTTTTGCAGACCGAATAACATGTCCAGTGGCTTGAGGACGCAAAAGCCATGTTTTAATCTACCGAATCATCAGCTAACTTCGCAGAAATTTGGACACCGCAAAGTGACAAACGAAGATTCGGAATCTGCCAGAACAAGGTTCAATGTTTAGTTGGTCGTGCCGTGCGAAGTCCGAATTTGACCTCGCGGTGAGTTGTCAGAGCACTCTCACTGGTTGAAGATTGGCGGCTCTTTCGTGAGGATGTGCGAACCAAAGACCAACACAATGACAACTCCCTACTGATTGCGTCGCTTCGATCCCTTCTGTGGAATATTCGAATGCACCAGGTTCTAAAGTCAATTTCGCGAACTGAGCTGCGCACTTCGGTCTCTTGGGCTGCTTCGGTGGAACAGAACACGACTTAAATTAATTAGAAGAAAACCGCAAGAAACAGGTATTTTAACAAAGCATCGTAATTAAATTTCGTTCATTGAGAAACTTTTCCATAATAACCAACAAAATTTGAAGACCGGCAGACATTTATGGGCTTCTCTATGAACACACTGTAATCTAAGCAATCTGGTTCAGGCACATCAACATTTGATATTCCACAGATGCATACGCGCATGTGCAAGTACGAATGTGAGTACACGCTGTGGCGACCAGTTTCTGGTTTATAAATTATAGCAAGTTGTCTTGGTTCCAGTTTATGTAACAGGCATGGAATTAAAAATTGTATAAGATAGCTTTAAACAAACATACAAAAATGAGGGGAGGAAGTTGCAGGAGGAGTAAGGATCAGTACCAGAATAAATTCTCTAGAAAGGCCGAGAGAGGGCGGTGTTCTTGCCAGCTTGCGAGAAGTCGCAGCGCGGTCGGGACACACAGCAGGGGCTGCAAATAATCAACTGGAAACCCACGTTCTTTGCGAGCTTGTACGCTCTCGCGAAGTTTGTGGCTCTCGCGGGCCTTAGACGAAGAGAAAATGTCTAAGTGGCGTTAAGTTAACGAAGCTACCGCGTAATGGCTCTGTCGGCAAGGACCACCGTCTTGGCAAGAGGTAGTGGCAAGAAATGAAGAGAGCATTCTCGACGGCCCAGCCTGAGTTAAAAAGTGTAGGGTGTAAGGTCAGCCAGGGTAGAGATACAGGACGCCCTTATGAGGGTGATACCAGAGTAGACGTTTATGATACGATTCTTATCGGAAATACGTTATATGACTTAAACCATTAAAAAAATGTCGAGGTTATTGAGTGAAAACACACACACACACACACACAGATATGCCAGGGACGATAAGAAATTTAAAGAGTCGCGGTTTTTGCTGCTTAACTTTCATTTGCAAACGAGGTGTATATCAGGAGGGTGTTGCTTAGACAAGTTAACGTGCTGCCACAAGTGGGATTGTTGTCACAACACAGACCTCAGTTCCACCCAGTCACATTATACTGACACCGGGCCAACCAGTCCTAGTACTGTTCCCTGTAGTGCCAGGCGTCTGGCAGGGCAGCTACTCGATTGCCAACTTTTAAGTCTTAGGTATGACAGCCGGTGCACGAACCACCGACCTCCTACTTCGGAAGCAGACGCGTGAAACGCTAGACCACCAAGGGCCAGGGATAGTGAGAGAAATGGAAAAGATAGGGGGTAGAGGACAGATAAGGAGTGTGCAAAGTGTATGATGAGACGATAGTGCGTGCTCTTACTGGGTGTTCCGTGAATGTTCTGTTAGCACTTTTCTTTAAGGTTGTTCATAATTTTAACAGGTCCCTCGAAGTAAGTCAGATTCCGTAGAGTATTTTTTCCCAGTGTTAGACCTCTACCTGGCTAGAATCAAATTTTATCATGCTCCTTTTTTCTGCCTCTGAACCTGAAACGCGTTGCTAGAATTCACACATCATGATTCATTGTCTACCGCCGGCCTCCACTAGTACAGCTCCCTCTGCCTCCTCCTCTTCCTCCATTACCCCCAGCCCCACCCTCCACCCCCACTACCACTGGATCATTTCTGTCCTTCTGCATCTAACGTCTTTTCAGTATGCCTGCACTAAACTTGACGTCATCGCACTCCGCTTCCTCAATGCGTCACGCGCAGGACTGGTATCTGCAAGGGGCAGTCCTACCTAAAGTGCCGTTCGGTGTCGCGGATCCAGTTGTGTCAGCAGCCAGATATTTAGTGTTGCCGCTTCTCGATTTTATTCCAGCACCGAGCCGGCGGGACCTCACAAAGCGCTTTCCGTGGATTGAGATAATTAGTAGACAAATTTCAGCCACCTGTCATAAATATTGGGTTTCTCTTCGCCAAGGTAACGCCGCTGTCCCCGCCCTCCACTCAGCCAGCCTCCTTCCCCTTCCTCATCGATGACGTTTAATGGACACTTTTCCGATATGGGTTTTTATGTCCGTTTTCGATCCCTGCAGGAACAAATTTTCTGAGGCTGTAAACCAAAATCTCTTAGACGGGCGAGAAACTGTCTGGTGTCAGTTTGCACATGGACTTTTTTCCCCGAGGGCATGCTGGGAAGTTTGTTTGAAAAGCACGGAGATAATCTGCGGGCACGCTGAGGACAAAACGCTGGCTGGTCACGACTGATTTGGAGGGGAGAGCACGAATATGAAAGTGGACAGTCTGATGGCGGATGGTGATTGGTACGCCGATGAGGGGAGAGAACCATTATAAGGTGTTCGCCTAGATTCTCTGCTCTCTTGACGGAGAGCCCAGATAGCTCTATGGTTAAAGCTGTGGACTGGCTTGTGGAAGAGTGCTAGTTGCAATTCAAGCGTGGTAAAGGATTTTTTCCTGGAGGTAAAAATTATGTAGATTCCATGGCCATCCCCTGAACATTAATTTCCTTTTCGCACTGACCATCTTACTGCCGCTATCAGTATTGTGGTTCTTTCAGTGCGAGGTTTAGTAATAAGACCCCAACCCCCATAGTGCAAAATCACCGTGCGGTGGAAGCACTGTCCCTAAAAAATTACCCCCCTGCCTCTCTGCTCTCCACGCAGGGCCTGAATAGCTCTGCGGATAAAGCTGCCGACATGGGTGTGTAAGCACGCCCAGAAATCCAGATTAATGGTCAAGGATTTTAGCTTGGATTTTAACAAAAAACTTGTGCAGAGTCCTCATTCTCGAACATTCAAGTGGCTCTCAGCAATGCCCATCTTACTGCAGCTATCAGTCTGGTGCACAGATTAGTAATAGATTCCCCCACCCCACCCTTAACCCCCATCCCACCCCACCCTTCGTGCGAAATCACCTCGAGGTGGAACACTGTCCCTCTAAAATTGCCTATGTGCCTCTTTGCATTCACTCGACTAAAAGTGTTGCTTCTCGATTATTTCTGCCTGACAGAGCTCCCTCCCGTGAACGTCATTCGGAGAAAGAGGTAACCTGGAGTGTGTCATCTGTTTTCTTCACAAACATGCATTCTGTCAACTTCCTCCCCAGAACTTGCCCTTCGAGAGAGCCGATGTGGAGGTCAAGGCAACAAGAACAATTCTGTTTGCTTGTAACATAGACGGGATAGTTCGTACTCAAAGACTTTGCGTCGGCTGTGGTGAACATTAACCCAGGGCATGGAGACTTCAGTTGGATAGCTTTTTTGTGTGTTTTTATATGCAGTTATAATATTTGTATGCAGCACGTGATCTAGTGCTTGCGTGCGTGTGTGCACGTGTGTGTGTGTGAGAGAGAGAGAGAGAGAGAGAGATCATAAAACAGGTTTGTTCATTCCTGGCTCCAGGAAATCATAACTCTTCTAATGTTTAATATACAGACTACGACGAAGTAGAAGAATGATGGCGACTACAGCGATGATGATCGATGTACAGGGTTTTTTTCAAGTGTTCTCAGCTTTCAAACTTTCAGACTATTATCACCTTTAACTTTCCCGTCTCCCCCAAACGCCTATTCCTTTACTGATAAAAACGTTTGCTGCTTACGCGGGGTTAAAACGGACTTCTATCAACAGCAAGTCTCAACTGTAACTCAATTACTTTTTATGGAAATAAACCTATGGGCACAAGGTCAACATCAAACATTCAAACGGGGCGACGGAACACGGCAAGCGTGTAAGTGACAAGGCTCCGGTTAACGGCTCCGCAGAAGGGGCCGGCAGTTGCTTTGCACGTGCGTCGAGAGCGACCTTCCATCAAACTCAATGACCCTCTTCTGGACGTTAATCGCGGGATGTTGATTACAGGTATTAAAGGTGTACCCGGCCACTACCTGGACAAGCATCCCTCGCCATTCCCCCACCTGTCCGGTTCCAGGCCACTTTGGGATGTGGTCAGTGGAAGAGCTCGCTAAGAAGGGCAGCTGAAAGGCCGAACTAGCTGAAAGGATGTGGAAAAGAGGACGAAACAGTGGGGTGCACAGGGGGATGGTGCTTGCTGACTCTCACGACTTTATACGCAGAGAGAGCTCAAAGACGTGTGAACACCAGCGACATCTATAATCAACCGTCCATCTGCAATGACGAATGCACATTGCCACTAAGTTAACAGGATACAAATATCTTCTGATATAATTTGCAAAGAGTTCGCCCATGCCCCATGTCAGCAGTTGTTTCTGACAACAGTAGGAGACTGATTTGCCAGCTTGGCTTCACTAGCATCTCTTTCGAACCGATCCAAAGACCCCAGGCGCAGTACTACGAGAAACACCATTCTTCGAAATTTTAAATGTTTTCCGAATTATTTTTTCAGCTTGTAACCCATAAGCTTACACCCAGCTTTCGGAGTTACAAAACAGGCGTGAGAGGCTTAGCGGTGCCTGTTTGGTTGCGTTCTTGAAATTACTCCCTCCATGGCACCTTGGAATTTCCCCCTCAACCCATCTTCAGCATGGCGGGGAACGTTAAAAGCATCTAGAGAAACGGTACAAAATGTCTCACAAGTCTGTAAAGGTAGTGTAGAACCCTGCTGGTCGTACGCTTCTCGAAACTGGGGCTTGAAAAAGGCATCCCCACCAACACAACAAACCCAAACAAAACAAAAAAAGGATAAAATTCTGTCAGCCTGAAGCTTTTACCCAACGTCTAGTTGCGCAGTATGTATGACGTCGTTCGAGAGTTATTACTGTCGCGCAGATTGGAACAAAGACATACTACAGAGAGCTAGAATGTCGATGCCACTCGAGATAGAGTGGCTTTGTCACGAAAACTTCGTTAGTGAGGAAAGAATGCTTTTGTCATGGACGGTCGGTTGGCACATCACTCTGCCAGTAGATTCTGACACCTCGAGCTAGCCCCGACGCGCCCAGCATTCCTGTTTCGCCCGCCACGTGCCTCGATGCGTGCTTGGTTCTGCTGTTCTCATCACGTGCGGCGAGGACCATCGCTCGAGGAAAGCCTGCAGCACCACGTGCCCGTAAGGGACGGAACAGCAAAACGTGCAGACGGGCGCACAGTGTTCTCCGACTTTTTTCTGTCGTTTCTCTCTTTCTTCGTGCCTCCTTTCCTTCCTTGTTTTCTTCCTTTTATGCTTTCTTCCTTCCTTTGATCGTCTTCTTTCTGTCTTCTTCCCTACCGTCCTTCCTTTCTGTGCGATAGACTTATATTTCAAACAGTACCTGGCCTTGATCTGATGCTTGCGCACAACTCTTGCAAAACTAAAGGCCAATCATAACGAAAATTAATTATTTTAGTTGGTAAATTGTAAATGTCATTTGCTGTTGTATAAGCATTCATGTTTTACCAGTGGATATGTTCGTATGCATATATTATTTGTCAATATGTATATCGGAAGACGATGCAACATTTACATATCCCATTCATGCCCTTTCCATATCCCCTTTAAAAACGTTTTTAAGGTCAGCAAGGAAGTAGTTCAGCCACCAAAGCCACACCCCGACATCCACACCAAAGGGAGGGAATTCTCGAGACAACATGTTCCCTGTATTGCTCAGAAAAATCCTCAAGAGATCGCGTATGCCCGCTGCTGTCAGACTGGTGCAGCCTGCACGCGTAGATTTATCTCCGAGTCTCCAGTTAATATGCATGCTGATACTGTCCGGTTATGGTAGGCAGGCAGTTTTAGAAGGACAGTGCTTCCACCTCGTGGTGATTATGCACTATGGGAGAATGGGGTCTTGTTACTAAGCAATGCACTGAAAGAACCACAAGACTGACCGCTGCAGTAAGATGGTTAGTGTGAAGGGGAAGTTTAAGGTTCGGGAGACAGCTGAAAGGAGTCTGCACAACGTTTAACTCCAGGATATAATCCTTGACCACATCTGCATTCAAATCAGAAACCTTCCACACGCTAGTCTGCAGTTCTAATGTGGTAACCACCAGGCCCAAATTTTCCCCCTGTTATTTATTCGACACCTTACAAGAACGCCGTAGGTCAAGCCGAACTAGTCAAGTCAGAAGAAACCACGCATACCATCCCCTTCTCCCGGTGGCATCAATACAGCTGACTACGTGTCTCACATTCCCTGGTTCAGTCATTTGCATTTTACACAAACATCCTGCCAGTGACGTCACGTCCAACTGCAAAGACAGAATGACAGCAGAAGAAGAAAGAAAAGAACAAGGGTTGGCGGGACTTTAAGAGTCCTGATTTGTTTACGAAGAAGAAATTCATATGATTTTGTTTTTCCAACAGCGATCCTGGGACCTTATGTCTCCACATCAAGACTGGGTGCTTCTGGTGCTATCACCGTTTCTTCAACTCGTCTCCCCCCACCCCCACTCTCCCCGCGTCCATTCCTGCCACTGAAGTCTATTCCAGCGTCTCAAACGAGAACATTTGGTTCCGAATGCTCGTTGCTCGGTCCGCCATCGTCCCATCTCTGCCGGGACAACGACTTCTGACTTCGAGAAGGAAGGGGAGCTAAACCTCCACCCTACCCCCGACGGGGAGGCGCTTAACGCAGGGAGAATTTATATGATTGCCGCGGCTAATGCGTAGCATGTGCGAAGATTAAGCGGAAAGATGGCAGCGGCTGGAGTCTATGATCAAATTTCCCGGCCTACCTCAGAGATAAGGACTCGCTGCGGCCATGTCAGTCTGCGATTCAGCGCGTGAAGTTAGTGGCCCCTAAGAAACAGTCTAAATCCCTCTTTAAAATTAAAAAGAAAAAAGCTGGAAAATCTCAGTAAAAGCCTAAATCATCCCCGTTGTGAGAGAAACGGGGACGCTTTCTGACTGTATTGCCTGAACTCATTTGGTTTATGCTTCTCAGTTCTGATATAGCTTTGGAGGAAAATCCCGCTAAAAGTGATAGCAGAACTGCTGGGAAGGAATCAGTTTATTAACGCTTTGGTGTTACAGTTGCTGTACGGGTAAATTATTATTGTCGCTGACGATGACGTTGATGCCAGTGATTTTTAAATCAGGAAGAAGCTATTCTTGCACACACTCATAAGCGCAAACACATACGAAGACGTATACACAAATATGTGAAACAAGAAGTCACGAGCAAGCTCATAAGCACACATGCACTCGGGCACATTCACACACGCATGCACGCGCGCACAGACATAGTTATTAATACAGGAAAGAATTATTTCATAAAATACGCGATACATGAACACTGTTTCAAGAAACAAGAGACGCTTTTGTATTTTTTTTTTTCAGAATAAGATGTCAGAAAAAATATGGCACGAAACGTGAGCGACTTCATGAAATAGAAATTCGTCCCTGAAAACCCGACATGAAAGCCGACAGGAAGTGCGGCACTATGGCAGAACACATTAGTCACAAATTCTCTGCGCGCCCTCTGTGACGCGCCAGGCCCCAGCTAGCAGTAGGTAGGTCGAAGCAGACAACAGCGATCAAATTACGGATCAGCATTCACCATACCATTATGTTCAACATTACTGTCAAAAACCTGAAGGCTTATTTTATATATATTAATTTGTTGGGGGAGGGGAGGGGCGTTCACCCACATTTTCCCCCATATTTTGACGCCCGTCCCCCATGGCCGATGTTTCTCCTTCACTCTCCACCGTACGAGGACGTTCCGCGTGGATGGGTTGTTATCAGGGTTAAAAGGGGAGAGGATGCCGTTGTATTTGCATGGCGCGTTCTTCTCCTACTGTTTTATCTCACTCCACAGCGTTGCTATGGTGACAGACGACCAATACAACTTCTTTAACACCCAGCTGATATAAAGTCATTCCATAGTCTCCGACAGCAGCGCTCTGTTCTTACAAGCAAACCAAACTGGGTCTACACCATTACAATATGGGCTTTAATCCGGTCACACGTACTGTGGTCAAGTGCCCCGATAGAAACACAGGAAAACTTCTCTTGAACACATAGAAACTTTCGAAACACAGACAGTTTCGGTTATCTCTCCTTTTAAATAAATCACCTGTTTGAAGGTTTTCATACAATGAACACGTTTGGCGAAGTAGGACGCAGATCCATCGGTTTAAGGAAGACCCTTAGGAACAATCTATTCGGTTCCTCCCATGTCTTTCCCTCTAGATCTTTGTCTCAGGTCATCGGAGCTCAGCAGGCTAAGAACTTAAGCCTATGAACACATAGTTCAGCGCGTGTAGCTCTGGAATGTGGCAACACCCGCGTATATTTCCAGAGTTCACTCTTCCGGCATCTCTCTATAAGAATTTCAGCCTTCTCCGAAAACCGCAATGCAAGGGAGCTAACACTCGCTGCAACAACAGAAAGAAATCGATAGGCTGGCTTGCTCATGTGCGGAAGAGGATGCCTACTTCATTTGCTTTGCCGATGATCACGCTGTTCAGCTCTGAGGATACCTTTTTTTGCGTGTGTGCGTGACCGTGTGATCTGCTGTGTACTTATGTGTGTGTGTGTGCGCGCGCTGGGTGCTCGCGCGCGAATCGTATTAATGATTGCCTTCGTGCTTTTTTTTCAGGGTTTTAATCGTTCAATCGTTTACATACATCCGGAATTTAAAAAAACTGTTTCTGAAGAAATATTTTTAGGCATTCAAAGACGTGTATCTCGTTCATAATACCTTCAATAAAATCACCTAGAAGATAAATAGCCGTTCATTAACAGCCTAAATAAAATATGGGGATACCGGTTTCTTACCGTAATCGTCAGTCTTACTGTCTGTGTTTCACTCGACTGTTTTAAAAAAAAGTAAGCGGCCAAATTATCAGCAAAACCAGCAACAACAAACCTCAGGCAAGTGAAGTAAAAAGTTATAATCTTCATCGTTGAAACCAGCGCAGAACGCCTGTGTCTTTGTCTCTCATAAGCTTTGCAGACTTATTGTAACAACCTTTCGGAAGCCTTTGCAAGAAACCAGCCTCTGCTGATGGTTGAGCCAGAAGGCACAGAAAGAGGCACTATGGCGTCATTCCAACACGACTCCCACAAAACTCGCCAGCCAACGTCTTCCCTTCTCTGAGCGGATGAAGCGAAGCTCCCTCCTCCCCCACTCCAGTCGACTACCCCCATCCTCCAAGCCTTCCCACTCGCACTTCCCTAGGGACGCCTGGTCAGACTTCTGATCTCTATCTCGCTCAATCCGTGCTCCCTCTTCATCCCATCCTGAAACGCTAGAGCCAGAAATCGAATTCCGCTCCCTGGCTTAGCCCTCTAAGCGCCAATTGTCTTCGCGCGTACACAGTTGTCTTAAGCAAGAAAGTCAAAATGACTTTCCGGAACACCGGGAAAAATAAACCAACCCTGGTCTTTGCATGTAACAAGCAGCCCTCAGTCAGATGTTTATAATGAATAAATACTTGGCATACTAAAACGGAAATAATAACGAAATAACAAAATGTAGAAGACAGAATGTCGACATAAAAATATCCCCACTGGTTAAAGCCAAACAGTTCAACGAATAGTTTAATAATCGAAGAAAAAGGACACATTGGAAATGGGAACGAACAGAGCTGAAATTCATGATCATATCCATCCTCAAAAAAATCACATTTTGCTCAAACTGCCCCTGATACAAATAAAAGGTATTTAAACATATTCTATTGTCAATAAATAAACACTAATATTTTGAGCAACAATGTCAACATAACAAACTGAAAATGCTAACCTGCAGCTCTCTCCTGATTGTACTGTCCCTGAAAATCGTTTCTAGTTTCCAGTGTGTTTCCGTCACTGAGCTACTAATTGATTCCCATTGAAGGCCTCTCTTGGTGAGAGAGAGAGAGCGTGCGTGCGTACGTGTGTGTGCAGGGGGGCAGGGCGGGAGGAAATTAAATGATTTATCACGCTATGAGCGATCCACACAGGCGGGCCGCAGACTGTTGTATCGTGGAGGGAGAAAATGGCAACGAACGACGAAAGGAAGGATAGTGGAAGGGAGGAAAGAGTCATCCACGCTTTGTCACTGGTCAGTCTTCCGGTCGCAGTTCTGTGCCCCGTGCTAGCCTACTGACCTGTGTTGTAATGAAGACGATCTATCATACTTCATCTCTCTCTATCCTTGCTCCAGGATCGGAGGGGGGGGGGGCAGTTCGCCCGTCAACTCGCTCGAGGAACTGTGTCAAAGGCCGGCAGCCGAATGTGTGGCCAGTGTTACTTTACATTGCGAAACGATATCTTGTCAGAGTGTGGGATGATCTGCAACGAGAAGCGATTAAATCTCGCTTCCGATTATTTATTTTTCATAGGTTTTTCTTCTTACGAAAAGAGACATACCGACCTTTTTTTTTACGAAGAAACAAATAATCTTCATTATATTTATCTTCCTTATCCTTCTAACCACCACCACCATCATCAACTATCGCCAAAACGCGAAGGGCGAGAGAGGTATTGAAATAGAATATTTGTATTAAGTTTTACAAGCAACTATTGATGCCACTGATTTACTGATAGCTGTGGCTTTGTTGCTGCTGCGGTGGTGGTGGTGGTGGTGGTGGTGGTGG
>SMGT01004169.1:42070-58538 GCA_004794575.1 Lanistes nyassanus
ACCATTCTCTTCTGTCATTCAGCTGTCATTTGCACTATGATGCCACGATCCTCTCCTGGACGTCCAGCACAAGGACTCTGTTACAGACTTTCATCAGGTCTGCATTACAGAAAAACGTCAATGATTTGAATGAATCGTTCAATCCGAGCAGGTATGAACAGTGTTTCGTCCGAAGACGGATTGCATCTGGTCATGGAAAATGATGGACAAGCCACAGACAAAGTGATCGACTGAGTTGGTTGGGGGGGGGGGGGACAGAAGACGCATGCGCGGTTGCTGGGACTGGACTGTCAGGCTTCCCAGAGGGAAAAGGACATTCAATCAGGTCTGTGTGGTTATGCTTTGAAAATAAACATGCAGAACACCCAGCTAGACCAGCAGCCGTATATAAGATGGTGGCAGCAAAAGAATATGACAACAATGACGATGACGATGACAACAGCGACGACGACGATGATGACGACGACGACGACGATGACGATGATGACGACGGTTTGTTTTCTCGAGCAAAATCTTTCCGGATCTGATAGCCAGGATTAGATGTTGAGATTTGTAAGACAGCCATCGAGAGAAAAAAAGACGGAAGATAGAGACGTTTATCCACAAACAGCATAGGGGCAGTTTAGACGATCTGGAAATTACAAAAACCAATATCAAACACCGGCCTGGGCAATTCGCGATCGTGGGGCCATTAATTGACAGAACCCAGGCAGTTAGCCTCCTCTGCTCTCGTCGCTACTTCCACGGGGCGGACGCGCGTGCCACGGGCTGCTAGCGGCCAGACAGCACGTTCTGTTTGGCCAGAACGGCGTGTGCTAAACGTTCGGCGCGGATACACATACACAGCCGTCATCAGCACATCGACCAGCAAGACTAGACATAGGATGGAAAATGCTGCACAAACTTTCGCTTTCCCATTGTCTTCCCGAGGACTTCTTTCTTGCTTCTTTTGTTTGTTCGTTCGTTCCCTCCTTCAGTTCCCCCCCCCCCATAACTTGCTTGCTTTTCCGTAACTTCTCAGTGACCCTTTGACGTAACCCAATCACAAGTCCGTCCGTCCGTCCGTCCGTCCGTCCGTCCGTCCGTCCGTCCGTCCGTCCGTCCGTCCGTCTTCTTTCTTTCCCTATGATCAGACGTGACATCACCTAATCCGAAGTTCCTAAGGCGAGACAATTTTTAAGAGGTTGTACATGTATTGTAGAGAATTCAAACAGCGTTTCAGCAGAGATAATAGCTGTGTATCCATGCGCTCGTCTGCTTACCAAACTGTCGCTCGCTCCTCCATGCCGTGTGATATATTTAAACGTAGAGTCTAATTCCCGAGCGTGCGTGCGCGCAGAGCTCAAAAATCTTTGAGCAAATGTTCGGCTTCGATTTCATTGATCGCTTTCAAGCGCGCCGGCGGACGAGCTGAAAGTGGGGAAGAAGAGGTAGGGGAAGACAGTATCGGAAGGGGGAGAGGTTGGGAGGTTGGGAGGGGCTGTAAAGTGGCGGGGTAAGGACTTCAGTCGCTCAGTTAGTACTGTGAGCAAACCTGTCAGAATACTGTGTTCACAAAGGTGAAGAAGGAAAATGGGACAGGAGGGTAGAAAGAAGGGACATACTCGGTGGGACAGCAGGGACACGACCAACCTTAGTATTGGGGGAGGGGACAGGAAAGGAAGACGAGGGAGCGGAACGGCCGGACGTTTAGTGTTTGGTTTATCATTGGGAGGGGGGTGCACTGTAGACAAAGAGCTCTAAGGCCATGAAAATCAACCCCCCCCCCAAAAAAAAATATGCGCAACCCAAAAAAAATATGCGCAACAATCAGTCTTCCTATACTCACTGCATGGCTAGCCATCCATCGTAATAATGTCAGAAAGGGGAGTTATGAAGTATGTCACAGAATACGAAACACACTCCCTCCCACCTCCCTATAAACACAAAATGCTTGTCGTAAACATGTAAACTGTGTACACATGCCGAGTACTTCATCTCCACGGAAGCGCAAATTAGAGAAAATTCGAATCTTTAAGAAGTGACGAGACAGACATGTCTCAAACACGTTCGAAGTGTTTCGGAACTGGATGAATATGCGGGGTAGCTAGCATTTTACGTCAAATTAGCAACAATCAGCCCTCCCTGTGAACAGATGCTACTTACAGAGAATACGTGAGCCGGAGTCGAGATCCGAACCCCTATCCCACGATTGTCGCTCTTGCCGGCAACCGCCAACCCGACCGCTTGGTCATGAGTACTCAAGTGCATGGCATCAAGTAAATGCAAAGATTTATACACATGTGTACATGGGCACGATCAGCAAAGCAGGGTGTGGATTTGTACGGTTAAGAAAATCTTGAAAGCTTGTACATACGATAGTGTTGATGAATTCTAATGCTAAGCGTCGTACCTCGTCCGTCGTACTAGTTTTGTACGATGACTAGATTCTGAAAACCCTTTAAATTCATCTGTCCCGTCCTAATTACACAAAATTCACGCCTTAATCCACGAACCCGGAAGGCAGACCTACGTTGCAGATGGCAATAATTAAGCCTGTCCTGAATAATGTTTACACTGAACAGCGCACACCACATGTGGTCCACTGATAACCGGTTCGCGCACAAACATGGACGGCGTCAGTTGATGGTGTGTCAGTCAAAACTGTATGGAAAAACCTGCCAGTCCCTGCCTCGCCTAGCCGCAACTGTTTCCCATCTTGTGGCTGGTTACAAGGCGATAAAGAAGAAGAAGAAAAAATATTAGGCTTACAGAGCTAAGGAAAGGCAGGGATTTTAAACTCAAAGCTCTTTGGAATCAAGTCAGTGAAGAACTGTAGTCATCACTTTAAAAATGAGATAAAAAGAAACCCACAAGAGTAGAACAAAACAAAACACATAACAAAACACATAACAAAACAAGACCAAAACATAGTCTGGTAGGTCTGTTCCGTTGGAAAGGGAAGTGGTTCCATCCATTGGCAGTTGCGCACTTGTTGGGGCGGGATGGAATGATGGAGACCCAGACAGAGGATAAGGGAAGTAAGAGTAAATGCGAAACACACGACTGCCAGTTCTGTAACCAGATGCCACATCAGCAGACGAAACATGCGTGGGCTGTAGACGGGTTGCGAACTCACGACTCAAAGCAAAACAATCCCTCCCCCTAAAGGAAATAGTCTCACGGTCGAAAGAGATGAGAGATGGGCTTCCCACACAAATGCATTTCGCTTTTAGCTGACAATGAGCTGCGTGTGCAACAGTGGTTCTATTGACAGAAACATCTGTACCTGTGCAGACAAATGCTAAGGGCGGCAAGCACTGCTTATCGTCATTATCATTGTCAGGGTGGAGGCGTGTGTATCGCTGAGGCTTTTTTCCAGACTATTCTGTTTGTTCTGTACGGCGAGAATGCTTAATAGGCGACAGATGCGGGGTGCTGGCGGAAAGAGAGCGATGGTTTGATGGGAGGGATTGCGCCTCTTTCCGGCTGTGGCCGAACTTAGCCACGTCACCAACCAAACAGCTCCCATCCTTTGCCACCCTGTATCGTGTGCGTCAAGCTGCGCGCAAGCAATCCCCTCACTCCTCCCGGGTGGTGACCCCCTCATTGCACCCTTCCCGCCTCTTGACCACGTTAAAACGCGACGGGGCTGAGAAGTCACGGGTTCCGAGGCTGATCAAACATTTCTGTGTGCACACTAAACGACTGGAAGAAAATGCATAGCAAGAGACGGTGGGGGGAGACACGTGTATTTCACGATAATATTCGAATATTCTCTAGGAAGAGGGAGAATAAGAAATAATAGTGCAGATTTAGCTTTAAAAATACATTGTGACAAACCTACAACTCAAAGCAAGGAGTGCGTGAACGTATACACAAAAAGCTCAAATAAACACATTGCTCACAAGCCCTTCACACACAGAGACACAAAATCCCATAAGCATGCACGGAGGAATAAATGCACGTGTGCACACGCACGCACGCACAAACGCACCTACAAACACACACCAAAAAGATGGCTGACAAAAATATCGACTAACAAGAAGGCAGGCAGGCAAACGGTCGCATTGACGGACAAGCGAACGGACGGTATTTTATTTACAGGTTGCTTCTACAGGCTACAACAATCTAATCCAAGTGATCACACAGATACACTTCCCGAGAGACTCAAACACCATCAGCTGAAGCCAAACACGACTCGTTCATCAAACGCGAAACGGCACAGCTTGACAAATTTGTTGCAACAGATGGCTCCAGGATTGTTGCTATATTTTGATATGAATGTCCATGGGACTATTTTAAGAAACATTGGATTAGAATCTGCTGAGATTAGTATAAGAATTACAAACCACGCGAAAAACAGCGCATACAACAGAAACATAAACTTTAAATAATCATCACGATAGGGTCAATAGCACACTGGCCTTTACTACAACAATAACCATAATAATAAATATAAATCTTCGTCACATGCTCGTTAAGTCTCAGGCTGTACAGAGACCGCAATCTTACGCAAATATTATTTTAACACGTTTATATCAGCGCACTGTTAACGCGCTGTTGGTCGCAGCGTAACAGTTAGACTAAACTGTGCTGGACCCGATATCAAGCTTTAGGGGGGAAAAATAAGAGAAACAATCGAATACAAGACGTGAGTGTTTGTACAAGATGTGTTTAGATTGTGCTTGTATATGCAGAACCAAGCATGCGGTTATTGGCATTTGTGTGTTAAATATAGAGTGCATGCGTGTGTGTGTGTTTGTGTTTGTATGCGTGAATGTATGCATGTGCGTGCATGGGTGCGTGAGTTATATGCGTACCATGGAAAATAACTGTAGTCTGTGTTATGAAACTAGAAATCTTATATCTAAAGTTCTTAAAAGTATATCTTATGTCTTTACCGTAAGTCGTATGATTTCATTCGGAACTTCGTACCCTTCATAAATCATTTTGTGTCCTCTCATAAACTATGTATCCCATACCCGAAAAGTTTGATCGTATAAGTTACTGCAAAATTTCGGTGAATGTCTAAGGAAGAATCTGTTTTTCCGTCGAAACGTGCGTGTCGTTTGTCAGTCTGAAGTCGAGACTGTTTCCCCCCACTTCATTATTCGTGATTGGCGCATGCCCAGTCGGGCAGTTGTAGTAAAGGTGGGCGCCCTGAAAATTGTTCTCTGTAACAAGAGCCGAGCGTCGAGTAAAGGCAATAATAGAAATGGGTTTGATGGCCGTCAATCAGGAATCAGCAGATCAATACTGCTAAATGGACAAACGCAGGCAGCTATTGATCAAAGAGGATTTTTTAAGGGCTGGATAATCTGTATTTTTTCTCAAAGAAAAAAATATCCCTCTGTGGCAGCCTAGGCCCCTGGGTACAACTGAAAGAGCACGCACTTGGTGAATCAGCCATGATAACCATATAATGCAGTCGGGCAATCACGCACACATAATACGCGGTACTGGGGTGTGGGAGAACTCTCTTGCTCTAGAATATTCGTACCAACAGTAAAAGAATGCGACACAGAAATAACGTCACTAAGGTCACCACGAAACCCGGAAAAATTATCAGTACAAGACGTAGATAACACAGGAAGAAAAGGCTGGCACTTACTTTTCATGTGTTCGCACTTGTCTAAAAGACCTTTCTTTAAGAAATTATGTCTTATGATGCAGTGTAGACATAATCAGGTTCAGCTAAGTAGGAAACCCATTTGCCTTGTTAAGAAAGGCCTGAAGAGAGATAAGAATATCGCCCGAATACCACTCTTTTGTGGAACGTAGCAGGGACAACAGTGATGCGAAGACCACGCGCAAATTCCCCCACCCATATGGCACACATCTTTAAATACTTCAGGCATTCCCTATCCATAGTAAGCTTTGTTTTGGAAAGCGAAGTCGTGCAGTAAAATGGAGGTGAAACAAAATACAAGATCGAACAACAAAACAAACAAACAAACAAACAAACAAATAGAAAAGACTCAGACCAAAACAAAAGGGGGTAAGCGACACTGAAGACTACAATTATTTCAACTGTACCCATGACGCCTTCTAAAAACGGAGAGGAAAAAAAAACAGAACAAGAAGCGGGAAAGGAGGGAGTGGAAGTGGGAGTGGGGGTGGGGTATGCATTATGAGGAGAACGAACATAAAACAACGTCAAAAAAATCTGTGATCACAAGATTAAACCGCGACCATGACAAGACACTGAAGCAACTGTGACAAAACTGTTGTGGTGGGATCTTGAAATATGCGCCAGTTTCACATTTAAAACAAACATAAGAAGAGACGGAAGACAATTCTGTAAAGCAGATTTTGCTTTTGAAAAACAGAAATAGATGATATCTGAATTTATTGTTCAAGTATATTCAAAATATCAGTAAAGTAAACGTACTGACGCTTGCCCTGAATCTGCGCGTAACATAAATGAAAGACACTGAAAAATAAAAGTACATAGCATGCATTACTTAAATGCCATTTGATTTGCTTTTCATTTTTTCTTCACAACAGGCTATTTGCTGTAAGACACGATTACATTCTCTGCAAGTTTAACTTCAGACTCTCGCTAAGATTTACGAAGTACAACATGCCAGGCTGTGATGTTTTGGATGTGCAGACTTCTGACTCGTGTCACGTTAAACTGTCTGGCGTTACGTTGTTTTTGTAGTTTGCGACATATCTAGTGATTTATGACACGTCTAATTATTTACAACATACGTAACGATTTACGGCATAACGATTTGCAGCATACCTAACGACTCTTGTCTACGGGCTTGTAAGGATTCCCGACACAAAATTGTTGAAAATGCTTGGATAAATACAAATAATTGCACGAAACCTGAAAAGGCCTTTATTAACGGGGTGAAAGGGTGTCTCCGTTTGCCGGACGTGGCTATTCAAGTAAATATGTTTAGCATCAAACACAACTGGGAAATGAATTCAGAAATGAATCCTTCTAAAATTGCAGCATTTCTCTGCACTGAATGATCACTCGAACTGTCCGTAAAATGCAGTCCGTGTGCGGTTAAATAAAATGATAGTAATAATGGCAGAGTGGACAAATACATTTGTAAAAAATGAAGCAAAGTCCTGTTGCAAGATAAAAACGAGAGAAAAAAAGAAAAATTGCATATCCTGCAAAAGCTAAACATCATGCAGAAAACAGTGGAAATTCAGATAGTGTTATTACTTTGTTATTTTATTGTTGGTGCTGGTGATATTACTGACGCTATTATCGTTCACAGAATTACATTCACTTTTGCCCAAATTTTATAAAGAAGTTATCGTGTTTTGGGTTCAGGAATTTTAGCTTGTTACTATTTGAGCTTATGCATTTTTATTGTAGGACATTTCTGTTGCGTCAGTGATTTTGGTTTTGAGGACTTTTCAATGTCACAAAGCCAACAAAATGACTAAATGAACCCCTGGCAGTTTATCAACTATGCTTTTTAAATAAATCAATAAAATTTGCAATGATCAAAATGTGGATCACCCTAAGTATAGAAAAAAATCTACGCAGAAAGAAAAACGTACTTCTGGGTGAATTATAAAACAAAGAGTTATTTATGTTACCCTTTAATGGAAATTTTAATAAAAGACACAATTATTTGAGCAGCACTAGTGACAGATATAAATGTGACCGTATCCATGTCCCCTTCATACATTTCCGACCATAATTCATGTTTTATTTACTAGAAATAAGTAGTCCAGAGAGGCCTTTACACAGAAATAAGTACTCCTTACGGAACAGTGACATAATCTTTACGGAGCAGTGAACAGAAATAAGTACACCATGTGGAACAGAGGCTGTAAATGAAATCTCCACTAAGCATTAGATTCCGCCAAAGTGATGATCGGCATCAAGAGTTGATGGAGAAGAATTAATCCTCTTGAAGTTCATTCTTCAGGAGTTTGGTGCTGCGTGTAAGCCGACGTGATTCAAAAGAAAACTTAGCTGTCTACATTGATGCAGACGACACGTCTATGATTTCAGTTTGCTGCTGTCACGCTCACGAACGTGTGTTCGTGGTTTTCGCGGCATGTTCCATGTGCATACTCTGTTGTTCTCCAGCAACATTTTTTCTGAAATTTTTCTAACATGTGGAAACTCTGCTAACAAATGCCGCTTTACAGCCCTCACCATGGTCTGTTTTTCCTCCCCCATGTGTTTCTGTAACTAAGATGTATCATGTGATGAAGACAAAATGATGCACATGGAATACTTCAGTGGAGCAAAAGATATTGCCGCACTCTGCTCTCTGTTTCCACAACGACCAGAAGAGAAATAAATATTTGGGGGTAACCCGGATAAAGCGGAAGAAAACGAGGAAGGATTAATTCTCCAAAGAACGAGCAAAAATGGAATGAATAAATCAAGCATGCGAGGCAGTGAGTAATGTGAGAGGCAGAAGTAAGGGGTGAACAAGCGAAACCATCTGATAGAATGAACGAACAAGAACTTGAACAAGAACAAGAACGAAAGAACAAAGAACTTGGCCAAACCTTCAACATTTTTCGCTCGAGTTTACAAGTAAAACTCCGCCCCTGTACATACTGCACGCGCTTTTTCAAATTTGCTGTCAGACATTTCTTGAGTCCGCCATGGGCACCACGGAGGGCATAGTTCCACTTGATAGAACAGCAAGAAGCCAGAGGCCAGAGCAAACAGTCGGGGCCCCGGCCGTTGAAACTTTGTTTTCTCGGGCCGGACTGTTTCATTCACTTAGCCATTATGGGAACGGGTCCTAACTCCCTTTGACCACTCGATGACTCTTTGCTTCATGGACGTCGAAAACAGATGGAGTTACTTCCTCTTGGAACTCGAGCGGATATGTACACAACACAGTGCAAATAATGAGAAGGGGAGTGGTGGGTGGAGAGGGGAGGAAGAGAATTGACAGGGGATAGATAGATGTCGTCCCTGAATAAGCAGCGTGGAGGAACAGGAAGGAAGGCAAAGGGTAGGGAAACGCTAGTAAGAACGGGAACGCAGAGAGTGGAGAAGGAGGGATGGGAAGGGGAGAAAGCGAGAGAAAAGTAAAGAAAATGAAAGCATAATTAAAAAGAGAATAGAGAGAGAGAGATGCACTATAACAGATGGGAAGAGCGATGAAACAGGCAGTGAAATAAAAAGAGTGTATGAGATTTCGCGTCCGTGTTGGTATTCAAATTGGTATTCATATGTATGCGGTCATAGGGGTGTGTGAGTGTGAATGCTTATATATGTGTGTGCTTGCATCTTTGAGTGCGTGCTTGCGTGCGTGAGAACGACATTATGTTCTTTAAGAAAAGAGATCTAAGAAACACCCTTTAAGCAAAATAGTCTGGTACCACTGGTGCGCTTATTACACACACACACAGAGAAAGAAAAAACCCACCACAACAAAACAGTAGCTTAGTGGCACAGGAATTACGTTGTCAGTGCGTAACGACACAGGACACCTACAGAACGTCTTATTATAACAATCGCCCACAACTCAGCCGAAGTTGGATGGGTTAATTTGACGAAGTTCTCCGTGACAGGCACAGGTGGCTTGGTTAGGATTGCAGTAATGGGCCAGTGACAAAGCATTTTAGGGATACGTGGCATTACTGGCACGCAGGCCTGACGTCTGCGTGTGGCTCTACTGACAAAATAAGAACATAAACTGCCCCCTCTCCTTCTTCATTTCTATTTTAGAAATGTCGTCACTTTGTTTGCGGTATTGGGAAACGTCGTAACTTAACTGGCTAATGCGGAAATGTCTTTTCTAAAGAAATTAAGGGAGGGGTGCAGAGGAGAAGGAGGACGAAGAAAAGGAGAATACTCCCCCCTCCCCCCCCCACACACAACTTATAAAAAGCCGAGCCATTCACACTTAATGCCTACTAGAGAAGGAAACCCCCTGAACCCCCCATGCGCGTGTGTTCCCGACAGGCTGTGATCAGTTACGCTTCCTGTACTTAACAGTTTTGGATTGATTAATATAGGAAAATGGGGACTGCCTGCTCCTATATCAATATCCATATACCATTTATGTCTTAACTTGACCCTATCTCACTGTCTGTCCTTTCAATATCCGTATATCGTTTCGCATTTTATTTCCTCTTTCAAAATATAGGGTAAGAGATAATATGTAAACCGTACTAAATACTGTGACCGCTCCAAAAATAGAAGTACTCTGGTTTACAGGAATGAGGTCAGTTTCCATGAACGGCATTGGTTCCAAAGGACTTGTATTAAGACTAGCTAACCACAAGGACTGAAGAAAGGTGAATTTTGATGGCACGTTCTTAGCAACAAAGCTTGCTCAGGCTCATAAGGCTTGCGTCGTGCATACGCTCAGATTCCACTGCCAGACAACTAGCCATGTGAACATGGCGTCTTGTGTTTCCAGTTTGCGCGCGGTTGTTACTGGATAGCAGCCTTCCGCCCATTGTTCGTTCCCTCTAAGCCCCGCCCCTTCGAGCGGCCACGGTTCACCGGCCGCTCCTTACCGACGCATCAACATGGCTGTGGAGTCCAGGTGGATGGTGACATCTCAGCAAAAATATCGCATTATTTCTCTCTCTTCACAGGTCGTCCGTTGGAGGGACATAAAGCAATTAACATTTGGCGGCCTTACCGTCGATAATGACATGCGGCAAAAAATGGGATTTTAATTTTTCTACTTTATTATTACAACAGTTTTCCCTTCAAATTGCAGTCATTTGAATGAGAGTTGGCGGAAAGGAGTAAGTCAAAATGGCATATTTCCAATAAGGCTTTAATTTATGTCTGTGCTCTGGATTCTCTCTCTCTCTCTCTCTGTGTGTGTGTGTGTGACAGAGGTATTGGATCTTTGATTGAAAGGCAGGTAACATCTTATCGTGTTTCTTGTAGGTGAGACAGACAGGCTTTCTCATGCTACTCCCCCCCCCCTTACTGCATTGTTGCTATGATTGTCGGAGCTTGTTGTGATGGTTATGTAGTGGTGTGTTTTGTTTGCTCACTTTGCTAAAGATATTTCCATACCTTTCCTCACGGCAAAGAGAAAAATCCTAACGTCAGTGACAGTGTTTGGTCTCAGCTGTGCGATGTCATCGCTGGAGACACCTACTCCACGACAAACGCGGATCACGCTCGGGACGATGAGACAGATGCGCGCGCCACTCACTTCGTGAAGAGACATAACTCTGCAGGACTTGAACACCACTCCTACTTACCCCGCTGTTTCGTCCCTAGTTCTGTCCGGCCACGTTCTGGCCATGCTGTAACAGTTGTCTGTTGTGTTACAAACGTACTGGGTTCGCTGATCACAGACTCCACTACACTAATCCATAACCAATTTTTTCTCTCCCCCACCCCATCCCCCGGTTAAACAGTAGGACAACACAACAGTCCTGGATCAGAAGAAGAGAGGATTAGCTAATGCTTACATGGCAGGGCCTTAAAGGTAGGGCGATGTTTCCATGGCAGCAAATTTCTTTTCGTTTCCTTTGTCCCGTGAACAACTCTACTGTCATCACTAAGATCTCATGCAGACAAAATGATTGATGTTCAGTCGCAGAGAACCCCAAGAATGTGTGACAACCGCCATTCGATGGTTGCCATCCGCCTTGTCCACAATGAGAGGTCTGGCACTCTGTGATCAATACATAAACTAAAGACACCCTAAGCGCGGCAAATTTGTCGGGCTGGGGGGGGGGAGGAGGTGTAAGCAAAACACTTGTGACTATACGCTAGAAAAAAACGTTATAACGAATTCATGCTTTTATGCAGATTTTTAAACAGAGCTACGAGAAATAAATAAATAAAAGCGCGCGCGCGCGAGAGAGAGAGAGGGAGAGTAAATACGGAAAGGAAAAAGGCAACGAAACAATAAATGGAGAAAGGCAAGACATGCAGGGTAAACAATCCAGAAGGCAAGACATGCAGGGTAAACAATCCAGAATGTATGAGTGCGTGCATAAGAATTCTGTACGTAATGAGAACCTATACCCAATATTTTATCGGTTCACAGTGGAGTTTAAGCGGTCAGTCCATCACTTTTTCCATGACAATAAAATCTAGCGATAGCACAGCTCCAGTCAAGCAAGTTTATAAAACCTATCGCTGCTCAGAAAAAAAATGCGGAAAATTAGTTTGCAATCTGGATGAGCAAAGATGTTAGATTTTTCTGTGGTACTTCTAAAACTAAATCAAGAAATCTTTAAAATGTTACAAAAACAGTTTGATCCATATTTGCTCTTTCTCTTTTCCTACCCTTTTTTTTTATCTCCGTCTTTTCACAAGCTTTCTCCACGAACCCGATGTACGAAGGTATGAAAACGTGCCTGTGGTTTTCTCATTGGTGTGTTTATTTACTTGCGCCAGATGATAGCTTTTACCCTCTGCTATTTTACCTCTATGGGTAAACCTGCACGGTTTTCTCCCAAATCCACTAATTCTCAAAACATTTTTATCCACACTTCAAATCTAGCTGGCAATTCAAAAACAATCCACTTTCTAATCCGCTAGAAAAGAAACTTAGTCTATGAGTTAATCCAAATTTAAACCAGTTGTGCCCAAAGTTCTGCTAAAGTAAAAAAAAAAAAAATGTTTTCTGAAATCCGCAGGGTCAGTGCTAGGACCCGGCTATTGCATTAGTTCCAGACGCCCCATCTGTCTCCGTTCTTCAAGACGAAGGGGGGGGGAGGTGACTGGGGGAACCGTCCACGTATCCAGTTACGCCCGGACGTTGATATAGTCGCAGTAATTAACGAGCCCGCGCTGCGCGCGAGATACGCCACTTGACAGACGTCACCGGTGCGGTCACGTGGGCATCGGGGACTAATTGTCCGGTAATGAAGTTGTCCTGACAGCGCCACACGAAATTGAGCTGGACTCCACGACGACGATGACAAGTCTTCCGTACGTCGTTTCACATGCATGTCTTCTGAAGACCATCACCACTTTGCACCACCCACCCGACTTTCTGCATGCAGTAGGCTGGTCGCTTCATCGTGTCTATCCCACTGCAATCTTTCTGTCAGTCAGATCTCTACCCCCATCCCCAAATCTATCTACCACCCTGTACCCTCCACCTTCGAATCTGCCAATCTTCATGCCACCTTCGCCGCTACCCTCCCTCCTCCTCCGCAGGCCTGCAACGCACGTTATTTTCTCACCCTCAGAACTCTTGATTACCATGTGTCGGCTTCTCTCTTCTGTTCTGGCATTTTGTGTTTTATGAAATCCGTGTTAAATTTTAAAGTATAGACTTCATCCCCAGCCAGACCCTTATGACAAGCTGAAACGCACCCCTGTGTGGTTAGCTCGTCCTCCCCGAAACATAAATAATTTCTAAAAGCCATTTCTCCCCCTCCCATCTACCTCCTTCCCGGTCATCTTGTACGTTTATCGCAGTATCGCAAACCAGAGCGCGGCCGCTGGCCTCCAAACCTAACCGTGCAGCCAGGTAAGTGACGCGCTGTCAGCATCAGGAAAGGTTTATAGGCATCGTTAAAACCTTACTCCCCTAAGTAATGCTGACGAGGATCGGTGAACCTGACGGTTAGCCCTTGACTCGCCAGCTTCTCGCGCCCCGCCAGAACGGAAGCCAGGCAGAAACACCTGGCTTTACCGGAGATTAATTTGATACCCAGTAAATTACACCTAGATACGTCTTATACTGCGCAGTCTATTTTCATACATCTGAGTGGTGCACAGGAAGATGCGGTAACTGGTGTCCTAGAAACAACGCAAGGTGAACGCTCGTAGGGGAGTAGTGAGGTGGGGGAGGTATCCCTGTAACCCATACAGTATCTGAAGGGTTGTTCTGTTACAGGACCGAAACCGAACACTATAAATGTCCTGGACCTGTCTTAGAGCCAGTTTGTCTCAGCAGCAGGACAGCATGGCGTGATTCTGACATGGTGCGGTTATGCGTTTGTTCAGTTGGTGAAGAATGTCAACGGAGTGATGATAATAATAACAGACTAAAGAAAACATGTGACGCAGGTACAGAGTGGGCAGTGCGAGAAAGAAACTTTGTCCAGAAGACCAACTTTTCGCTGAAATGAGTTCAGGTTCTGTTGTAAGCGTGTTACAGGAAGCTGGAGACATTAGTACCTAGACCACAAATGATGAATCTATACAGTTCTTGATGCTACAAATCAGAAACGCTGGAAATCTGTGACAGATGGAACACAGACTTGGAAGAAAGCTGCGAGTTTTATATGGATGTGTGCTATGCATGTCGGTCGGGTAACTCATGAACGGGTAACTGGACACCTTTGACAAAGGAAGGATTATGTCCGGGTTCTGCAGCACAAGATGTATCACCACTGACAGGCAGGTAACACTGGCGACAGGGGCACCAAGAGTTTGAAACGTACGGAGGACTGCTTGGGTAGACTCACAACACAGATCTAGAAGGGTTAAAAATAAATATATTGCTGGCAGTGGTAAGGATTAGAGAGAAGACAGGAGTGTGAAACAAGAGTGGAGGGGGAGAAAAAACGGTACACCACTGACCTGTGGAGTAGGCATATGGGTCCATCATGTTGACTGGCGCCGCCCGCGGCCCTGGCGAGGGTCAGGGAAGAGACGACAGGGCTACACACAACCCGAGCACCTCGCCACCGGATCGGTCAACTGAGTCGAGTCTTGCCCGGACCCCAGCCACGAAGCAATCCGATAGAATTTCTCTCCTCCTTGCTGCGAGAACCCCCGCTCACTTTTCCAGCGGCCGGCTAGTAAAGCCACTCGTGTTCTGTTGGAAAGAAAGCCCAACATAAACGGGGCTGAAATGCTCTACCCGTCGCTCATGCACACGCAGCCAGTTTACAGAGGGAAGAGGGCGGTACTCGGACCCCTCCCCTTGCGTGCCATACAGCTTTGTTTCACTCCCCCCTCATCCCTTAACTCCCTCCCCGCCCCGCCCACCGGCCGCGCGCGAGGTGGCTCGCAGGCAGCCGGTGCTGTGATTTGATTGGTCGATATGTTTCTGCAAGGGAGGTTAGGCTGTGGCTGGCCTGCCCTTTGCTGCGGCTGTTGGCTGGGTTCGTTTTTGATCGAACGTCACAGGACTGATAGGAAGAAATAGTAACGTGGGGGGTGGTGAGGAAACGGAGAGAGAGAGAAAGAGAGAGAGAGCGAGAGAGCACGTCTTTTCATCCGCACGCTGCACGCTGCTACAACGCAGTCTTGTTTCCGAGTTGTACCACTTTTTGATCAAGTTCACCTCACCATCAGTTGAATCGACCCAGACTGTAAGCATTTCATCCATCCATCTATCCATTCATTTATACTCTTTCTTTCTTTTATCCTTCTTTCTTTCGTCCCTAATTATGTTTTCTGGACTTAACAACGACACTGAAGAGGAAAAATATTATCTCTGCGTGAAATCTGGTTTTGTACCTGACAAAATTTCAAAGTAGTCTATATCCAGGTAATATGAACTTATAATTAAAAGGGAATTCCAACATAATCAATGTCCACTTCCCAAAACACATTTGCAGCAACTTTCAAGAGTACAGACTGTCCAGCCACGTACGTACAATAAAATACACACAGTAAGTGACAGCACCCTCGAACTTTCAATCCACAGAAACATAAACAGATCCGATTAAGCCGACGCCGAGGTGTGACACTGTCGCTGTTCATGTCTGGTCTAATGTGATGTCTTTCAGTCTTTTTAGGGCTTTTTGTGGCTCTGGGACTGTGCCTCTATGCCTGCCTGTCACCTTTCCACTCGTTACCTCCCTCCCACCTCCCCTCCTGCCTTCCTCTGTGTGTTTCAGTACCCCGCATCGCATCGCCCATAACCGCTACAGTCTTTCCTTGCCGACGCACCCTGGCGATGGAGATATCAATACTCCTTTACAGCATAGGGGCAAGCTCAAAGACTCTGGCACCAGAAAGAGCTGACACTCTACTGTGAATAAGTTTTCTTCTTATGCATTATTTCTGGCTGCATGTTCGTGTCGGCTCTTTTGAATGATTAATAATAATAATGAGCCAAATAAATAGGCGCATTGAGCGGACAATAGAAAACTATTCTCTCCGAAAAAATCTGCCTCAGCTAACATGAACAAGCCAACTGCAAAAGAAATTTACACAACAGCTACACAATATGCGAACGAGTCTTTATTCAAAACTTTCTACATTTTAAGAGTAGACTCTATGCTAAACGTTATGTTGACCAAGCAGATGCCCAGAGCTGAATATAATGCAAACGGGGAAAAAACGAGGAAAAAAATCTGGACGTATTATTTAAAAAAAAAACAAAAGCGTATCCAGAAATCAGATCCTAACTGAATTTGCTACAATAAATGTCGAGTGGGACAAAAATAATAATTTTAAAAAATGCTTGGTGCTTGATATATATCTCGAGTGAGCTTCCTATGGCAATCAAATCTACGGCAAAATAAAAGCCGATAATAAAAGGTCTCATAGACACGCTTAGCCTCAAAATCTGGCTCAAACTACGTGGGAGATTCCCCCCCCCCCCTTGCGCGGGTATTTTGATTCATATGCAATACATGC
>SMGT01004169.1:59223-71150 GCA_004794575.1 Lanistes nyassanus
AAAACTCTGTTCACTTTGCTGAATAAATAAACAATATATATATATATAAGTAAATAAATACATTTCAAATTAGCCTTTGAGGCTAATCTGAAAATAGGAGTGTTATTTGATACGTAAAAGTTTTTGTATTCTATGTGTTCATAGGGTTTTTCCGTTTCTTGTTGTTGTTACTGTTGTAGCAAGAGCTGCTCCAAACTTGTGATATAGGCAAGACACGTAAACTAAAATGTTTATTGTCTGGTCTCTCCCACAAGCTAGAGGAAGTTTTTATGGACAAAGCATGACGAATTCCCTGGTCACAGGGCAGCTTCAAAGCCCCCTTTCACACTCAAGTGAACAAACACAATGCCCGTCTATTTGTTAGTCAGTGTGTCACTAAGAATGTTTTTCTTTATTATTGTAGATGCTTTGCCTGCTTCAAACTTCTTTTTTCCGAACCGATGCAGGCTGCAAATGGTGTGAATACAAAAGCAATAAGGACCTCGTAGAGCAATTTTACTTACAAACCTAGTTCCTTGCAAACAGAAGGACGTGGGGACTGGGGTGGGGTGGGGGAATTTACATGGGGGAAAAGGTGTGTGACAGAAGTGCGGGGTGCAAGGAGGGGAAGACGTCTGGCGTCTTCATTTTCTTCCCAGGACTCCCCCACCCCCACCCCTACTCCCTTTCTTCGTCACCGTCTGTTCTCGCAGTCGGAGCTGTCGTACGTCACTCATCGATATTCGGTTCATTTCCCTCGTCGGAATGGACTGCTAGAGGGCGTTGTCTGTGAGAATATTTGCAGCTCTCTCTTATTTTCTGTCTGTCCCTTTCAACTGTCATCCGTTCGTTCATTCTGCTATCTTGCAGACAGTATCTAAATCTTCAGTGAATGAAGAACAAAGCGATTATCTTCTGGTACTGTTTTTGCAGTTACTAAGTACATGAAATCATTACCTTCACGTACTAATCAAATCAAAAGACTATTGATTAATAAGCAAACAAAACTATTGCTTACGGTTATAAAAATTAAAGAAAGTGGTTATAACCATGCAGTCGAGGCCCCGCTCTTCATCAGTATACGTAAAATAAAACATGGCTTACAATCGTTATTAAAGTGAGCGGTTACTAGTTAGTTAATTCACTAAAAGAGTACGTAAAGTTAAAGGAGTGATTTCTTTTTAGGCAGACGTACATTCTGGGACGGTGCATCAGCTATGAAAAGTCTGCTCTCTCGTCTGTCCGTTTGCCTGGTGAGTCCTTGTGTCAGCCTGCGAGTCGGCCATTGCAAGGAGTGCAAGCTTACTTTTCAGATGACCTGGCAGTCAGCAGTAACAGCCGTTTCTATTCGCAGGCTGTGAACTGCTGCCATGGTACGACGTCCCATCCCCTACTCTCCCTCCCCTACCAACCCACGGCTTTCCTCCACATCCCTCGTCGAAAACCCTGATTGAGTTTCGTGATGTGAAAGAATGTGAGGTAGTTACGAAGAGGCTCTCATGTGTGTGACATGTCCTTGATTCATGCCTCGGGCACACGCACCAGAAGCGCAGACCGCAGAGAACAACAATGAGGTCGAAAGTAGCGTTCATCGCAATCCTGTACAGTCCAGCAAGCGTACTGGCAGAGCTACGTTCATGACGTAGTGCGAGTCGAAAACTGTCGTACGTTTGACTGCTCAGGCGTCCCGCCCGCAATGTTTGATTCTAAAACCAGATTAAAATGTCTGAAGCTATTTTATTGAAATGACAGTAAAATTTGCCCGAACACAAACAAACCAGGATTTCAGTGCTTTTACTAACACACAAATATGGTTGCATTGTTCTGGACTAAATGAGAAGCTAGTCACTGATTAGTTCTTGCTTGCTTTCCTTGATTAAAAACATAGCAAAGAAGAGAGAGAAAGAGATAAACAAAACAATAAACCAACCATTAAATTGAACTAAAAAGGTATAATAGCTGTTTCAGACTGTTTCATCCACCAATCAATCGGCCCGCTTTTGTATCTGACTGCTTGCCTGTATGCTGAAGGGAAAGTTTGTTGAAATTAAAAAGAAACAGCGTGTAAATAAGGATGGTATGTATGTACGTGTGAATGAATGTACTTAAGTGTATGTGTATGTATGTTGGATATTATTTCTCGTTAGCACTGAATTCAACACCAAAAGAATTAAAAATTCTGCTAAGAACAGAACAAAATGAGCCTCTCTTCGCATGCAGTGCATGCGTGCGTGAGTGAGTGACGAACGAGCGAACAAACAAAGGAATGAGCGAAGTTTATTGTTTCCGGCCAAGTGACCTTTCCAAAACCTCTGAGCACAGCCCAGCATAACATTTAAGATGATTGTAAACATGTTATGTATTTCCAATACACATGGAATATATGTAGGGCGTAGCTAATGGATCAGCGGCGGAGACGTCATCTAGTGAGGTCATGTACACATATTTTCTCTGCGGCTTTTAAAACTATACTAAAGAAATCTTGCAAGAAAAAGTGAGATGTGACACAACATTAAATAAGGCTGTCAAAGTGGACTGCGATGGTCGTGTTATTACAGTAATTTTAGCTTTAAATCCTCAAGACACTTGCAATAATAATTAAAAAAAGTGCATTTCATTGCCTACTGGTGTAGGATAGAAACAACATTTCAAGTCGTTGACCAAATTTGTTTGATGTCTATGTGTATAAATATTGATGTCAGAGGTTCCCAATCAAATCTAAATAAAACATCTCTTAAACAAGTACGGTTTCAATTGAGCAGTTGTTTTAAAAGTTACCTAATAGCTAAACCTGGAGTCATTTGTAATGTGACAATGCCCCTCCAAAATAATGAACTTTGTAGCAGACATCGGTCGTTCGAGTGAGTGAGTGAGTGAGTGAGTGAGTGAGTGAGTGAGTGAGTGAGTGAGTGAGTGAGTGAGTGAGTGAGTGAGTGAGTGAGTGAGTGAGTGAGTGAGTGAGTGAATTTGGGGGGGGGGGGGGGGGAGGAGCGAGTGAGCGAGCAAGGGAGGGAGAAGGAATGGGAGGGAGATGGCAACGAAGAAGGATATGGTCATGCAAGGAGGGAGAGAGAAAAGGAAAGAGTGACAAAAGTCAACAAGCTGCGTTTGTTGACAGACAAGCTTCCTAATCAAGCGCCTCAGGGCAAGAGAAAGAGGAAGAGAGAGACAGGAAGAGAGAAAAAATAGTTTTCCGTGCCCTCTCCTGCCTCCTCCTTGCCTCCACCCTGTCTGTCCATCTAGCTGTGAGTTTTGACACCTGATGCCTAGAAACACTACATCTTTTCCGAGCCAGTTGCTTTAAGACTCCTCTCCATCACGCGGCTACTCACTCAAGGGCGCGGTTTGTATTACGGTGGTTGGACGTCAAAAACAGATTTTGTAAAAAAAAATGAGTGGAAGCACCATCACACAGCCACATAACGAGTCTTTTATTATTTCCAGGAGTTCAAAGGATCTGAAGATCTCGCTGCCACTAAGAAGAAAATTACAGCAGTTCGTCACGATTACAGAATGGTGCGACTGATTTTTTTTTTTTGTCTGCAACATGTGGAAGTTTAAGATGCACGTGCATTCTAAAATGAAGTGCTAAGACATGATATGGGGGTAAGAAAGACACTTTTCATACGATTTTCGGCTCTTTTATGTGTTCAGGAATATGTTTTTATTTTGCGTGAGGGAAGGCCTTCTCTTCAAGTTAAATGTTACTAGTACGTGTCCTTGTTTAACGTCACCTGTTAAAATAGATTTCGTGTAGTCCTTAGAGGAAGTCAGAAAAACAACGCGTTTATGACAATGACTGATTATGTGTAGTCTACAGAATGTTGGCTAGAACGACGACGATAGAAGAGAAAACCAGGGTATGGATGGGGTCGATGGAGGAAGGGAAGAACGAGAAAAGCTGAGCCCAGCGCAGTCTGCTCTTTTCTTTTCAGTCGATGTTCGAACACACAAGCGTATTAAGAGTTCCTGTGGCGCCGTTTCATTCACTGAAGAATAAAAGGTATACAGAAATAGAAATCTCCTGCATTGCACTTTGTTATCGAGAGAACAAAATGCGTTCTGCTCTGTCCACATACACTGTCACTGATCTGAGAAAAAAATAATGTTATTAGGATTGAAGGTGGCAACTATACGCTATGCAAGCCCAGCGCAATCTGCATGTCTTTTCACAACAGTATCAACAACGGAGCTATCATGAAGTGTTAGGTGTATAGGGTTTATGTCACCGAGGGACAATGATTTCAGCCAAAACCTTCTGCCGTTTCTTTCAGTCACCGAGAATTCGTTGCAGCCCTCGGCAATTCATTTCCTCAGTCTCGGAAGCGTAAAGGGAAACGATTTTACAAAACAAGAGGACGGAGTGAAGGGCAATCTTCTCATCTCATTCCTGCTTTGTCTGTCGTCGGCAGGGTAACAACCCAGAGTTTTCCCTATCTGGCGGAGAGGAAAAAGAAATCTGCCTTTCAGTGAGGGTCAAACAACCGGAGGATTCCTGGCCGCCCAGGTCTTGCACTGCCTCAACTGACTTATCACCTGACCAGACATCATCGCAAGGGCTCGTTTGCGCATGCCTTCACCTCACCGCACGCGGCACAATGTCACGTTATAACAAGCACATCCTTCCATCACGCACGTGACGGGCTTCTTTTAAAGACCCGTGCGAAATGTCTGGTGTGTAGATGGCCGAGACAAGTCAAACGGAGACGTAGAGACGGGGAATTTAAGGCTGTTTCACAGTACAAAAGTACACGGATTGCTTGACAAAAGACAAGAACGCGGGCAACAGAAAAGCGAAACACACTCACAGAGAAAGAGAGAGAGTTTATCAACTGACACGAATCGACCAAACAAGCGTAAGATTAGTGCCAGAAAATTAAAAACATTTTTTAATGTGAAAGACCATCACCTCCAACGAATGGGGGGTAAACAGCGACAAAGGGTGGGCAGAAAGCTGCTATGTGTCACACCATTTTTTAAGACGAAATCAACCTCCTACAAGGAATCTGACAGAACCTATTATTCACTTTACTGTTTTGCAAAAACGCGAACCCCCCCCCCCTTTTTTTGTTGTTGTTTGGTGACAAAAGGGGAACTGGGCCAAGGCATAGGGAATGGCAAAGTCGATGTTTTTATGGACTCCACCTTTAATAAAGAACAAATGAGGCGCTCGGTCCTCATTTGTTCTTTATTAATTATTATTTGCACCTTGAGGATTTCATGTATTTGTCCTATGTTGTGTTCGTCTTTGAATCCTAGTTGTCAACACTCGCTTAGTGAGCGGGTTGACTACATTAACATGGATTCTCTGTATGCACACGCTGTGCACCGAGGGCTACCTGTGTGAAGAATAGCGCCGTTATAAAGAAAGGGATGGCAGATCTTTTTTGAGGATCTGTCAAGTTCCTTTCTTTCGGCCCTCTCTTTGCTACGTGCTTGGTAACGGTAAGCTCCCTTGGGCACATGCGTCTGCATACGGCTATGTTTGAGCGCTGCCAGTACCTTTGTTGGATCACTGCACCTTCATCAGGACAGAGCACACAACACAAACAACAACAACAAAAAATAAATAAACGATAAAAGACACTTATCTGTAAATCAAGGTAACTGCCGGGTGGAAGGTATGCACAGGTAGAGGGAGAGGGGATGTTGTGGAGGGAAAGAAACCAACAGCTAACAGGAAGGGGAAAGAATAACAAAAAGGACAGACTGCGTAAATAAGGAAATAAAATAAACACGAAACATCCTAAACTTGCCTGAACATTTATTCATCACTAGCTGTTACTAAAATTCAGCTATTGCTCACTGTAAACAAGAAGTGTTTAATTTAGAACACTTAGTTTGTTACCGAAACAGAATGATCTTGAACGCTTTAGCGCAAAAGCGTTCAAATACCTGGAAAATGTATAAATGGTGTTCTGATAATGTTCCAAATCTGTGCCAGCAGCAAGTGTTCAGTCACGTAGAGAACACATGCAGCACCCATATTTTTCACCCACTTTCACACTTTTTACATGCACTTCGTGTTAAAAATATTTAGAGTGCACAGTTCCATCAAAGCTAATGAAAAAAGTAGTTAAACCCTTTCTTACTCTGTCAAATCTATGCCCTACGTCGTCGAACCTATAAGTGCATTGCGTAGTGAAGAAAGTCTTTAAGAAACCACTGGGGGGGAAGGGGGTCTTTAGCTAAGCATTTCATACGATTTTGATGTTCAAAGATTCTTCGCCACATTCTCTCCTCAACTTGTCTAAGCCAGAGCTGTGCAGTCGGCCGGAGAATCTCTGAAGTCACTAACTTCACTCTCCACCTTCGAGCCTGTAGAATTTACCGCAGCTGATGTGGAAGAAAGCACGGGATGTAAAAAAAAGGGGAAAACGGATTAGCTCAAATGGAAGGGCAGTACACTGAAATGAAGAAATGTGTCAGATCCTAAGCCCATGTCACCCTGTATAGTTTGCCATCTGTCCTGTTGTACTTTTGTTTTCCGTACAGGGTTAATGTCTGAATAAAGGTAATATTATAATATATAGATATATATGCAGACGAGGAAACAGATAATAGGGTTGGGAACGTCTAATGGAATGCGTAATTGGTGTTTCATGCAAACAGCGCACAACAGCAGGGCGCTGTTCTTAACTAGACAAATATTTCAGAGACGAACCTGGATTTTCGGGATCGGAAATCCTCACGATACTCCCACCATTCTTAACTGGGTGAAGGCTCCTGGTCCAACAAAAGGTTTGAAGTGTGTATCTGCCTATGTTAAAGTGGAGGGTTAAAAAAATCCCTCTTCATAAATCTTCACCGACACGTGTAAGCGTGTAAGCGGGCAGGGCACCTCAAAAGACCTGTCTGTCGCCTAACACCATATCATTTTCATTGAAAATCAGTCTGGCTTACGATTAATATGGCTTTAGAACAAAAAGTATATGAAAACTGTCGACAGTTCATTAAGAAGCAAACCCGAAATCGCTCGATCCACTTTCGCAGTTTAAGATCTATCCAGAGTAAGAACGGATTTTGAAAAATTGTTTAGAGGTGTGACAGGCAAGCATCTAAAAAGAACTATGCTTCGGTGATATAATTAGTTAATAAACATCAGCATCGGTGCTCAACGTAGTAATATCAAACAAGGATATTATCAGTTTTGATTTATTTTGTTTTGATTTTTAAAAAAATCTATTTCGTTGCTGTTTGCATTTTTTGTGTCTGGTGTTTTAGGTTTCTGGTTTAATATATATTTTTTGGCTTGATTTGGTTTAGGGTTTGTTTTTGGTAGAATGTCCACGCTGAACATTTTTGTGCGGTTTCACATCGACAAGGAAAGAATTGTCGATTTATGACACCAGGAGACTTACGAACAATCCCGAATGTTTGTCATCTTCGCAAGCGTTCGCTGGGAGTAAAAGTAACTTGATGGATGCGAAAGACTGGAACTCTTCATCCAACTGTGAGAGTGTCAGGGAGCATGGGCGCTCCGTCAGGTTCGCTTCGGCTGTTGCGGCACTGTCGCACTGCGAAGCTGAAGCTGCCGCGAGTAGCCTAGTCTGCTGCAGTGCGGCAGCTGCGACATGCAGGGACATAACTCACGTGGAGCTCGGCGCAGATTGAGATCTGACAGTTTGTCGACAGCTTTGTTTCCTTTTGTAAGGTCGGTCTAGTGGGAAGCTTTGACAGCTTTGCGTGATCCGGGTTTCTGCCCGCAGATCTAGCCTGCACTCCTGCAGATCTAGCCTGTACTCCTGCTGCTGGTTTCTCACAGATTAGAGATTATCTCTCAGGGGAGATAGTCCCTTATCATTCAAGGAGGAGGCGAGGAACTGGCAGAAATGGAAACAGAAAGAAAAGAGACAAACAAAAATTCAAACAAAATCACAAAAGGAATGCTCGTCGACGAACGGATGGGAGACGGCCTGGAACAAAAACTTTGGCGTTCTGTCCAGTTCAGCGTTGCAGTCTGCACAAACAGACCGACCCAAGAGGTAAATATACCTCTCCAACACCCGTCAAAATAAACACAGTAATGGAAAATGCAGAAAAACTTAACATAACAATCCTTGTTGAAAACATCCCGAAAGCGTTTGACTTACCACAGAAAAGCTGAGCAAAAGAATTATGTTTTCTAAAACGCGGAACTGTCACGTTCATCGATTATAACAACGCCAAACGACAAAATATTTCTTTCCGAAACATATATTAATGCATTCGCGCATGCGTGAGTGCGTGCCTGCGTACGTCCTTTGCCAGCTTGAGTGTGTGCCGAGGGCAAAGCGAAGGTAGGATGGAGGGAATGAATGCAATCCTATGTTCGCATAATCACGTCGAAAGAACTTGTTAAATTGCTTTTAGTCGATTTAAATCAATTCTCGTCGACAAACGTCTCCTCGCGTTTCCAGCCTCCTTCCAAATCTGTGCACATGCGTATGGTCGAGAATGCCCAGGAGAACAGAAAGTGTGATTGGTTGGGGTTCAAATCCGATAATTCGGATCTCGTGTCCGCGCTAACATGTTTATCTCGCGAGGTGAAGAGTGTCCGGGATCTCGCGTGACAGGGCGAGAGTTACTCGGGCGTTTAAAATAACAAGAGAGAAGGCAGCGAGCATGTTAGCGTCCCGTATTCAAATCTGACACCGCAAGTGAAGGGCGCGCATTTGATTTATTGTGCGCGCACCTTATAAATGATACATTGTCATCCCAGTCTGCAGGACCCTGATTGGATAGCCTATCGAAACACAACGCTCTGTCCTCGTGTTGTTACCTCGGGAGGTGGTCATTCGCATTGTTGAAGAGCACCTTCCGAGAGACTCGTGACTCAGACGGCTACCGTGCCAGTGTCATGATGAAGAATACATTTTTAAGAAGCTCTTAAAATATGTAACCAGACACGCCTCTAGCTCTGAGCCACGCAACCTCACCCCTGTGTCATGTCTCTGGCCGCCCCGAGGGTGGGTGGGGAGAAGGTCTCTGAACGCATGCATGTGTACTCTCAGACAAACACACGCACGCAGAAGCACACACTACACAAATAAATGTGTTTGTACCGATATCAGATAGACGTCAACACAAATACACATGCGCACGTAGGCAGGGGCCTACAATCATAAAGGATTCAGTTCCTACTCTTCGGTATCTGAGCAATCAATTAGAAAAGGCCTCATATATAATTCAACGTTGTCCTATAACCGATTGCATATCGCCCTCAAGGGAGTGATTTTTGAGACAGTGTCCCATACAAAAGAATTATTCATAATATTTCACCACTTTAGATATTATACATTTTGTTGTGTTTGAGGTCTATGAAGAGTGATAAAGAAAGTTATTGCTAGAATAATATTTACAGAAACAATAATTTAACGTCAAGTGTTTACTGTCCTATATTAATTATTATTTTTTGTTTGTGGTTTGACGAAATACGTAGACTGCCTCAGTGGTCTAGAGGATAAGGCGTCTGCTACCGAGGGGGATAGGACGGTGGTTCGCATCCAGGCCGAGTCATACCTAAGACTTAAAAACTGGAAATCTAGTAGCTGCCCTGCCAGACGCCTGGCACTAAAGGGAACAGTACTAGGACTGGTTGGTCCGGTGTCAGTGTAACGTGACTGGGTAGGACTGAAGCCCATCTTGAGACAGCAGTCCCTCGTGTGTCAGCACGTAAACTTTGTCTAAACAACACCTTCCTGATATGCACCTAGCTCTCGGAGGGATGTTAAGCAACAAACAACGACCCACCCTGCAAAATACGTAGCTATACTAGATTCTTCCTCTGAATGAAAAGCATGACTAAAAAGGCAGGGTGTTCATGGTGACTTCCGTGATAAGAAAAATGTATATTACGGCAGTCATCTTTTGCTATTTTATCTTTCTTTCTTCCACCTTCTTTCGTTTTTCTTTTATTTTTCGTTTGATGTGTCAAAGGGGACCTGTTTAATGCTAGCGTATGTAAAGCAAAGGAACATTTTCTTCTGTGTGATTTCACAAGATCTGGAAGAGTACGAAGTCTTTGGGTCACAATACTGTAGCGTAAGGTATTTGACATTTGAGTGTTTCAATTGCGAAGACGAAAAGAAAGTTTCCTTTTGGTATTTGTCAGATTGTTTTTTTTTAATTTCCACCCCCTCCCAACCCACCCACCCACCCACCCACACACACAAAGAAAGGAAGAAAGAAAGAAAATGATCTGTCAAGAATCATAAGGCGTGAAACTTGGTTCAACAGTGCAGAAGCTTTAACCAAAAAGGGCTGGAATAGGGTTTGACTGACGGGAACAATGCAATACCACAAATTATTACTGACATTTTATGCCCATACCTATATTCTTGTAATTTTTTTCAACATAATAACCCACTGGACATTTCAAATACGATTTTTACAAATAAACTGACACTCCATTGCACATTCATTTCAGTTCTATAATTTTTTTAACAGAGCCTGGAGCAGTTTTTCAATTATTGCTTGTCATCCGTTTTGGATATCAGATCTCAGCGGGAAAATCAGACAGACTTAATATCATAAACCGTGCAAGTGCATTTCGCATCATCTACCCACTGTGCACCAACACCGATGTAATTACTAAATATAATACCACAGTGTGCATGTGTCTCGAATGGTGTGTGTTGTGGATATTAGGTCTCTGTGTTTCCATTGCTGTAACAACGGCATGTCCTGTCCTCTTGGTTCTCTACTATAAATATATTTCAAAGACAAAAAAAAAAATGTAGTCCCAGTTACAAGTGAATATTTCCAATGACACACAGCAGAACTCTACGCTATCTTTTCAAATAAGTCATTTTTTCTAGTGTCATAATCATGAACTTCAGCATACTACTATCGCTATTGTTCTGAGTATTTTAATTTATT
The DNA here is from genome assembly GCA_004794575.1 of Lanistes nyassanus. NCBI lineage: Eukaryota > Metazoa > Mollusca > Gastropoda > Architaenioglossa > Ampullariidae > Lanistes > Lanistes nyassanus. The sequence goes on from SMGT01004169.1 coordinate 70,063, forward strand.
TTATTTTATATTTTGGTGCTACTGTTCGGGTTTGCCATCTTTTAATCTAGTTTGATAAAGATATAGGGTTTTTTGGAGCAAGGTCGCGCGTGCGCGCACGCTCTTATGGCTGCGCCCTTTCATGTTCACCTTTTGCAAGTTTCAGCTCCAACGAAGCGAAACAATTATCGCTAAAAGCGTCTGATTGGTACTCCAGCAAAACCAGTTGAAGAGTGAGATCGAGGCATGCGGGTTTTGTATTTGATGCATAATTGCTGTGGTGACATGTCTCAACTGATCTGTAAAAGCTTTTTCTCCCCTTTTTTTTCGTCAGAAGCGTTACTGTTAACCGACGATACCAGAGCCAAACAAAGCCGAAGAGACACATAGTGGACATAAAGGCTGATAGCAGAACACAAGTAACCAGCTGGAAACACAAGTAACGAGTGGGCCCAACAACACTACCTACTGGTCCTGGAAGCGGGAGGTTTTTTTGAAGATAAAAAATGTCAGATCAAAAAGGGTTTAAAAGAGAGTCAGTTTGAACCTTACTCAGCGAGTAACAGTCTAATTGTATTGAAATCTACTAGAACAAACCAGGCAAGAATAAGCAGAATGAGATTAAATGGCGAATACCACATGATGTACAAAAATCCACTAAGCTGTAGCTGTGGTGATAGGTTTAACACATCGCACGTACTGTTAGAGTGCAACCTAAATAGCAAAGAAAGGGGAAACCTTAAAGAAGAACTAAACAAATATAAACTAGAGCTAAATTTGAAATCAGCTCTTAACCAACCCAAAGATTTATGGCAGCACATACTTGAGCGTACAGTCCAGGTAATAAATAGCCATCCTGATGCAAGACACATCTAAAAATAATTTTTTTAAAATTAAAAATCAAAGGGTCATTTAAAAAGGGAGGGAAATATAACCCTAACCAAAAAATAGAATACAAGGAAGATGCAACGTCTAGCACTTAGGGATAGGTCAGTAGGAAACAGCCAGCAGGGACAGCGATAACAGCCAACCACAGTAGCCAGGACACCAGAACAACAGCCTCCACCACCACCAGCTTAGCCGCCGAAGTCAAATCACCCCCCCCCCCA
>SMGT01004169.1:71160-92035 GCA_004794575.1 Lanistes nyassanus
AAGGAAGAAAGAAAGAAAATGATCTGTCAAGTGCAAGTGCATTTCGCATCATCTACCCACTGTGCACCAACACCGATGTAATTACTAAATATAATACCACAGTGTGCATGTGTCTCGAATGGTGTGTGTTGTGGATATTAGGTCTCTGTGTTTCCATTGCTGTAACAACGGCATGTCCTGTCCTCTTGGTTCTCTACTATAAATATATTTCAAAGACAAAAAAAAAATGTAGTCCCAGTTACAAGTGAATGACCACCTTCCCCTCACCCCTATAGCGCGAAATCACCGAGAGGTTGAAGCACTTTCCCCTAAACAAACGACGACCTTACTCAGCTCCTCATAATTATTTTCTGTAAAAGAGGCAGATTCAAAAAATTCTAAAAATATGTCAATGGTTTGTAGAGGACGTAGTCAGATCTTACCGTCTTGAAATCATTGTCCTGTCTAATAAAGTTACAACTTTAAAGGGGAGTTATAACGAGGGGAAATTCTTGTACTGTTAACTAAAGTAGTAACACCAAACTTCTCGTCTGTAGCTATAAATAGCTTAAGTGTATAAGACTCGTCGTTGAAGTACATTGGTACCACTATGGCAATAAAAGAACAGCTCTGAAACAAGTGTCCATCAGAACCAACATGCCTGCTTTCTGGAAGGCGTTTCTGAACAGGGGCCATTGTAGTCTGTTAATTCTCGGCTCTTGTCCAAGGCAGTTAATCGGACTGGAGCTTTTGTGTGATTTTCAACAGACATTTGATCACATGCGGCTAGTAAAGAGACACATTTAGAAGAAACAACTAGAAAAGAAATATTAGAAAATACAAACTAACAATCAAACACAAACACATACAAACTAACAGTCAAACACAAACACATACACATACACACTAACAATCAAACACAAACACATACAAGCTAAAAATCAAACACCAACACACACAGACTTTAGAAGATAGTGGTATGTCTTTAATATTATCTTCATGCTGCTGAAAGTTCATTTTATATTCTGACATTTGACATCAGAAGGATATTAGAGAACAAATTCAACGTTTTCTGCATGGAAACTGTCGCGGAACGCGATCTTGTCAAGTTTGAAAGCCTGTTTCCGGGCTTGTTCTAAAAATGCTTTATATTCTCTTGTCTGCCACGTTCTACTCATTTTTTATGTGGGGCAAGTGCTAGAGCGGATGAAGTATTGCACGTGCATGCACAGACAACTCGCGCACGCGCATGCACACAAGGATAGTATACGAAAAGTCTCCGACAAGAAGTTGCTCTATTAGAAGATATAACAAAGTATAAAAAGGAAAAATTACTTCGGCGAATGATAAACGGAAAAATAAATGTTGGTAAGGTTAGACTAAGCAATCACAGATATCAGACTCCTGGAGTGAGGCAAGCAGCCATCGACTTGGGTGGCCTCCATCATGAACAGAAAGCGTCCTTCTTTTGCCCACCGCACGTAACTTCACCCACTCGAGAGCAGAGTAAGGGACATAACCTAGCCCACTCGAAAGAAGGAGAGCTGGGAGCGAACACGACCGGAACCATTCGAGAAGAAGAAATCGCTGACGACTTAACGTTTATGAACCCGGACTGGAGCGAGAGTTGTGGTGCTGTTACTTTGGCAAATTAAACCAGTGCCAAATTAACTACTAACTTAAGACATGCTCTTCGAAAGCGCTGACTGAAATATACGTATGCTCTCTCTTTTCTCTCTCTCTCTCTCTCTCTATATATATATGTACTTGTGAAGATTATAAAGATGAAGAGAAATCACTTACTGGGAAAACGTAAGGGAAGCTTAGATTGTCACGAGGAACAATGTTCACCCTTCATCATGAAAAGGTGGTAGACAAGAAACTCCGATGGCTGGGCAAGAAGGCAGCAAACAGGCTTGGCGAGACAGCTGCGTGGGTCAGGTAAACTGCTGTATGTATGTTTCAGCCGACTATAGCCGTAGTTTGCGTCATAGGAATTTCCATGGTGTCGAAAGACCAATATGAGAACAGTTGCTACAGCTGCAGGATCCGGCTGTTTCCATGGAGAAGAATAGCCTCGATGTGAAGCCAAGACGGGAGGGGAGATGGGAGAGAGCAAGCTTGGCTGCTGCTAAACTAGCGGCGCTGTGCACTAACCATAAACAGACACAAGGACGTTCTTTTGAAATTAAAAAAATAAAACTAAAGCTAGAAAATGACGAAGTGATTTAATGAGTTAAGTGTGGGTAGGGAGAAAGGAAAACAGGAAATATAGCCGACAAAGGCCATAAGACCGAGTAATAACAAATCTAGTCTTCACACCGGGAAGCCTCAGAACCAGCTTTAATCAGTCGCAGTTAGCAAACAAAATTGTACAACGAGGGACCGTTGAAGCTGGTTGCTTGTTTATTGCTTAAAGGGTGAAGGAGACTGAAAAAGACATATCAAGACCCCACACAGCGTCAATACCGGAAGTCATCAATTGTGTCAATCAGCAGAACTGTGTCAACAGAACTGTAACAAAGTATTTACCAAAACCCCCATAAGGTGTAACATATATACACAAATCATTACATAAACTAGATACACTAATACATGGTTATCTTGATAGCCTACTAAAAATGAAACATGTTTACAAGCACATAAAGATAAGAGGCGCTGGGGACATTGAACTCAAGAATTTTGAACTCAAGATTTTTGTTTTAAAGTTAAAACTGTATAAAGATCTTTAGAGACAAGGAACCAGACACATAAGTAATGAGTAGTAGTGCCATTTGACAAACATATCCTCCATACAACAACTAAGATTCACTTCCTAACCTCAGCTACATGACTCATAAATGGAAGGAGTGGGGGATGGAGGGCATCAAGCTGCAAGAAAAGAAAGTTCGAGAAGAAAGGCAAGCGACTGGTCCAGAAGATGAGAACCAAGAGATGAAAAAAGGCAGATATCAGACAGAGATAAAAGAGAATGGATAGAAAAGTGTAACCAGTGGATAGCTCTGCCGTTACAGTCAGAGGGGAGGACATCAGCAGCCCCGGCCTCCCTTCGGGGGGTTGGGGGAACGTTGAAGAGTCTGATAATATTGTAGAACAACCTGAACGTTGTAATGGGACAGTGCACGTGTGTGCACAGTGTCATTTCTCACAGGACAATATGCCAAGGCTAGCAAGGGATGGATGGTTAGTTGTTTAGATGCTTAACGTCCCGTCGTAAACTATGTGCCTATCAGGACGGTGTTGTTCAAACAAGTTAACATGCTGTCAAACTGTGACTTCTGTCGCAACACGGCCTTCAGTCCCACCGAGTCACATTATACTGACAGCTGGCCAACCATTCCTAGTGCTGTTCCCTAAAGTGCCATGCATCTGGCAGATTGATACTAGATTTCCAAAGAAAAGATGAAAAACAAGTATGGCATAATACTGCATGCAAAATAATTTCACGCTATATTTTTTCCAAATTCTCTCACAGTGGCTGACCTTGGTGTGCGTGAGGATTCTATACTTTAGGTCCTGCAAAAGCATTTGCTGTCCTGTTTTGCTAAGTAAAAATTAAAAAATAATGCATCCAGTTCAATAAGATTTTTCAGCCATCCTCTCCCGAAGTAGATTTAGTTGTTTTGAAACCTCTGACATGAAGACAATGGCAGTAAACAAAGAATGCCGGTTGATGGAAACGCCGCGCTTGCGTGGTCAAAGGCCTGCTGCATGAACAGACTTTGCTCTGCCAGTGAGCATTAGATAACACAAGAAAAAAAAGCACCTGAAAATGAATATCAATATTCACCAAATGTGTAAAACATTAAACGCTCGCTGAAATTTTTTAAAAATATTCAGGCAGGATCATGGCGAAGTGCGGCTTCTGAGCGTCAGGAAATGAATTCTCTTTTCTATATGAGACATAAACATGCATAATGGTTGCTAAGAAACAAGACCGGAAATTATGAAGATGGGTCAAACTCGTGCGTGTGATTTTTGTTGTCGTTGTTGTTTGTTTGTTTTTTAGAAGGACGTCTCTGTAACAAACCTGTACAAAGTGGTAACTGTTATTCTGAATGAATGGAAGAAGGTACCCTTTTTATAAACTTTTTTTTCGTTGTTTTAAATTGTTTCAAAGTTCTGGTGCCCCGTCTATTAGTTTATGCGAATGGTCACCAGAAAATTCAAAATAATATCTTCGTTTCTGTATCTGAGACTATTTTTCTTTGAGTTTGTCGTTTTTGGCGGGGGTATTAGATATAAGAAATATAACAACCTGAAACGTAGAGGGAGATGGAAGAACGTTTTCTGAATAAAATAGGAATTGCACATCCACTTCCTATTGTGACGTTTGAAACACATGGACTAAAAGCAATGCAGAATACAGACCCTCAAAATTAAACGCAAGAGATCGTGCAGAGACACGGAAACCTTTTTTTTTAAATCGTCAATGGAAGGCAGTTAATGTCCTTCCAAACTCCAGACGAATGCACTGGAAATGCAGCCCAGAAGAAACGACCATGTAACGGTGTCCAGAGAGGTAAATGTAGCAGGCGCAGCAGTTTTATGGTGCCTGACTTTTATAAGGAAACGAAGGAGAGCAAAATGGGTTGTACAACCGCAAGGATGACTGGCATACACAATTAGCAAAGGTATTTCGATTGGAGGCTTCACAGGGCAGTGCCCGTGTTTGGTCAGTCGCTGCTCCCTAAATCTGCAGTTAAATATAATATGGTCTGAAAGTTATCTGCAAATCCAGCTTGTCATTTTTACGAATGCTGTTACTGGATAGTCCACCTAAATTGTGGAAAACTTCACCGGCATTAAATATTGAGCAGCTATTACTGCAATCCATTGTCCGAAGATTAGGAAGTCAACAAGTAAGCAATCCACCGACAGCAGTTCCACGATTACTGCAAGGCTAAGACGGGCACTGCTGACGCGCGGTACGTTTGACCTTTCCAGCACCAGCCAATGGAATGAAAGAATCACTTGTCAACAGTAACCTCATCCAGGGAGCTTCTGTTTCTCTCAAACATAAAGCAGAGACTTCATTTCCTGAAGCTGGGATACACACCAGGCATAATAAGGACACCACTGAAGGCGTCTGCCCTTATCAAAGAACCCATTCTGAGCGACTCAGAAAGGAAACAGTGCCTTGCGTTATTTACATGTCAACAGCCTGTTTGTGCTTTGAATGTTCGCTTAACATTTATACTCCATATCGGAAACCTTTCGAGTGTGTTTCCTTGCGCTGCGTGTCGACATTTACTTGGAGAAAATGATATGAAACAACGGCAGGCAATCTCGATTCGCGATTGAACGCGAGCTGGCGCATTTCGCTAAGACAAGCGTAAGATTGCCATCTTCAGAGCTTCCTAACGTAAACAGAATTGTTGGCGAAGTAAACTACGCTTGTTTCACTCGCTTCCAGCAACATTCCTCTTGCGTCAAATGAGCCGTCTGTTCTTCGCTCTCTCTCTCTATCTCTCTCTTGTCTCGCGACTTCTGCGGACGGTATCGTTTCGCTCTCGGGTCTCCATCTTCACACCTGTTTAGAAAAAGCGGACTCTTCCTCGCAGACGGGACAGCCGCGAGCTTTTTAGCTGAACCTTTGCGACCTTCCGAAGACCAGGACCAAGTGAAGCAAGAGTTCGTTCTAGTTATAAAAGACAGACTAGTTCTTGACGTGTCGCAGATCGCTTCTCTACATGAATAGGAAAAAACAACAACAACAACAAAACCACAAGTAACTACAGTAACAAGAGCAACAACAGAAAGAATAAGAACGACGAAAATTATTGAAACAACTGCTACAATAATGAGGGGGGGGGAAGACAAGGAGTAGGAAAAGGAGAAGCAAGACTGCACCCCCCCCCACACACACACACAAGACCAGAGGGAGGAGAAGAGGAGGAAGAGGAGGAAGAAGACAAGCGCGAGGAAGAAAAGGAGGAGGAAGATGAGATGAAGAGAAACAACAATAACAACAAACAGAGCACTAGTGTTATTCACTAACAAAGAAACAGAACGCTCTGGAATTGTTTTGATCAAAATCGTGTTTGTCAAATACTGTGGCACAGTCTTAACAAAGAAACAGCAAGAAAAGAAGGAAGAGAGAGGATGGACGAAAGAACGAAAATGTGAACGAACACATGAACGACAGAAAGATCAACCGAAGCTAGACACGGGTGGAAGCACAAAAAGACCAATGTGATGTCTGACTACGGACGAAGAGCGATGGAAATAGCTGACAGAACTAACTCGGCACTCCACATCGATGCATGTTTGGGGGGGGGGGGAATCTTCCAACATCCTTCGTTCTCGTTGTTGTACGTTTCAGAGAAATTCGGGGTGCCTCTTAAACAAGCGTCACGGTGTCTCGCCAAACTTCCCAACTTCTACGGCAGAAGCCTAGTTTGACTGCCCTCTTGTATTCTTCTCATGTGATGCACGTGCTGTGCACAAGGAAATGCCTGTGATGAGAGCCCATCAGACTAAGGCAGTGGCTTTTGAGAACTACGCCATCAACAGATTGGGAAATGTCAAATGGGTGTTGGCAGCGTTAATCAACAGAAACGGGACACTTTATCAACTAATCCTTTCTTATAGCTTTCACAAACGCCATTCAAAGAATGTTGTGTATAATTTATATAGTTACCGATTTGTTTGTGATATGATATGAGTTGTGCGTGTGTATGAGAGAGAGAGAGAGAGAGGGGGGAGAGAAAAACATGACTGGGCATGTGGCACTGAGCGTGCTTCATCATATATACTTCATTTGTGAAGATAGAAAGACAAAATATAATCAAGGGACTTCACGGTATAATTACAAGGTCATTTATCACTGAAGTATCCTTTTTTGTTAAATTTGTTCAAAATCGTTCCGTTATGAGTACAATAAATCCGCAACGAGTGCTTTTAGTTACCATTATCGTCAAAATTATGAGAGAAATCTATCTTATTGGTTTGCTTACTTGTGAATGGTATAATTTAACTTTACAAACACCCTCGCGCACATCCCCTTACAATAGACAGGTAGGTAAGGGAGAGAGATAGGAACGCGAACAAAGTGCAAGAAAGAGCATCTGTTATAGAAGTGCCATCTCAGAAGACCTCTTCTCAGCGGTAACAGGTAAACGTTCGTCTTGTTGGTGATGCAGACAAAAAGGACACAATAAAGGTATAAAGAAAGAAAAGTCGATTGGCTAATCCTGCTAAAGTGTTCAGGCCACGTATCATATTTCCCTCGCCTCAGCAGACACCAGAAAAACCAGCTTTTTTTTTTTGCGGCCTTTTAGGTATCCTTCACCCTGCCAACAGTCCGCGCCCTCCTGAGCTCTAGATGTAAGAGAAAGATGCCACTAGCGACATTCCAGTCTAGGATTTCCTACACTGAATGATTGTTTAAAATCCAATCCAATTGAGGATACTTTGCCGCCTATCCATAGAAACTTGCTGCGGGTTTCCTAATCTTAGTCCGGATTGCACTTAGGTTCTGGCACCTGTTTGCATTCTCGCAATTTCTGTGATTAATTCCGGGGTAGTCTGGTACTTAGAACAAAAGTCATCAAATCAATTTACTCGTCACCAAAAAAAAAAAAAAACTCCCTCATTCGTCGGCTTCAATGGACAGCAATATCCCCCAGCCACCCCACCCCCACCCCACCCACCTCCCAAGAAATAAAAGACACGTTGCATCTTTCTTATTTTCCTTTTTACAATTTTGGCCTGCATTGAGCCGTGTGTTTTTGACGTAAAACTTCTGTGTTACAAACCTGAACTGTCTGTAATACGACCAAAAATCAATGACGGTTTTACAATTTAATCTTTTTATGATCTTGCAATTTTCAGATACAAATAAAAACGAAATTAAAGCAAACTAGGATGGTTAGGTCAATGAGGAAAGGAAGAAAATTATATTTTTCTTTTCCTATTTAAAATTAAGTGACCACTAGGGATCAAATAGAGGCGAGTTTTGTTAACGCGAGAATCGCTAGTGATGGTTTCAAGCAACCTAGAAGCTCCTACAGGGTAGCACAATGCCTCTGACGTCACAGCCTACCTCAAGAACCGATCCTTTCGTCTATGAAACTGATCTCTGCTTGGGCAGGAGTCTTCTAGCACACGGTTGATGACGTCAACAGCAGACACAACAGGATGATTTTGAATGCCATCTGAAACTCACTATCAACGTCTCTGTAACACCTTCCTCAAAACTTTCACCCTACCCTACTCCACAACTTCGCATTTAGACTCAAGAAAAGGCTGACAGAAAACAGACGTATGTCTAGATGGCTGTCTGGATGGCTGGCTGGATGGCTGGCTGCGTGGCTGAACTAGAACTCTGGATGGGTGTAACTCCAGCTGTGCGTTCCAGCTGGCAAGCCGTACCCAGTGCGCGCACGTCACAACTAACTGCATGAGGTGATGCCGAGTGGTGGCTAATGACTCAGTCAGCCTCCGTATCGACAACCACCGGTGGTGATCTGGCTTATCAAGTCGTCCCGTCAGAGGGCACTGTCGATGACAACATCGATAACGGAGAAACGGGTCGCGCAGTGTTGTCGGCAGCCACAACGTCATCACGCTGACTCGTCAACATTCCGGAACCAAAACAGCTTGTGTCTATCGGAACTATCAGAAGAAATCCTGAACCTCCCCGTTGAGTTCTTCATCTTAAAAAGCTGGAACCACCCACCACGAGCTCTTTCCCCATCGTTTTGCCATTCGTTTTCTTCCAACCTGTTTCGCGATGTCCACCTGTCACCTAAGCTGTGTGTTTGGTTGTGAGATCTAAGCTCTAACATTAAGATGCAGAATGAAATAAGACTTTAGTCAAAGAGACATTTCATGAGACATGATTGTTACTTTACTTGTAGAGGCTTTTCCCCCTTTAAGGTAGAAGTCTTTGCGCTTGCAAATATTACATTTAGATTTTTTTTTAATCTGACAGTTTATCGATGGAGAGTTTACCAACTGACTGTTAGCTGGCAGATAATATGATGAATGCCGTTGAGACACGGCTGTGAAGAAAACATTTAGAATGCGCAGATTGGCTGTTTTGGTCGAACTCAATTTCCTATTCCCCGATTGCTTCTAGACTTTGGGATCTAACAATAAGAGAACATTTACAGAAAAAAATAAACTTGAATGTGTCTGTGCTGTCTTCACTATATTCGGTTTGGTTTGCACTCTATTTCAAAATGTGTTACTTTAGTAATTCAGTAGAGAGATTTGTAGCAATCTCCAAGAGTAAAACAGCAAACATACAGTCTCTTTTTAAAGTTTTACTGGGGAATCCAAAAGTAGAGTTTTAGTTCTGTTTTCTGGCGCATAATTTTAATAAAGTTAGTCCCGCTAGGAGACTTGGCCGACACCATAATCTGGCATTTGGCACTGGATAGCGGTCTTGACAAAAATAACACTTCTGGCATGTTCTCACGAAGTGTAGGATGGATTTAGAGATGTGTCTTAGAGAATGTTACAAGCGATTACCAGCGAAAGAAATACTTCTGCCGACGACTATAAGGAAATCGCTTTGTAGACGACATGTACCGATAAGCATAAATATCATATCACATGCTGACCCGTTGTCAGTGTTTCACTTCTGTCTTGTTGCAATGCGAATTATATATATAGGCTATATATCAGTGAGACACAGAGAGACCAGAAAAAGACTTTTTGTCGCTGGTGGCGGAAACAAGAAACTGGTCAAGCTTACCGTACTCAGACTTTTGAGTCTTAAACTTCACCAAGGAAGATAAAAGAAAAGTAGTTGGGGGGCTTCTATACTTCTGATTGCAATGATCAGTTTGAATATGTTGTCTATGTCGTCGAGTTTCCAGTTACACATTTTAGCAGTCCGTTGTACAATGGCATGAGCTGCAAATAGGCACGTGTACGTGGATACTGCGTACTCGCTGAAGATCTTTCTTAACTGAACGAACGTTGTCCTACTTCGTCAAATCATGCCTTGTATATACGGCTAGGTTCAGCGAAGTAAGATGCACTGTTGTCTGGTTCAGAAGGGCTGAGCTCAAGTGATATTTGATCGCACATGGCCACTTCTGCATACCAAACTGACTGAATGCTGAAAGATGTAAGCCTGAAAACCAAGGGGCTGCCTCTTCCAGTTCATTTGCCGAGAGTCTTCCAGTGTTGCTTCATCTGTTATCCACCTCCTATCTCACCACCCAGCCATCTGTGTTCGGAAAGGCCAACCGCTAAGGCAGGACGTTCCCCCAAACATCAGACAGCCAGACACTGAGTAATCAACCAATCAGAAACGGTAATCTAATAGGAGACTTTGCCTTCTCCTTACTGCAGTACGGGACGTAACTCAAGCATGTATGAGGTGTTTCGGAAAAAATGCCTTATTTCTTCTCGTCCAAAAAACACTCCTGAGATTAACGATGTTTCTCTATCAAGGTTTGCCTTATGAGACGGGATCACAGACAGTAGAAAAACAGTATCGGTTACAAACAGGTTTAATGCCAGAAGACGGTGTTACTTCGAGGGAATGCAGCAAAATAAGAGTAATAATCAGACAAACTATTTGTTTATTTATATTTTGTTTACAGTAGGTAGAGTCGTGTTGGAAAATTAAATTAAGCAGATTTTAGGCTTAGTACCCAAGACGAGAGTTTACAGGTTTTACCGATTCCACGAGAGATGTAATCAGCGACTTCTGTCGTCGAGAAAACTATTGTCATCTTCCAGCACCCTCCGCTCTTCATTGTGTGTGAAAGAAAGAAGTTCTGACAATTCTAACACGGTAATAAATGACAGAGACACAGAAGGCGACAAACACTGACTGAAGGAGGATGAAGCCCAAAAATGCTTATATACATAGAGCTTAAGCTCCTTAAACCTAGTGATTAATGGTCTGCAATGCAATCTCCACGCTGCCCAGTCGCAAACTGACACGGTACACAGCTGAAAGGCATGGTGACAGTTGTTAATACACTCTAGCGAGGACTTCAACAAGCTTTGAACACAAGGGATTTTGGTCATCCTTTTCTACCCCTCCCCCCACACCCATAAAAAAACAACCCATGCCACTATCGCGGATTTTGACTTCTTGCCTCAGTGTGCTTGTACCAGGCTTGTCAGACGAGAAAGAAAACCCAGGGTTTGCTGGGGTTTCAAAAGGCTGCCTTTTGTCCTCTGTGCGCTTGGCATTTCAATGCAAGCAAACAGAGCAGTGAACGAGAAATACAAGAAGGCTATCAGATGGCCGACGCTGACAAAAAGCCCACGAAGTTTTCTACGCATGCCCAGTGTGACACTTGGCGGAAGTTCGCGCTTTTCGGACACAGTTCCGTCAGCCGCGAAGTAAGCCCGGCTGCTGCGCCCATAAATGAAACCTATGAAATCCCAGGTGTAATGTCTTACCTGTGACAACAATTATTTTATTTATTTATTTTACTATACGACGGGGGTTTACTAACTAATGCATTTTATGTGTCTAATAATCATCACATTTCTCTGTGTGTCTGCGTGTGCGTGTGCGTGTGCGTATATATATATATATGTGTGTGTGTGTGTTTGTGTGTGGATGTGTGTGTACGAGTGCCAACGCATAACAAGGAAGGTTAGGCAAGCATAAACATTTATTCCTCAAATGTCTGTAACAAAGTATTTTTTCAAAAGGACTTCAAAAAGTCGCTTAATTGTATCTAAGAATGTTTCTAGAACAGCGAAATTCGGTGTGAACCTGACTGGTTCCGAAATGGTAAATATCGCTTCAGTCGGAAGTTAGGAGCCGCTATTTTTCATGTCCATGTTCTAGGCAAAATAAACAGGCGCCTTACCCGACCTGCGCCCTCTGCCAGTAGCTACAACCATTTCGCAGCCAGTCACCTCTTCATTCATAGTCATCCCTCCTTCTAGCCCGCCGCAGAGGGCGCTGTCATCACATTCGCTTGTAAAATGTGCGAACCGTCTCGAAGTACTGCCTGGCACCTCGTTAACACCACCCCCCACCCACCCGTCATTTCCGGTGACGATTCCTCAGCCTTCTAGACAGCCCTGTTCCCAAGCAGCCGACTCGTGGACATTGTGAAATCAGACCTAAACTCACAGGCATGTCTTGGCTTCGTCCTCGTGTTCGTCTCTAAATCATTAGGAAAAAAAAGGCTTTCAGTCTCGGCAGTCTTGTCATTTGTAAGTTAATAATCACGTCAGGCAATGTTATTCGCCCCTCCAACGTATTGGACTTCATAAAAGAAAGACCCCCCCCCAAAAAAAAAACAAAAAAAAAAAACAAAGAAAAATAGAGGAAGTTTGAGATAGTCTGGGAAACAAGAAGAATGGAAGAAATTAAAAGAAGGAAATAAATTACAAAAAAAGAAGCAAAAACAAATAAAGAACGATAGACACAAAGAAATAACGAGGCAAACAAAGTAAATAAACCAAAGATTTCTAGCTCCCTAACCGGTTGCGGGCCAGCTTGAGGTAAACTATCTCACGTAAAGGCGTTTCACTGCTTCCCTGAGTCCTGCAAATATTTGGTTTTAGTAATTTTTGACACTCCAAGTTCTCACTTTCGAGCTGGGTTGCATGGGCCCCTTCTTTTATCCATCTTAATATTTTCACTCGTCCGTGTGTGAGTCAGTGTGCGTGCCTGCCTGTCCGTCCGCCCGCATGGGCAATTGCTAAAGTAGCGCGACACCTGCACATTATTATTAGTAGTAGTGGTAGTAGTATTACAGGAGCACCTCAGAAAATGCCTGGAACTAAAATACTAGTTCTCAAATATTCCTAGAATTTCCAAACTGTCTCCACAGTTATAGAAACAAACCCGAAGGTATACTGTAGCCGACTTTCTGGTTTTTATTCATTTATGTATCGATATAGTGAAAGACATGGAAGTAAAAGCTAGCGTAATCAAAGGTTCTAATGATTAAAGTGGCAGTGAATAGACTGCGCGCTGCTCACGTCTCCTACTGAGCTAAGCAGTTAAAAGTTCTTCACCAGAAGAAAGGGATCCACAAACGATCGCGGAAGGTAGGAAGCACAGTTAATAGTACCTGCAGTGCTTTGTCGCAGAAAACTCAGCCGTATGGCTCCGACCTTCTGTTCATGCGTCACGAAGGGTCAGTCACCGGCACACGGGAACTGCTGTCTTCCGTTCGAAATAGGGTTGGCGGCGTTGGTTGTAGGACCCTACTGGTGAGAATTGCATGGGAACCCTTCTAACTTTTCATGAAGTCCGCACTGCGTCTCTGGCAGCGTGTTAAATGTCACTGCCCGTGAGATGGCGCTTCAGAATATCATTCCGCCACGGTAGCTGCATTCAGCGGTGAATATGAACTCGATCCAGTACTCCCCACCTCCTCCCCCACCCTGCCTCAACCTAAAAAAAGCCTCCAACAGATGACGTAGTGATATATTCATTCCCAGGCGTGACTCACCAGGGACTCTGCTCGCTGCCTGAGCTGCTGTGTCACTGTTTGAAACGAAATCCCATTGGCAATTGCTTCTGAAACTGGTCACACGATAACTACTATGCAGGAAACTCATTTGAACTTGAAGATGTTAATGACATTCAGTTCCTAACTACACGCTTTTCGCCTTCTCCTGAAAGGCGCCACTAGCACCTCGTGGAGTAGCCAAGGTAGCAAAACAATAATTGAGTTTGCATATTAGACTGTGGGTGGCACGTATTTCCCTCCTTTCGTTGTTCTCGCGGCTACTTATGTACATGCTCGAAGGTACAACTTACCGTATAGCCTAGAATAATCAACTACCATTTGGTCCTCTCGATGTTATTCACGATGATGTGTGTGGATGCGTAGTTACTATACACCTAAAATAGTTTAAACGTAACTTTTTGTCCTATCATTGATTTTCGCGATTAATTTAGATGGGTATTTACACGTAGTTAAGCACCATTCTATTCCTGCATGCATGCATGTTTGGATATAGGAAAAAGGTAGGAAAAGGGAGGGGACCAGAAGGAATAGGAGCAGGAAAAGACAGAGGCACGGATGTTCCTTAAGAACAAGCTGTAATGACTGAAGAACATAGCTGTGCCCATTGCTCTTTGATTGTTCAACTCAACATTTATCCACCGAGTACGCAGTTCACATTCTCAATAAGCTGATAGCAGGCATCGTCAAGACAGACCGCATGAAGTGGTCTAAACGTAGAGAAAAACATATGTATGTATGTATGTATGTATGTATGTATGTATGTATGTATGTATGTATGTATGTATGTATGTATGTATGTATGTATGTATGTATGTGTATGTATGTATGAGTAATGTATGGACTTGCATGTATGTATTCATGCATGCGTGTGGGTCTACTACATTTTAACAATCTCTGGGTAGCAGCAACATGAAATACTCAAAAGGAATGCTGGAAAATAGGGTCATCCAAAGTGTTACAGTTCTTTTGTGCACGTGCATGTATATATTCGGGCAGTTGTGTCGTTAGCAATCTGTGTCGTACAATCACGACACTTAAAACGAAGCTGGAAAATGGGGATTTCCAAACTATTTAAATTCTAGGATAGTCAGTTATAATTATTGTTATATTTATGCAATCTCGTGTATGAATATTTGTATGTTTCAGCCAATATTTTATCCGATACATGCTTCCAAGATACTGCATGCTTCCAGGAGGATGATAGCTGAGTGAGACCAGCAGACGTAAAGAGCTACAATCTTTCTGTCGCCAACTGCTCTGCGTGTGTTCAGAAAACGAATTGCTGCCAAATTACAACAGCAGCCGCTTGCATCCCAGTTCCATTTAGTCTAATTGGATGAAATGTTTTTCTTGCGCTTGTTTTAGAGATGGCAGATAGAGAGGAAATTGCCGCATACTTGAAACAGTTTGACCTGCAGCACTGAGAAACAAAGCACAGCTCTACCGAAGGCCTCTCTTAACCGGATAAATGTGCGTCTAAATTCGCCGAACCTGGCCAGATATTTATCTCCAGGTTCGCCGAACTAGGATAGGCATTCGTCTGATTAAGAAAGGCTTTTACGGAGGGCTGACCTACAATAAAAACAGTGGCGAATATCCGGTTAATTCAAAAGAGATAACTGTGTTATTAAGTAGAAATAGGTTGTTACAGAAGACGCATGTTCTATAAAGCTGTTGTTGCTATCACAGGCGAAATAGTATTCAGCCTGGATTTAGCAGTATTCATTAATTTAAAACGAAGAGGTAATTCTGAACAAACTGCGTTTAGCTACAGATTATGCACTTCTGCTTGCGCACGCACACGTTTGTTTGTAAGATGTAGATGTATCAGAAAATAACCATCGCCCCCCCTCTCTCTCTCGCTCGGCTGCTAGCTCTCTCGATTTTCAGGAATGCTAGTTTTAGAAACCAGTAGCCTATTCATTTCACACAGTTTTTAGTAGGTTAGAGATTACCTTGCATGTTGATGAAAGCTTGCAAATAGCTTGTCCAGATGGGGCCTTAACTTGTCATAATGAGTTAAGCCAAAAAGAGGAGGTTACGGATGCTCTGTTGCACCTGAGGAAAAGGTAGGTGTGAAAGGGATCCCAAGCAAAAAGCTGAGAAACTGTAAACGTCGTTGTTACTGAATTTTTGGTGGAGTTTTTCAATACAGTATTTACCAGTGTTTCACACTTGCAGGAGAATAGGCAAGGTAGTTAATAGTGTGTGTATATATATATAGACATATATGTATATGTAACATGATGGCTTATTATGAAGAAGCTGACCTTATAAGTACTCTGAAATATATGCTCATACATTAAATAAGAGATTAATACTTGGGTTGAAGAACAAAAACAGATAATTGGACAGCGGACAGTGTTTAAAGTTGGAATTACTGAGAACTACGGCATTTATACACCAGATGATATTATTTTGTGTCTCTAGTTTGGTTATATGTTCCGAGGAGATGCATAATTTGGTTTGCGTAGTGTACAGCAGCATACAAACTAAATCTATGCTGATATTAGCTGTCTGCAGATTGTAAATAATAACCCTAAAACACTCGAAAATAAGTTCATTTGGATAAATTATTTACTTCTCGGTATCTTTTATATCTACTTTACATGAGGGTAATTAAAAAAAAACTCCCTCCTTCTCTCGCTTCTCTTCCTCCTCTCTCTTGCTCTCGCCCACAGAATACACCAGCTGCCCCGTCTCTGAAGCCAGATTTAAAGCCGACAGAACGACCTATGACAGTATTGTACAAGCTACCCTATTATTTCCCAATTGCTTACATCAGACCTTCAGCCGAAAGCACTCAGTTTAGGCAGCAGTCTTAGGATTATGTTTCATGTAAACGCTGGCAAACTGACTTAAATGGCGGAAGTATATTGGCGTACGTGGTATTTATGTGTCAGTCTAGATAGCTATAATAAGTGTATATGGATAGAGCCCCGTGGGACTGCGAAATATACACTACAGCATTATCATTATTTTGACTATAAAACTGTGAGTCATTTGGTGCTCACTGAAAATGTATGTGTGTTTTTTTGCAGGTGAGGGTTGGGGGTTTTTATGGTAAACTTAAAACATTTTGCTTAGATATCTCAATCAGTTTCATTAAGCAGGGAATTCGACATTTTGTTATGATATTAAAAAAACCTTGTTATGATGGCAGTCGTCACCTCTAACATTTTCGTCTAATGCTGCTACAGCTAAAGGGAATGGCACAAGGACGAAAGACATTGGAGGAAAGTGAAAACATTGTTTCTTCTCTGCCTAGGTGTGACGTACCCCTTTCTCAGATCTGCAATTGGTGTCGTACACACGTAATTATCCTGACACGTTTCTCGCAATGACCATGCCAGGCAATGCGTAACATTGCACACAGCTTTGGCATCAAAGTAACCAGTTTTAACAGTGATTACTTTTAATGTACAAAAATTGGACGGACGGTCGGATGGATGGATGGATGCCCAGGCACATAGTCCCACAGACAGACGGACGGATAAAGAATATTGGGAAGAAAAGATCGAAGATGTGCCGGTCAAAATCTTCGTGGCCACTCTTTTACATCCACCACATCCTTTGCAAAGGGCTAATTAGATTTTCCACGCTTTCTAAAATGATACTGACCCTATTAGCAGCGACCGGAACACTTAGTAGAGAGGCTTCTGTGCCCACTGAGTAGTCAAACTTTTACACCATCCTTTGATCACGGATAATTATTACCCACTCTGATTGACTACCCGTTCCACCCGTTTCACGTATCGAGCTACCAAAAAGTGGATAACAACCAACGCGAAATGGGTCCTAGCGAGGCAGCGGCGCAAAATCCCTGGTCAGCTTCATATGCAGCCTCGCGCCACGATTGGCTGAAGGCAAATGGAGCTTCGAAACAGAAGCCTGATCGGCAAACGAGGTAATTTGAATAGGGAGTAGCGTCTAGCAACGGGGCTTGACTCGGGTTTCCATGCTAAAATAATGATACTGGCCGCCTAATCCAGCAGTTCGACTGTTTATGTGCCTAACACACGGGAGGACAAGGGGGAAGAGGAGGAAGCCCTTTTTTTTATCCCCCTTTCCCCACTAGTCTTCTAGTTTTCATTTGTCTTTGGAGTAGTCTCCCCGTTTCTGGGCTGGCTATTGTGTGTCGGGCCGACGTGAGTTATGTGTCCGCATGGACAACTGACTCGACAAGAAACGAACCCGAACTCGTTGGTCTATTAGTCCTCGGGTTTACTCCCTTGAAAGTTAAGGGCATAGCTCAAACTGTTCTTGTGAGAGATGAAAACAGCAGGCTTCCACAGACGCAGGAGAAAGGCAGTTACTAGACTATTAGGCTGTCGGAGAGGCGGACAGCGGAAGAGTTATGGTATATGCCATCCCTTCACTTCGTGTCATTTGCATAGATCTCTTAGAGGGGAGACTACTTTGAATTATACAGCATATTTCCTACAGAAAAAGAACTATCCCCACCCCCACCCACCCCCCAAAAAATAAATCTATCCTAAACAAAAACAGGTCAGCAGGAGGCTTTTCATCCAAAGCAAAACCAATCCATAAAAAGAAAACAAAGTTGAAAAGCTAAGAATATTAAAACAACAGGACAGGGCTTTAAGACGTGAAGGACAAGAAATTTGTCTTAAAAAAGGACAGAGCACTAATACGCGAAGAATTACGTTTGCAGTGTGGTAAGTGTTAAACTATATGTTAACGTGGTGCCAAATATATTTTTGTTAATAGTTAGCATAATCTAGACTTTGCTCTTTGCTTTTGCATGCCTGGCCTTTGCTTACATACCTCCTCCCACACTCCTTTTGTTCACTAACACTAGAGCTGTCTTCTGCACTCACCGGTTTCTGGAGGTGTGAACTCTGAAACACTGTTGATTACGCAGGCGTACACCTGTCCACCGTCTGCATTGCTCAAAGCACCTGAAGATTAGTTCTAGAAACAACACTGACAGCCCCACTAGCTGTCGCAAGCAAAAGATGTCCGTCCTCAGCACAAGCTGGACGTAAAGGCACGTGCATACCACACAGGGAAGTCTCAGCAGCGACGCAGTAGCGTCCACGGTTTGTTCCTTGCCTGACTTCCGGTACAAGAGTGGCAAATGGTGGCAGGCTTCTCGTCGTTCTTTGAATCAGGACAGACCAAGGCGGTAGAGGCGCACGGGGAGAGAAAACGGAGCTAGGTGGCCCAGAAAATGGTTAGTAGATCCGTACGGAGAGAGGGGAGGGAAGTAAAGTCTGAGCAGCCCGCGGGGCGGAGCCACCTAACACCAACTGAGATGGGTGGAGGTGGAAGGTGAGGGTACAATGGTGATGGTGGATGGGTGGTGGTGGAAGGGGGGTACAATGTTTTGACGCGTTGGGAGACAACGACGCCTACAGGGTCACGCAAAGGCAAGACCATTGTTTGAACAATCCCCATAACTCTTGCCGTCTTCGTAAATCTCCAATCCAGGCAAACGAAGAATTATTTTACACAAAAGACGTATTGCACGAACCAGCCAGTTGTACCTGCATCTGTCCACCGTTCGTAAACACACAGGTGGAAGGAGACCATGGAGGGAGCGTACTTTAAAGAAACGGAGGTGCATGGATCGCGTCTGTGAGTTCCACAACTTACTTAGAAAGCTTTAGCTAAAAGGATACACATTCGAGAAAGGAATTCCCAAATTTATATTTGTTTCTTCTTTCTGTTTTCATTGTCTCTTTCCTTTTCTCTTTTGTGTGTCTGTTCGTCTGCCCACCAGTCGGCCTGTCCGTTTTCTTTCTTTTCTTGTATTTTTTCTCTTTTTTCCCCCCTTCACTTTCCTTTTTTTTTTCTTTTACTAACACTGCTGTTGCTGGTTCTGTCACTATAATAATGCTTGTACTGCTCTTCTCTTCTCTGGCTGTAGCTACCGATGCCAGTGTTGGTGGTAATACTTATACCACAAAGACCAGAAGGACGAAAAAACGTTTTGCCACCAAACGACTGATTTTTATTAGTGACCGTGTGACATGAACAAGTGTTGACTGTTTTGTTCTATTAGATCTAACTACATTTCCCCCCTTACCTCTCATTTCCTTTATCTGTCTGATGCTTGCCTAACTGCATGTTACTGGATATTTGTGTGTGTTGTGACTGCACAAAATTTAAAAGGACAGACATGCAGACAGTCAGCTATAGGACGGGTAAGTTGTCCATGCAAACCATAAATCCACAAAAATAAACGAAAACAAGCCGTATGAGGTTAAATTTTCTGTATGCTTTTAATGTTTATTTTTGTTTTGATTTTATTTTGTTTTTGGAGTGGCGACGGTGGAGGTAGTTTTTTTTTTATGACGCACGTACTTGATCTCGGTTTCCTAATTCGAAAAAATATTCAACTGTCCATTTGAAAAGGAGTGTCATAATACTGGCAATGTTTAAATTAGAAATTCATGATTTTGAAAAAGAAAGGTCGAGACATAGATAG
The DNA here is from genome assembly GCA_004794575.1 of Lanistes nyassanus. Lineage (NCBI taxonomy): Eukaryota > Metazoa > Mollusca > Gastropoda > Architaenioglossa > Ampullariidae > Lanistes > Lanistes nyassanus. The sequence goes on from SMGT01004169.1 coordinate 91,015, forward strand.
ATCGCAAATTGATAATTATTCAGACAGTATCGAAAACCTTAGCTACAGAAAATAATATTTCTTATTTCTTTATAACTGTTTGCGATCAGATGACGACTGATTACTTTTTGGTCGTGTTATTTTTGGTAAAATAAATAAATAAACAAACCAAGAAAGAAAAGACAGGGCAACTTTCCTGTGCTATCTTTACTTACGTGTTTAGAACAAATTCGGCAACTGTAATTCCTTAAAAATACGTTTTTCTCTTGGACGTTATATACGAATTAGAAGGGCTTAAGCGTAAAACTTGCCGACCAATTTCTGATTGCAAACAAGAATTGGTACTCTGACGAATTTAAGCAGAAAAAGACAGCATTCATATCAAAGTTAATTATTTTCAGGCAAGATTTGCAGTCTAAGTGCAAAATATAAGCCTAAGTGCACTTTTTGACAGATATTTGATTAATAACATGTGCACAATATTTTTGTTTAAGTATACTTATATAAAGATACTTTCTCTTTGAATACAGTTAAAACATGGCTGTTGCGGTAGCCATCACCTGAAATGTCAGATATTTTATGATTAAATAAAATATATTATACTTAAATGTAAACTGCCACTTTAAACTTGCAGGCATGTGCTACAGTGGTGATTACAGTTAAGGCAGTTGTTGAAACGTTTGTTCTTTAATTTTATTCCTCTCCTAATTTTTCGAGAGTGGATGAAGTTAAGAATTAACTCAGACATGTCAGATGCTTATTTTCAGAAACTCATTTTAAATAAAATATAACCCGCCACAAGAATAACAGTTTAGAAAAGTCAGGAAATCTTACGCATAGAAACCTCGGAGTCTGTGTAGACACAGCAGTAATTTAGTACTAATATTTTTCAGGTATCGATGTAGAGTCGTGGTTCAGAGAGAGAGAGAGAGAGAGATTACTCTGGATTTGTCTGTTTAACGCTTTTGTATGCAAAAACTTACAGCCTTACTTTTGGACTGTAAATAAAGTATTGTGTAAGTTCCCCCCCCCCCCCCCCCCC
>SMGT01004169.1:92055-139531 GCA_004794575.1 Lanistes nyassanus
CCCCCACACACACACCCCAAAAAAGGCCTACAGTGGTTTTGAAGTTGATGTTTATACTGTCAAATTGTTGAACTGCAGCAATAAGTAAGATGTAGTTCAAAGGCTTTGTTGAAAAGCTGTTTTTTTGTCATTTACATAACAAGGAGTTGTCTTCAAAGCACCTCAGGTATCACAAGCCATTTATTCTTTGAATAATATTCGTGCTATAGTTTTTAGGTGCTAATAAATGCGGAGGATTTTATACAGTTCAGTCACGAAAAAGTTGGCACGAGGTTCCTATTTACGAACCTACACATGGTGGCGGAGAAATCTACATTAAAAGGAAGAGCAGAAAAATAGGGATGGACAATATTTTTAAGGCTCTGGCAAGGGCTGGATGTGTCAGGAAGAAATGTGCTTACAATGGGCGTGGAACTTTCCTTAAGCACGTGTAAGCACAGCAAGCGGCAAACTGCAGAGCGGACGCGTAAGGAAGAGGCACAAGACGTTTGGAGTTGGTTTTCACGAGATTCGATTCGATTCAAAACTGAAAACATAACTACCTGCGATAACCCTACCAAACAGGCTTATTTGTTCGGATAAAACGACAACAATTGCTTTTTTGTTGCAAGATGGTGGTTAGTGGTTAAGGCGTCCGCTTCCGAGGCGAGAGGTCGGTGGTTCGCTTCCAGGTCGAATCATACCTAAGATTCAAAAATTGGCAATCTAGTAGCTGCCCTGCCAGACGCCTGACACTATAGGGAACAGTACTAGGACTGGTTGGTCCGGTGTCAGTATAATGTGACAGGGTCAGACTGCACCAGCAGTCCCACATGTGGGAGCACGCTAACTTGTCTAAGCAACACCGTCCTGATATGCACCTAGTTTGTCGTGGGATGCTAATTAACAAAAACATAATATAATCCTAAGTACTGGTTGCAGTATTCTGATGACTCGCTTCACTCACATGCCGTTTTCACATACACGCTGTCTCTGAGAGACCTGTGGAATCCTCTTCGCACTGCGTCCCCCCCCCCCCTTTCTGTTTTTGCCAACCACTTTTCGCTTATTTCTCATTCTTCAATCACTTTACCTGTCTCCAGAGAGCACAACGTTGGCCTGGCATACATACTGCAATAAACACTGGTATTTAAAGCATAGCGTCTCACGGCACAAATAAACATCAGCTGAATAATAAAGCTTTATTAGCAGGCGCTCAAGGCACAGTTGTTTTTACTGTACAATTTAATGGCGATATGTCCCGTCTCTTTCTCTCCCCACAACACCTTATCCCATCTCCCTCTCCCCATGTTCCAACCGTTATGTAAAAATAATGACTACATAATGACCAAAGGCGACATCAGACAAATACCTTTCCTGTGCCGCTAGTGACATTTCCATTTGTTAAAAGTTAACAGGCCACTTAATAAAAAAATGATGAGACAGCAGAGGCAATAAAAGAAGAATGTGTAATATGTAAGTCAGGAAAGAAAATATGCATAATCACAGAGGTTCTAGAGGTAGGACACAGAGAGAAGGATAGGAGGAGAAGGAAAAACACTGGAGAGGGACGGGAGATTGGGTGGGTGAGTGATGAAGACGGTGGTGGTGGGGTGCAAGCGATAACAGGCACTGCAGCTTTGGGCATCGCAACGTTACCAGCAGCTAACTCAAAGAACGAGGGGTCCTGAAGGGGAAAGCATGGGGGTGGGTGGGTGACCATTTGTTTGACGAGCAGAAAACCGGGCGCCTGGGTCCTAAGGACATACGTTGGAGTCAAAATTGGACACCCCTTCAAGAACCCCCTGCGGACCCCAGCAGGGCTTAGCTCCCGTGTTTTCTCCCCTCGGATGCTTTGATGTGGCCGGCTCGATTTCGCGCTCGCAAACGTTGGGGTGTGTTAAACGTGCTTGTTTGCCAAGTTCGCTGTGACTTCCCTCGTCTGATTCTTGGCCACGTCCACAGTCATGTGGCAGGTGACAGTTGCCAGTGAACTTGAAACGAGGCTTGGAGCAGTCTTGGACTAAGAAAAGCAACTACCATAATGCAGATACGCAAAATTAACCAAACGGGATTGGCGGAGGGAGGGCAGACAGACGTGTGTGACATAAGGAGGGGTGGGGGAGGCTGTAGGCGACATCGACATCGACAGGTTATTGAGAACACCAGCTGGTTCGTTTCAAGACGGAATATGTAGCAAAAATCCACAGTTATCGATTACAATAAATAAACAAACCATAGCTTGACTACCATAATATAGTGACCATTAAGGTATTCATTCATTTCTTGTCTTAAGTAGCTGGTACAAACACAGCGCGATTTGTATAACAGTTGCTCTGCATTATCTGCCAGTACATACGTGACCTCATCGTTTCCTTGCCAGCAGACGTAGCTGGCAGTGAATGAAACAATTATCTTAACCGACTTATTCTGCTTCCCAAATAATCGACAAAACCCACAACAGAAGAAAAACTAACCCCCCCCCCCCCACCACCACCACCAGCCAACCAGGCAACAGAACTATTAAAAATGTAGACAGCCACCCAGAACGCCCATATCAAGGGAGCACAATATCTTTAAAAAAAAATTTTACCGGTAGTGAAAGTGAAAGAAAAATTTACTTGCCCGGTTTCACACTCCTCTTGGCCGAGCGTCCTCAAACGCGCCTTGCTTACACGGACATGATAAGTATCACACGGTATACTGATGCAGTTTTCAGCGCCTGAAATGATGCGACTGACCGGATATCGCTAATGAAGTCTTGGCTGTTTCTCAGTTGAGAAAGCACTCTCTGAGAATAAAAAAAATTAAATTTACTTGTCCGACCAACAGAAGTACTTGCTCCGGGAACTCGGGCAATCAGTCCTGCGCGGCATGGTATAGTCAGTCTGTCAACGCAAGCTAATCAGGTTTGAACGTCATTGGTCATACACAGGAAGTGAGACAAGTCCACAAGAAGATCCGATGAAGCTGCCCAGAGAAACAGGCCACACAAAACATACGGGCACTCCCTGTAGATTTCAGACTCTGAGAAGATGGGTGAGGGATCCTGCCAAGCGTGCCAGGAATTTTTTCGAACGCCAAGCGGTATCAGGAGTCAAAACTAATATGGTCTGACGCGCGAAGGTGCTGGCGGGACATGATCTCAAACCAGCTCTAAGGTTCCCTCAAATCACCTGCTGCAGACATCGGTAATGCAGTCTTTTGACCTGTGACCTACCCATGAACTCCGTGGGTCATGGATAGAGGTTTGGATTTGGACTCAGCTTCCGAGGAAAGTGTCAGTATGGAGGCTTAGGATTTAGAAGTTTTTTGGAGATATGCCAATTTCCGCAAAGAAATTTTTGAGAGTTCCTCTGTGACCCGACATGGAAAAACTTGCCGCTCACGTGTTGATTGGCCGCACAAAAACTGATAGAAAACGGGATGCTGGTGACGGAAGGACAACGAATGTCAAATGTCAGTCTCCAGTGTCAGACGTCCCCCCACCCCCCCCAAAGAAGGCACTACATGTCTATTGGAGTAAGTCTTAGCGAAAAAATCCTGCACCAAGAATCCCATGAGGAGTCGTTTAACTGATTCCGTTACACACTGTCGATGCCATGTTGTTTTCTCTTATAATTAGTTAAGCATTTGAGTCATATTTGTCGTTACGAATGGCCTTCCCATCATGCAACGCGAAACGATTCAGGTGGACATTGATCAACAGGTTACAAGAAGGGCGACAATGTCATGCTGATTGTAGCAGGAGAGGAGATTTAAATCCCGCATCATTTTTTTTTAAATTCCGAAAATGAAAAATTCAGCTCGAAGATTTTAAGCAATAGTTTTCTGTTTATGTTTGGATTTGTTACCAGAAGTGTACAAGACACCAGTGATTTGACTGAGTTTGTAGTCTAGGTCATCACCTTTTCGTCTGAACAACGTCTTTTGTTTTCACAGCAGGCTTATGGGCGTTCTGTGAAGTGCTCCGATTCGAAACAAAAAACTTTGAGTGGCAAGCCGTTCTTGGTAGCAAAAACAAAAATGACTATTGACATTTTGTCATAGACCTGATTAACTACATCAGGGCTTGTCGCCATCTTGACAGCAAGACCAGCCCCACTCCCATCTCCGAAACTTCTTGAATTGATGAATTGATTAGTTACGTTTTCAAATTCATAAAACTATTTTTAAAAAGTCCGTAAGGATTTCAAATTCTTTAAAAAAAAACTGTAAAGCATTCGATCTTTATGTTTGTTTCGTGGGCTGGTTGCTTGTTTGCTTGTTTGTGTGTTCTGTTACCTGTGCTACAAACATGTGGCGACCTGATGGTGTGAACAGAAAACGCTATGGTCATGACAGGTATACATGACACCATATAAAGGTCACTGAATGCATACTGTAAACAGAAACGAATAAGCCATCTAACCTTATACCAGGGAAATGCTACATCTCCCTTGAGTCTTCAGCAGAGTATTTGGTCCGAGTCTTGTCCATTTATAAAATTGCTAACACAAAGCTCGCGAAAATGAACACTTAGTTGAATTTCTCCTAGCCTTTGTGCACCATGTAAATGATGTGAGCATGGTTTTTATCAGCCCAAATGCCATTTCTCTATTTCACGCTGCAGCATAATGCACAGAAACAATGATTGAAATGTGAGATAGCATGAAATATGAGTGAACCTTCAATTTCCCCCTCCATCCCCTCCAGGCACCCCACCCCCTAAAAACAGAATGGGATGTGTGAAATGAGGTAAATGCCTTTCTTCATCGGACACATTAGTTCAAATGTTCGTTGAAGAGTTGTTGGCGGGCACATAAAGGCATCAACAGGAATCAACAATTCTTTGACGAACGTTTGATCAAGTGTGCCCGGTTAAGAACGGCAGAGTCGTTTTGCCCAGTATGTCTGTTTCCTCAGCATGTAGAGGTTTTGCATATGGGACCGAGGCTAGTTTAAAAATAAATAACATTACATCCACAAATAAATATATTTTTTAAAACACGGGTTTGCTTTTGCATGCTGCTTCGTCAGGCAGACCGCCTAAATTGTTTCTTTGACGATAGCGAGCTTTTACGAACGACTCTTAAGACACAGCTGTTTGTCTGACTCCTTCATCTCTTCTACTTTCGTTCCCCTGCCCTTCCCTCTCAAGCTCCCTCTTCCTCTAATCCTCCTCCTGCCCTCTCCTGCGCCCCTTACCTCTCGTCTCCCTTTCAGTTAAATGAAACTTTTTCGATATCTCGATCGCTGTCGAAGCTGTACTTTCCACAAGTAAATGATAACACGGTGACATGCTAGCGGCCAAACACAGAAATTACACTGACTCGCTTCTAGAATTCCCAGGGCGGGCTGTTACTAGCTCCCTGATTCTGGCGTGATATGTTTCGTGCGATCAATAAGTAATGCTGGGCAAATCTACATGAAAACGGAAAATCCAGGCATGCAGATGACCTATCAGGGTTGTTACGATTCCCAAAGACAGGGTGCAGAGCCTCGTTTCCGTTCAGGCTAATTTTAGTTAATCTGTGTTCGTTGATCACATATCTGAACTTTTAAAAGATTATAGACGAAAAGGCCCTTCGTAAGCCTATAAATATCCGTGCGGAGGAAAGGATTCAGATTTGTTTTTAGGTTCGCTGGCCAATGTGCTGACTCATCTCCCATTTACACGCATACAGCGCACAGACCCACGTACAGGTGCGTACACGCGACCACACCCGCACACATATCGGCCCTGTCTATGTTTTTCTCTTTCTTTCCTCTCTCCTCCTCTCTCTTGTTTTCCCCACGTCTCTCTTCTCTACATCTCTCTTTATCTCTCTCCCTCTTTCTCTCTCATGTATAGGCGCGCACGCATTTATAATCTCATGTTCTCTTTCTCTCTCACACACGAAGGCGCCGACTCACAGATATCGACAGTATGAAAGATGCATCTATGCAGTCACAGAAACACGCACGCACGTGCGCAAGCGCACACAATCACAAGCGAGCGCGCACGTGCACGCACGCAGGCACTCAGAGAGAGAGAAAGAAAGAGAGAGAGACGATATAAGAAATAAGTTCTTAAGTGTAGTGGAATGTGCAAACATATGTTTCTTGTTTACGCCTATTTCGAAACACTCTAAGACTGAAAATATGAGATCAATTGCTATTTCAGAAAATATCTCGCCTTGCAGTTTCATTCTCTCTCCACGAAATTCCTGTCCGCCACTGACTGTTGTATCGAGGAAAGCTTACAGCCAGCGGTCTCCAGATAACGTCTGAAGTGTGAGAACAACAAAGAAAATAGCCAAGTGACAGTCCTTCACTAGTCTTTAAGACCGAACGAGTTATAAACCAAACAATTTTACAAGAAAGTTTATTTTTTAAAATGTGTTCGTGTCATTCCGAAAATTTTCGGGCTGTTTTCTCCCTCACCCCAACCCCAACATAGCAGGCAAAATTCATTTTGTTTCAGTCATCTTCATTTTCAGTTATTGTATCTCTAATACATCGCTCGTACCAGGAAGCAAATGACAATTAAGAGTAAAAGTTAAAGATTTTAATAAGTACAAAGGGCTAGAGGCAACATGTTGAATGGCGTCAAAATTCAGTCATGAAAATGTAGATACAGCTCAAACATCGTATGCTACGTTACGGGATATAAATATGAAGATGTTTAATGTGTACAAGGGTCGAGGAAACAAAAGTCAGCCATGGGCACTGGCCTCACAACCCTCTTCCTTTTCCTACATCCTTTCCCCACGACAGAGAGATCACAGGGTATCTCAGCCAGTATTGTTATTTGTGGGGGTAACTCTGACCAAAAGCTGCAGAAAAGTTCTTACGTGGAAGTTATTCTATGATTCTCTAGCTCTTCCTCTTTCCAAGTAGTCAATGTCTGTCCGCTTTAAAACAACAACAAAAACAACAACAACAAAACCAATTTGCAATTTACAAGAGTCGGATAGGGAGAAAGACCTGACAAAGTCAGGCGAAACGGGAGCTATTCTGAGCGTGTTGGGCCGTGTCGGCCCCGAGTGTTTTAACTGTCCCCACTACCCCCCACTCACCCTCCCAACACCACCACCACACCAGTGGGAAGCAGCGCGCTTTTAGGTACCCTTCCAATCAGCGGCTCACCTGCCTGTCCGCCTCTCGGGGTGAGCTAGGCGACTGCATTAAAGTGTCAGCGGGCTGCGATCGGAAAGCATCCGGCTACCAAATGAGTGTAGGGGTGGGGCACCGTGTCACTTTCGAGGCTTCACATCCTACCGTACAACCTCCTTAGTCCAATGTTCTTTCTGTTTACGTGCGGGAGGTGTTGTTGTTTGTTTGTTCATCTCCCCCCACAACAAAAATCCCAAACAAATCTTGCCTTCATCCACAGTCTTTTTGCTCCGCTGCTAGTGATGTTCCCTTCCTTCTCTCTCTATCTTCCCTCCTCTATAACCTATAACTACTTTCTTTTCAATTCTTCTATAAAACTCTTGGCCTCCTCTATAATTATTCGTCCCTCTCCCCTTAATTTTTTTTCTTCCTTCCACACATCTTTTTTCCATTGTCTGTACTTCCTCTGTTTCTCTTCTCTATTCTTCCTCTCTACTCCTTCCACTGTCCACGCAGTCAGATTTTCTGCTTTCTTCCTCTTCTCTTTCTTTTTCTGTCTATATGAATTGCGTGCTTGGTACCGATAAAGAAAGTCAAGGAGCTCGGTTCTCGTGTCTGGCATAACCAGTTTTCCTGCATGTGGTACCTCCTTAAAGGGCTGGTCATCAAAGGTTTACTCTGTGTATTCTGGTCTCCTTCTACCCCCCTCCCCTTATTTTATCACCATTCACCGCCTCCCCTCTAGTCCTCATCATGAGATTGCCTTTGCTACTGACAATAAACTGTCCGGTCACAAAGCGGTAAAAGAGCTTGGACAGTGAAGGGGGTGGGGCATAGAGTCAGATCTCCGATGCATTCAGTTTCTTCTGCCCATAGGCCATTTGTTCAATGCGATGGACGCTTGTCTTGAATTAGTTTCGGTCTGCTGACACGGAATGAAACAAACAAAATATTCTCCATGTCTCTCCCTGTGTCTTCCCTCCCCTCTCCTCCATCCAGTTTTATTTTTTCCCTCTACTTTCTGTTATTACTTTTTGCCCATAGACCTCCCGTTATTTCCGAAAGTCTGCCAGCTTTTTCAACTGATGAGGTCCGATCTGTTTAAAGGGAATAACCCCTGTAAACCGAAGTTTGTGCGAACACTTTTTCAGCTTGAAAGTTAGCAGCAGCTGCAAGCAAGGCGACGAAATAGGTTCTAAGTTCACCTTTAGTGGCTGCGAACGTAATGAATTACACGACACTTTAGTAGTGGCTCTGGTTTCCGGTTCTGTATTTTTTAGTGTTTCGTCTGTAAGGCAAGTGTTGAAAGCGCAGTCAATATGGCGACGTGCCGGGGACAAGGCAATGCTTTTACGGACCGAATGTTCAAGTTCGTGGCTGGGATTTCGCCCCTTCATTACCATGTGCCAACGGCCACTACTGACACCATCTGTCCCATCACCAGCACCCCGGCAAACATCTCACCACAAACACCTGTGTGATGTGCCGGGCTAGGAGCACAAGCGACACCACGTCATCGCGTTCGCGACGCAAGTCTCACCACATCATTGCGCCATGGCGCCTTCCAACCCATGCCTCCCGATGACTGCATGCAGTTTGTCTTGACTGACGCACTGATTTCTGCGTCGTCGCAGATGGATGATGTGCAGTCCTCTCTCTCCCCCCTCTCTCTCTCTCCCTCTCCCCCACCTCTCTCAGCAGCAGCAGCAGCGTTGGCAGTGTCAGAAGCGGCGTCTCAGGCGCAGGCCGCATCCTCCTGGCACGTGCAACCCGCTTTCGTGTGCTGGCCAGCGACGATGTTGCGCGGCGAACAATGCGTCCTGCACTGCGGCTGTGCGGCAAGGGGCAGATTGCGACGTGTGGAAACTGCCGCCCGTGGGACACGCCGCTGTATTATGGGCCTGCATTAGCATTTAATAACAGGTTTGGGCTGGCGACAAACGGGTAACTTAACAGGGTGAGAAGCAGGTACCCTTGTGCATTTCGAAATAGTCTGGGTGTGGGTGGGTATCCCCGTCTTCGCGAATGGCTTAAAATATTGTCGGGAGACCTAGAAACGAAATAGATCTTTGAAAGCGTCTTTTCTGACATTATCTTCAGTAAGAATAAAAAATAAAGAAAAAATTTAAAAAAAACCAAGAGGAACAGGATAGTAAGATAATGTGGATAAATCTAGATTTTAAATAAACTACTGCATCAGAAAGGGAAAAGAGATGGATAGATGGACGAATGGACGGATAGATAGGCAATGCAATAACGCAATACGTGCTAGAAATGCGGAGATCAAAATCAGAATCAAACCGCATGTCAAAAGAAAGAGAGAGGGAGCAGAGAGACGGAGAGAGACCAGAAAGGAGATAAAAAAGCAAGAAAATGAGAGAGAGAGAGAAAAGAGAGACGAGACAAAGGGTCAAGAAAGACATTTTATTAAACAATAAAAAGAAACAGTACGAGAGAAGCAACAGTAAAAACAGACCCTAATATTCATATTTCTTTTATGGGTGGAATGCGTTGCTAACGCAGCGATATATTCTTAATATTCTTAATTTTAAACAATCCTGAAATATCATGGAATTAAACTGTAGAAGCAGAGCGTCTTACTAGTAATCTGAAATCTATATCTTCTTAACACTTCTAAGTTCTGCCTCAATTCTCTCGACTCTTCTCGATTCTTTCTTTCTTTCTTTCTTTCTTTCTTTCTTTCTTTCTTTCTTTCTTTCTTTCTTTCTTTCTTTCTTTCTTTCTTTCTTCCTTGCTTTCTTTCCTCTTCCTTTCTTTCTTCACGTCTCGCCCTAAGTGGATACATTCTAACGACTGCGAAAGCTACCCTGCTGTTAATTATCAGGGTAGGCGGGTATCATTCAGAGGGTAGAAAGGCGGACAGCTAGGTGATGTCAGACATCTCGGGAAATTTCCCCCAGAAAACGACTCCATTGTTAGATCAAAGAGCTACACAGAAAGTCTGAAAAAGATCTAATAACCGCTTCAGAATGTTTGCAAGTGTGGATAAAAACAGTTTTCATTCTCTGCTTATAAGAAAGCTATTTTATCCCGAAGCTGGGCATCAATTTTAAAGTACACTTTCCAGTTGGATGCTCTTGTTGCCCAATAGAAAGACATTTTTTACATTGGACTTCCCACGTGAAACCATTGTTGATATATCTCCCCCCTCTCCCCCTCTCTTTCTCTTTCTCTCTCTCTCTCTCTCTCACACACACGCTCCCACTCAGAAAACAGACTCACGCATCCAGTCACGCACACACGCCCGTGCATATACACATGTACACTCTCACATACGCTGACAAATGCACTATACTTTTGCATTTTTTTAAATGTAGAAACTTTATTTTTAAGCCACAATTTGATCAAAATCCATTTCCTATTTTCTGCGTTCATGTAACAAGGAACGAGATGCTGCAATACCTCGGAGACACTATGGCGGAGGACAGGAGACTGGGCGTGGCAGCAGAATTCATCTAATGACATGCGGGTGTCGCAGTTCTGGGTGCTGACAAGATGACCAGCGCTCAGTAGCATTGTTCCTTTTACCCCCCTCTAACCCTTGCCACCAGCTAATAAGCGATTTTTTTGGTAGGGATCTGGGAAAACTGAAAGAGACGATGGTAGAGCTCTGACGCCCTAACATGGTGGCTGCCTGCGTGCCCGGAAGCTGGGTGAGCTGGACTCAGCATGACCACATGCACCTAAGCAACGGACTACGTCTAAAGAAAGTGCCCAGACAATTAAGACTAGGTGCAGTAGGTGAATGCTGGCTGGCAATCGGATTTTCTCCACTAACCCTTCCCCTTCTCTACCAATCCGGTCGTCCATCCCCCTTCTCTGTCTTTCCCTCCCTTCCTCCTTAATACCCCCTGTCCCATTCTCTCGTCCAATTTATTCTCTTTCTCTCTGTCATTCCACCAACAGCATCCTCTCTTCCCTGTACTGTCACTTTCTCTTTCTCTCGACCCCCCCCCCCCCGCCAACTCCACACTCAGCCCTCTTTTATCTCTCTTTCTTTCTCTCTTCGGTTATTTCTTCCCTTTCCATCTGTCACTTTACTCTTTTTTCCCTCAATTTCTTCTGTTTTTACTCTATCGCACTTTACCCATGAGTGAGTGAGTGAGTGAGTGAGTGAGTGAGTCAGTCAGTCAGTCAGTCAGTCAGTCAGTCAGTCAGTCAGTCAGTCAGTCAGTCAGTCAGTCAGTCAGTCAGTCAGTCAGTCAGTCAGTCAGTCAGTCACCCAATCACCCAAATCAGTCACCCATATTTAATTTACGAAATTCTGAAAGCACACTTTCTCCAAACCTTTGATTTCAATTCACATTCCAGCCCAACAGTGCACAAACTCCTCCACTCTTTCATTTCTTTAGCTTTCACCGCAAGTCCTCCTGTTCCAGGACACACAGTTTACTTTGTCACCTTACACACCTTTCCCCAGGAAGACGCAGTACTCCCGGCTGCCAGAGCGAAGATCTGAACTGCTTTACTGAAGTAGATCCCGCTGTCCTTCAAGCTGATCTGTTCTGCTAGTTCACTGTCTCTAAACAACACTCCACAGTTATCGTCCTCCATCAGCCGTAAGAGAAAGAACTGCGGCCGGCCTACGATTGTCCACCCACGGTCTGCAAGTGTCACGGGTGCAGATAAGAGAAGGATGCTGGTGACAGCAGACCCACTCTCCGCCTACACAAGACTGATTATACAGCTGCGTGCGACGACTTAAAGTCAACATAGGCTACAGTATCTGTCGGACACCTCTTCCCACCTCCCGCTTTTTTCGTTGCCTACTCTTATAACATGCAGCGTATCCATATCTGTTCGCCAAGGCCCACAAGCTTCCAAGCTACGCGAGCTAGGAACATGAAAAACAATTAGCCGCTGCGTCGATCGTCTCAGTATGAAGACACCGACATGGCGATAATGACGCACTAGCGGAATAATGGCGCCGTGACTTGAATGACCTATTCCCACTGCCTCGAATTATTAAGACAGCGGATGACCATCAATAATATGTTTCTGCCTTCCTCGACTTAGGTACAGAGAATCGTAAGCAGTCACATTTCTCCAGAATGAATGAATGAAATACAGGAAGAATACTCTAAGACATTAAGAAAGTGTTTCTGTGTGTGTGTGTGTGTGTAATTGTTATTTTTAAAGTAATAGTTTGATAGAGCAACAGGTTTAGAAAATCTCGCTAAAACCTTAAAATAACAAAGAAGGGAACCACCAGAATCATTTAATATGCAGTCAAATATGTGGACCCTCAGTACATGAAAGGATTTTTCTAGCATTGTGCCTGCTGATTATTTCTCGCTTCATTCAAGGACGATAGCGCAAATATTTTGCAATTTGGAATCCTATCACTTTGGACCTTTTCATTCTCACATATCAAGGATCTCATCAATAAAGAAGAAATTCTTTTATAAGAATTTATGTATGAAAAAAATTACTTTCAAACTGTTCACACGCTATACGGCACGCAAAATACCCCCCAAAAACAAAACAAAAAACCGAGTGATAGTAAAATGTACTTTTCATTTCATCTACTTCGAGTCATTGTGTGTGTGCGTGCGTGGGTGCGCGCGTGTGTCTGTCTGTCTGTCTGTTGTTTTTCTTTCTTCCTTTCGCTGCCTTTCAGAGGAAAGGCGAGAGGGAGAGGAACGGCGTGGAAGAAGATTGAATTGAAAGCTCAGACACCTTATAAATATAAACACCTTCCATATCCATATATGATCCTTTATCACAGACTGCGCGGCTCTACAAGTGTGCACCCCACCCACCCCCACATGCGCACGCGTGCAACACAGTATATGGATGCTTGTATCGACTCTTTTCTCTCTTATTATTATTTTTGTTTGTTTCTTTTAGCGAATTTTGCCTTATAACTCATGCGCAGTTACCTACAAAGGTACAGGAAATTAGAACATGCTCATCCTTGGTTTTACCGCCAACCACCCACCTCCCAGCCCCCATGAAAAAAGGAGGCCAGAGGCTGCAGCCCCCATCCACCCCCAAATGACATACATTCCAGTCGTGAAAAGTTCACAACATCTGCTTTTATTTTCCTACGCGGAGGGTCGGTTCCTCCAAAGTCTGGCTCGCTTTAATCATTTCGCCATCAGCTACTATTTCTTCAATCTCCGGCAGGGGGGCAATTCTCTCTCAGACCTGGCTTAAAAAAGAAAAAGACAAGGAAAAAACCCACCGCGAATACGTAGGGGCTTTCCTTTGCTGACAAGACCGTCCATACCTCCCATATATTCCTCCAGCTGATGGAGTGGATTAAACCAATGGCAGTCTCTAAAGATGACGGAGAAGAAGGCTGATGCAATTAAAGGAAAGAAGTCAAATTACGTTAGATCCATCATTGCGATTTTTCATGCGAGAAACTGGAGATGCCGTGTCAAGAAAGATGAAATAGTGAATCCAGGCAAAATTACAAGAGTTTCTCCCCTTATTGGTTTCTTTGGGGTTTTTTTCCTTCCGTCTTCCTTTCCTATCTTTTAATTTCGGCCTGCATTTTTGTTTCTTTAAAGTCAGTTTTCTGATCTTAAAAATATTCTGCTTGCTTACGTATTTTAAGCGGGCTTTGGAGATGATAGTGCTTTGAACGCAGCATAATTTTGTTTGTGAGTGAGCGCGTGCGCGTGTGTTCGATGTGCGCACGTGCGAGCTAGCGAGCGAGTGGGCGTGCGTGGTTCAGTTAGTGAGCGAGCGAGTGAAGTTTGTTTTACGCTGAGTGCAATGGAGGTAAGTGGAGGAAGTAATGGGATAGAGGCGTCCATCGGTCCGAATGAACACATGCACAACTCACATTTGAGTACGAGTTTAAAGAGCGTCACTCTTACCTAAACTGAAATGTTGGGACTCAGTCTTAAAGGAACAGGTGAGTTGCTCTCTCTACCTCTCCACTCCTTCCACTTCACTCTGCGTGTGTGTGTCTTCGCGCGCTCGCATATGTGGCGGTTTATCTGGATACGTGCTGCTATGTCTGGTAACATGCATGCAGTGCATGCACATGCGCATATATGTGTGTATGGTATGTGCATATATGGTATGTATGGTACGTGGCACTACAGAAAAACAATATCGGTAGGGAACACTTGATGTGCCTGCGTGCGTGAGTGCGTGTGTAGGTGGAGAAAGAGAGAGAAGCATTTACCGTGTAAAGATTTAAACACAGACGCTGAGAGCGGTCTCACCTAACCCTGTTGGGTGCGAAAACCAATTTCAAGGGAACAGAGCCCGACCCTAAATGTGACATACTTTCCCCGTCGGGGCAGGACCTAAATCTCGCGTGGTAATGCGTAGCCGACTTCCCCTCCAATATACAGTAATTGTATAGTAATTGGAATCTCCGCTACTGTGAAGTTATTCACATTTACAAAGAAAAGGCCTTAAAACCTAAGCCCGAAATGACACAGACGGGTACACGTAAAAAAACGAAGGCAGGGTTGTAAAATCCAGATATCACCTGGTCACTGCCACCTGTTTGTTTGGAAGAAAATCTTTAGATTCTTTCCATTTCTTTTAAAATGCGTGCAATCAGAATACGGCGGAACCTGAAGTTAATATAGCTACTGAGCTTTAGTACCCGTTTAACATTTAAATATTGAGAAAAGTCTATAAAAAATAACCGGGGACTGCATTGTGATGTTTGCACCCCCTTTAAAAAGGGTACAATCAATAAAGAACAAATGAAGACCGAGCGCTTAAGGGTACAATTGCTAAGCCATCGTCATCTGAAACACTAACTGCACCTACGTCTTCATAAAGATTTCAGGGGCACAAACACAAAGTTTTTTGGAGACAAACGTGAAAATTAAAATTAAAAACAAGGGAGCTGAACCAAGCTAGAAACGGAACAAAGACAAAGACAAAGACAATCTACATGTTTCGGGGCACTACCCCTTCATCAGGACGACGCAAAAACAAGCGGCAGTCACTTGTTTTTCTTTTTCATTTCTGAGACAAAAGTTCTTTTGGTTCAGCAACCTGTACGTTCCTTTTCTGGAAACAGATTTTCTGGATGAAAATGTTCGCTCGCTTGCACTCAGAAGAAACTATTTCCCAAAGGGGAAAATTAATAACACTACAGCAGCACTTCATCTGGCACATCAATGCAGTTTATTTTGTCTTCTACATTAGAAGCCAAGGTCACATATCTACTCTTTTCACAATATGACATCATTCACTGCAGAATACCAGAGGAGCATTGCCCCGAATACTGTTCATATAACTCTAATTGGATTTTGATCAGCATTTTCATTTATTTTATAGTTCAATAAAGTCATCGGTTGCTTAAAATGATGTATTCACAGCATAGGGATAAAGAGTACTTGCTACCAACACAGAAGGTCCCCTTCACCTTGCGTAAGTACTTTCTCTATATGTGGCATCAGTTTTTCAATGCTGACCGTCGAGGAGGATGGCGAGAGATCTCAGTGCGCTCAGTTTCTTCATCCCCCAGCACACCTTCTCGTCATCTCTTCTCGTGTCATGATACAGCTTTCGTTGCTCACTTGAAGTTAATAAAAAGGCGACGAACCAACTGTTTTAGTAATCCGTCGCGCTATGGAACTTTGATGCGTTACAAATTTAATTAATCTGAGGAAACAGAACATGAAAGTTTGATGAAAAATAGAAGTAGATTATAACAAGTTAGGTATACAAAAAAATATTGTTCACGGACACAATGCATTCTTCTACGCCTACAAATACACAGAGGCATTTATAAGCAAATAAATGTTGAAAACAATAATATGATTTTTGGATAACGTTGTCTCTAAAGATCCTGAGCCTGAATTCTGGGTTGTAATTATTTTAAAAAATGCTAATGCCAATGATTCTGTTAGTGTAAGGCAGACTTAAAAATGTTTACATTTTCAGATTAAAGTTCACAGTCCACTAAACTGTTTGGAACCATCTGCACTAAATTGACGAAATGAAGATTTTAATGATTACTTTCTGATTTGCCCGTCAAGTTTTGAACTGGCTATATTCACAAAATAATGAAGTCGTCCAATTTTGTCCTAACCACCGTCTCTCCTCTTTTCCACCAAAATTTGGACGCGAATATTTGCTTATAGACTTGAATGCAATGGTTTTCTTTTATTTAAATGCTGTAGACAGGGTAAGCAGATAGCCGAGGGGTTAAGGCGCCGGCCTCCCAACCCGAAGGTTCGTTACCCGTGCCGTACGAGTTCTCCAGTTCACCCAGCTGCGAATGGGTACCTGACCTATGCGTCAGATAAGGTAAGGCAACGACGGAGAGAAGATGAGCCCCACCCTCACGATGCTGGCCCACAGAAAGATGGAGGGGGGGTGTCTCATATACACCCACTCCCCCACGGCCTAAAATGTCACGGAACATCCTTTATAGATCAAATCGATTATAACGAAGGTTGTTTTTGCAAAATTTTCTTCCCAGGGATTTCCTAAAGAAATCGTTGTCACAAAGTCAAAATTATCAAGTCGGCTAACTGATTAAGTGCATAAATAGAAACAGATCTACATTCTAATATCAACACGTGCGCGAGCAGATGCAGCCTACAATAAAAATCAGCGATAATTGTCGTTAAGATGTCTGGCAAAATGTCGTCACCAAGTCATCTTGTTACTGAAAGGAGCGAGTGAGAGCAACAATAATTTAAATGAATAAATAAACGTTTGCGAGAGTAGAAAACCAAACGGAAACAGACGCGCACAGCGGTCAGCTGCAAATTCAGTTTCGCTGCCTGACGATAATGAAAAACGGAAGCAGGCAACGAGTCTATAACTATAAATGCATTTATGCATCTGGACATTTTAAAAAGTATATTTCTGGCCACAAACCATACACTTGTGATACAACAGAGCAAGGTAATCACGTAAGCCAGACCATTTGTATAAAAACTGCCATCAGCCAAGAAAGCTTCAAAGACAGGTAGTTCGCGTCACCAAACTTGAAAAGTTTCATCCTCGTAAAAACCCACATTTGTAAACGTACTAGTTCCAGATCAAGATGTATATTTAAATGTCTTCTAAATGCAAATCCAGCGACATTGTGTGTGTGAGAGAGAGAGAGAGAGAGAGGGAGAGAGAGAGAGAATATTTTTGTCACAAAGAACTAGGGACTAGGCCACCTAGCGCAATGATCTCCCCTTCCTTTCCCTGAGCATACCTACCGGTATATCAAGCTGATTATTCACCGTCAACTTCACAATGGTTAGAGTTTTTTTTCCCTCTGCACACACATACACAACTGTTGCTGTCAAAAAACAAACAGACAAAAAGCCCCAACTGTTCCTCAGAATACTAAACAGCTAACTAGATGCCAGTAATGTCAATAGACCGGAGCCTCTGATGCTTCGTCCTGCACCTCTATCCACCCAAAGCAAGCAGACATCCGGGTATTTCCCGCTAGATGCCGATGGTAAATCCAGGAAGAGCTTCGCGACCTTTTTTGGTCACGTGGTACCAATGATTCTTGCGTTTGGAACATAAGCTAATCATTTACATCCAGACACCCTGCTACCAATTTCCAGTCAGCAGCAGGCTTTTTTTTGGGGGGGGGGAAGGACTCACCCCTGTTCCCGCCACTGACCCAATCCTCCCCACCCCCTCCCAGTCAAAACGGCAAAAATATTGATGCCATTCCTCCCACGTCTTTTGTCATGGCCAGAATGAACCAGGCATGGTGTGTCCAGAGGATTAGGGCCAGCGCAGACCCGAAAGCAAAAAGATAAGCTGCTGGCAAATATATTGGTCTCCGAGCTTCGCTTCAGGGGAGTGAAACATCATCGGTTTATCAGAGAGGAGCGCAAACAAAGCTCGCCTCCACCCGGCACGGGCTTATCCGCCACGGGCGGTGAAACAGAAAACAAACGGGTACACGGAAAATATTTGGCGGGTGGGGATGGATATCACACACGGTGATGATATACGTGTGCTTCTGTTGTGGCCGGGTATTTGAAACTACTCCCTCTTCTCCTCCCTTATCCGTCCCACCCTCACATAATCTTCTTGTTCTGCTACTGTTCCTCTTCCCGTTGTCTTTTTCTCTTCTCCGTCATCTTATTATTTCCTTTTCAATCCTTTGAATTTTGAAATTCTTTATTATGTGCATTTGTCTGTCTCTCACTAACTTACTACACTGGCTTATGCAAGAACTGTACTCCGATAATTTTGTTTCTCTAATATCTACCAGTCTGTCTTTGAAAGCATGCGTGCACGAGGTACTTACTAGTGTGGTAGTAGATGTGGGGTGTCTTTGTTTTGTTTGTAAACGTACTATGCACCTTCCTTGATTAAACCCGTTCTGAGTTTGTTTGTAAAGCGAAGCAGATTTTTATTAATCATATTAACTCTTTTAAAATGCGTTTTACAAACAGTAGGCATACGAAATAGGCTCAAGATAGTTCAATATCGTAATTTTTATCTTGGAGATGAAGCGCAGATGTGGTGAGCAAGGATGTTCACTGAAGCCCCTTTGCTCATCTACACATCAGAATGAAGTTAACAAGGTCACCCCAGGACTGTAGAAAGGTACTCAACAGCCATCTAACGACATAAAAATCATTATTTCTAGAACCTTTTTTCCCAACATAAAGCAGAATCAGTTTTTATTGATTTCTGCCTCTCCAACATGCATGAATTATTTCCACCTGCAAAGCAAGAGGACATATGAACCAATGGTAGCTAACATAAGCATACAAAGGACTGGCTTTGACATACATTTGTATCATGTATCAAGTTATGCAGAAAAGAATGACATCAGGGCTTTAAAAAAAGTTTACATTCCTAATACGTTGTTTAGAGAAAAGCGTTGCTGGATAAAGATACTATAGCATGACACTGTTTAATGCGTTGAAACACAAGCTTGTGAGACTGGCAGGCAGACATGATGACTGACACAGACGTACATGCAAGATACATGCACATACATACCCACCCACCCAACCACCTACACACACACACAAATGCATTACAGACAGAGAGAAAAAAAGAAATACACACAAACGCGCGCGCTCGTGCACACACACACACACAGACAAGCGCGCGAACCCACCCACGCACACATTCTGTGCACAGGAAGTACAGACAGAAAAATCCCTACGGGTGTAATAATCGGTTACAGACATGCCGATCAGGGATAATATTAACTTTTCTTAGTGGTTTGATCCCCTTCCCCCCCCAAAAAAAAAAAAAAATTTCACTTGTAATGAAAATCGATGCGCTGCTGAATATGACGATATTCTAGGAGACTAAAGCAAGACACAGGTCCTCACTGTCGCCAAGAACGTTGGAGATTATTTTTTTCTGCTCCTGCTAGAAGCGGGTGTGGTAAGCTAATTAAATACAGTTGGATAATCGGAGGAAATGGCAGTCGGTCTTGCTATCGCCAATTACGCCGCTGTAATATCGTCTTCGTGCTGAAATCGAGCACGTGATACGAAAAGGTTCTGGCTCGGCCGGTTCAAAATACACCTACGAGCGGCTAAGCACCCGGTAATGTCAATGACACAGCGCAACCGTGGGTGGAGGGCGGGAGGGCAGAAGTGGGGAGAGGGGCCTTGGGGCTTTAGCGCTATATTGGAGTGGGTTAGTATAGGGATGGCTAGAGGGATAGACATCCCACTAAAAGTTATACAATAGACTATTGCTTACGTGCCTTTTCTAACAGAACTGTCATAGTTCGCCGAACCTTGTGTACAGATTCGTCTGGTTAAGAAACACGCTGAGCTAGGAATATGAATAGTATGTGATCTGACAGGGCACAGAATAAGTACTAAATGACAGACAACTCTGCACAGCGTATATTGCTAGCAACCAGAACCTGTAAATACAGGAACGCCAGTGGCAGAGGCAGCCATCAGTCTCGTGACCCCAAGCAGGGTAGCATGCAACTGCGCATGCGCAATTGCTTGATGTAGTGCTCGGCTACCAACCAGAAATGCCTAAGTATCATCATCTTACCCAAAACTTCCGACCGCATCGCATGCGTAATGCCGAGGCACGCGAGTTTCCCTCGTCAAAACTCTTCCGATGAAGGGTGTATTGCTATCCAAATTAGAGATCATCTGCTAAGCAAGAGAGACACAGATTGATCAAAACCTCTGATTATTGCCTGCGATAAGTCAGAGGAACCTAGAACTGCCCGTCATCTTAATTCGATCCTCTGATAAAAGAGAGGAATACAGAGCAAAACAGACTGATAAGCAAGACTGGATGAGAACTTGCTTGAAGCAACAAACTCTGGGTAGTTCTATCTTCTCCCCACGCCTTCCCTCAAAAAGGATGTGTGATAAGACGTATAGAGACCCAACATGACATGAACAAACATATGATTAACTAGAACGGGGTGGGTGGGGAGATGGGCAGGGAGAAACAAACAATAATGCATGAAGTAGTATGCACAACAGGCTATATCAGAGCTGTTAGTATATGAACCAGATTTGCGTCTTCTGCTGTAAACTGGTTTACTTATGTTATTGCCTTCCTTTCACTGTTTTTCTACACACTTTCTTTTCCCCTTTCGTCAGCCTGAGCTCTGGGGGTGTATATGAATTAAAACTGTTTAACATACGTTACCTAGCAGTTTCTTAAGAAGCTTTTTCTGTTAGTTCGAAATATACGCTGAGAGAGAGAGAGAGAGCTAAAGGCCTGATCGAAAACATCAAGCTAGAAGAGGAGGATCGGCTGAGGTTTAAAAAAAAGAGCGGGCCCGAGAACAAAATCGTTCTGCTGGAAGGAGACAGTATCTCCATATCTACATCAAATCTAAATCATATTTGATGTACTGTTCTCCGACAGATAATCAGCGGGCTCGAGGACTGGTTATAGACGTTTTCGTGCAAAACTATAGTCGTGCAAATCATTAAAAAGCTTCGTGTTACACAAGAAAGCGTGCGCCCTCTGTCTAGCGAATAAAGATCCTCTGCGCTTCGCATATTTGTGACATAGGAGTCGGGGAGAAAGGCGAGAGGTAGGACAAAAGGTGATGGGGGCGGGGGCGGGGGTGGGGTGGGGTGGGGGTGGGGCGGTTGTTGCATCCCGGGAACAACCCGGCAATACACAATATGGTGGTGGCTTGGTATTCGATCGAATTAAGTTCAAAACACACACACACACACTGATGCTCTGACGTACCAGCAGAATCATTTAAACACATGCACAAGCAAGGACGCATGTGCACCCACATATACCTGCCACGCACGCACAAAACCAACTTCCCCTTACCCCATAACATGTTCACAAACGCAGAGGAGCGCGATGTGGCAAACATGATTAAAATGTTCTGTTGGCGTGGCGGTGGTGGAGATTAGTGGTAAAGGGATCGTGGGTGGTGGGGGAGGGGGTGTATTTGAAATCGGAACGACTTGTTTCACCTGCAGCTCGCACCGTGGGGAGGAGTTTGGAGACATTTGACATTTGCAATGAGATGCCAAGCCGTCGATAAACGGGTGCATCTACCCGAGACAGGTTCCCCCACATTTCCGGCAGCCTCTACCGGTGCTGACAGGATACACCACTACAGTACACCTACTTGCATTCACATGACCAGTCACTGACAGCTTAGCTATTTTTTTTAAATCGCTCCTTGGAGGTCACTTGCAGCGGAAGTTAGTCAAATGGAAATGAAGGATTATTTTGACTTTGATTTACGACTTGTTATTTGTTACTTCTGTCAGGGAGCTAAAACAAAATCCACCATGTAGATCTCTCGTTCTTTCTTACCAGCCCCTTGCCGTTACGACCACCCAGTGAGAGTGTATCCTTGTACACATACATGCATGCTTATGGGGTCTTTACAATTGTGCTGGGTATGCGTTATTTGGGGAAGTACGCCAGTGTGCCCGAGTGAGCTAATATTTGTTTTCCCGATTATGAATGAAACGTTGTTTGACATTGATTATAGACATTTTCTATCAGCTGCTCATCTACACAGCGACGACCACAAATAGGTGTGCACGCACGCACGCACGCCCGCACGCACACACATGCACAAGCACATGTACACGCAAAGACATAATGGCACATACACGTGCGCGAGCGTGCCCATCTTACATCTGCACAAATCGTCATGCACTTTTTTTTTAGCACTGACAAAAATGAAGTCATTTGCACACTCACGCACGCGTATGCAGTCATACTCGCAAAAAAGTTAGACTATTAACAAATTGTTAGCTACACTCTCTGCCTTCTGTCGACGTGGACGCGAAAAAGCCAGCGATGCGGGACGGGGGTGGGGGTGGGGGATAGGGGGTATCAAAAAGAAAGAAGGGAAACAGCGTTTACTCTGCCGAAGGTTCTAAGCCAAACATGAGTTGTTCTGCCGACATATGGCATGCGTATATTAGCACATGAGCAACACTCCCTTTAGACAACTATTACAGCAAAAGTTTTCGGGTTTTTTTTCTTCTTTTCATTACAAACCTTTACAGATCCTGGTTTTAAGTCCTGGTAAAATTTATCAATATGCACGTTACAAACAAGCATGCATATTCTGTGGTTATTACTAAACTCCTCCAATATGTGGCTCTGGTTCGAGTGACTTATGAAATATGGCTTGCTCGCCAGAGGTCACGTGATCTTCGCGTGTGTAGCAGAGATCGGTTTCCCGACACAGAACCGCGGAGACGACTTATGCAAAGCAGAAGCCTATCGGCTTCCAAATCTGAGTTTTGGAATTCCGTCTTCAATGCAGTGGAGAAAGAGATAAAAGAATTGAGAATTCAGGGGTCGCCGATCTAAGGCTGACACAGGCGCCCTATTGTTTCTGAGATGTATTTATCAAACTCGGCCGCGCGAAGATACGTATGCATACGGTATTGTACGCGTGACGTTTTCCCAAGAACCTGGGAAATACCATTCGAGCAAACGCCTGAAAACTGTGGCTCCATGCTGAAACAGCTTTTAGTGCTGACAGAATGAAGTCAATAGAGGGCTTTATTTTTACTTCGGCCAGCCAACGCATCCATATAAGCCCATCGTCACATGCTCGCTTTTCGTAAGAAGATTGATGAGACCGAGCAATGTGTTCCTTCCCCATAGGACCGTAAAGTTCCACTGACCTGGCGACGCCGAAATGCTACCAAGAATTGTTGTTTGTTCTCGCACAGAACAACAACAGAAACAATAAAAAAATCTACATAAACGGGATATCTACAACAGACTGGTGGAAGGTGTTTAGAGCAGATAAAGAAGAAATGAGTAGGTGGATGATGATGAGGAGGAGGAGGAGGAGGATGTTGCTGGAGTTGGTGCTGATGAAAGCTGTAGAGCTGAAGCAAAAGATGCACATTACGTTAGTTGTAGGAGCGTGCGCGCAAACCTATCCACTAACACTAGCGCACTACCGCAGCCCATACCCACCCACACGCACACAGTTTTGAGTTTGGATAGCTGCAATGACCGGCGAGTTAACGTATAAAGAAAAATTATGCGACACGACACGATAGAAACCTTAGCCCAGTTCACCTCGCGCAGGTCCCCGATTTCTGATTAAGTGATCTTTTAAAGGGCCGCGTATTCGCATTTTCTTTCCTCATCACGTGACCAGCTCGTGCACGTGCGCGAGGCTAGGTGTTTGCCCAACGGGAGGTAAAGGCGAGCGTTCCGTGTGTGCCCGCTATCGAAGCCCGGCTCTTGTAATGACTAATTTCGCCCTTCTGATCGAAGCCGGGTCTCTCTTTGCCATCGGAACATGTTTACAAGTATATCGAGTTCATGCACTCATTAATCTAATTGAGACTAATCACCAGCGTAGAATTTCAATTAGGATTGAGTCCTCTTTTCTTCTTCCTTTTTTTTAAAAAAGATATCCCGCTTCCAAAGCACCTAACTTTTGTTTGGCAGAAGTACGAGCACTTAGAACACAGGAAACAAGCTCGAGCGAAACTAATGCTTAGTAATTTCGGACTCATTACGCTCCCCTCTTTTCACTCCTCTTGCAGAGCTCATCAGGAAATGAGCAAAACCTTTTTTAACGAAACAAAACAAAACAAAAAACCGCGCTTTTGGTTCCCTCTCCCCCTTCACCACCCCGCCGCCTTCCCATACTCAGTGTTTTTAGCTGCGATTATGTTACTGCCTATGCATGTCCACAGGCCTCCGACACATGCCGGAAATGAGAATAATTAGCTGCTTCGCGAAGGTTTGACGAGGGTTTATTGCTGTGGTTTCAAGCCACAGAGGCCAAGACGAAAGGAAGCTGTGAATTGCTTCCCTTGATAGAGATGACCCCCAGCGAGTGTCGATAGCAACAGCACTAGCTGCGAAATTTTTAAGTTGTAATTTGGATACGACTGAAGGGTTGGATGCGTTTTGTGTGAACTATACCCTCACAGAATGAATGGTTAAAACGTCTAGTAAATGGAACAAGTAATGAACAAAGGGATGTTTCGTAATCTCTGAACAGGAGATAGGTCGTGATACCAAAGCGTCTAAACAGGAATGAGTGAATTAGTGTATTAACTGGCAGTTATGCAAAAGTCTACACCGCAAGTGTTTCCGTTCGCAGGAAGGCAAAAGTGTGTAAGCGGAAGGGAGATTAGACTAACTGCCATCTGGCCCCGTATACATGTAAACTGTACTAAATTTAAACCCGAACAGCGGATTTTTTTTCTGTCTCTGAAACGCTGTTTCGGAGAAACTGGAATAAGCTATTTGCTCCTGCAACGACCGAATAAAAGTATTACCGAATAACGAAGGAAAACATAGGCTATTCCGTTTTCGTGTACGGGAAATTCAAGGGACTAATTCTAGAATATCCGCCATGACAGGTATAAGTCAGCTATTCGGTTGTCTTGTCTACAGGACCTGGCTCATTTATTATTATTTCCCGAAAGAAACAAAATAATTATGTCCATAACGGCGAACAGAAAGGTATAATTGTCTGGGTACATGCTAAAGTTCTGCTACCAGTCGTAGACGCAGTATTTATGAAAGAATTGTGCGCGAGCAGAATCTCGTCCCTCATCAGAAGAGAGGGTAAAACAAAATTCTACTCTTCTTATTAAAATATTCATGTACACTTTTAGTGACTCCAGCGGCATGAGACATTTCACAGGCAGGTAGGCAGGCAGACAGACGAAGAAAAATATGACAGACAACATCGGAACATAGAAATAGACAGGAAGAAAGAGGCAAGGGGTAATATCCTCATCATTTTCTCCTCCCTTCCCCCTAAAAAAAGACCCCTAGTCCAATAATATGTTCTTCGATCCTAGAAACTATCTCCTGAAACCCTCGGACCGAATCTTACGTCTGGCTGCAAAGCTCGTGCTAAACAACAATAGCGAAGCGGAGTGTTTGGGGAGATAATCATAGCCATTGAACCCCAATGAGCGCAACACGGAGGAAAAATTTGCGGGATAATTTTCTCCCTTGACAAACAGATTTTTCTACAGTTTTTGACGTATAACAATCACGCCTGCGCGGCAGGCCTTGTAATTTTGGTATCCTGTTCTCCTTTCCTTGAGCGGCCATTTTGCCAGCAGTAAGTCACTCCATAACCACCAGGCGTGCTTGTGCATAGCCTGACAATCCTGTCCCCTTCACGTTTCCCTGTCCCTTGTCTGAAATGGTGTAGCCCGTGTTGGGCCCAACTTGAGATTTCCTTTGATGATAGGGCTAGAGCAGAGCTGTGTTCAACGTCTGCTGATGTTACTCTCTTTCACTGTGGAGTAGGAGAACGATGTTTGACTCGGTGTTTGCTAGAGGGACGTTTTTTCGCCTATCGCCCATGGGACAGTCTGTAATCTGGTACGCGCCGCTTCAGAACCAATATCACGTGGCGAACATCACTGATAATTTTGAAGGACGCGAAATGAACAGATAATTGTGATTCAAGGTGATGCCTGTAACATCAGAATCAAAATCACCCTGTGAATTAGCTGGGATGGTGTGTAGTGTACGGTGTACGTGCGTGCTTGTGTGCGCGCGAGTGCGCGTGTGTGTGTGTGTGCCGGTGAGGGAAGCCTGCTCCATATTGAGACTTCCGACGCGCGTTCGTTGTTTGCTTCAAACAAAAGCTATGTAGGGTGTCGCTGACCAAAGGGAGATAATCGCTTATTGGCGTATACGGCAGGGAGTCGTTGAACCCATAGTTGAACTTCATACCCTCTAAAGGGGAGAAAACCCACTTCAGAGAGTGTGTGTGTCTCTCTACCTCAACCCACTCTCTTAGCTCAGGTGTGCGCTTGAGTGACTGCGTCCATCTATTCGGCTTTGGCACCCACACCAGCAAGTTGACAGACAACACTTTTTTAATTCAATAGACTCTGCTTAATTTTGGAATGTACAAATTATAACACTTCGACCAAAATTTGTTTCAGCTGAAATTAAATTTACATTTACATTTAGAATTAAAGAAAAATAACTATAATTTGCTGTGTGACAACTTCGCTGCAAGTGTCCGGCATCTCCATAGTGGGTGACCGCGCGGCCTGCTGTGTGGGTGTGTGTTTATGACCTGGTCCATGTGTGTGTTTATTGATGTTTATTCAAGAAAACAACGAAAGCGATTTCGTGAAGGGTTTAGATGAAGAAACTGTGTTGTGCGTGCGCGCGTGGCTGCGTATCTGTGTTCGTATGAGTGCGCTGCAGTGAGCGAGCGACTGAAGGGGACGAGCGGAGGAGAGTGCTTATGCGTGCGTGCATATGAATGCGTTCCTGCATTCGTGCGCTTAGTGGGCATGCACTGGTATGATAGTTTTTGTTCGGCAGCTTGCTGCTTCATGCACCGAGTATATTACAAAATAATTAAGTTGTTCTTCAGTAACTTCAAAATGGCTATATCAAACTTTCTCATCCCCATTTCTTCCTCCCCCACTAAAGCCCAATTACAAATTAAAAAATCAACAACATTTTTTTGTTTAGTTAACTGCTAGAAAAAGTTGATTGATCAATTTATTTTTCTTTTAAAACGATTTCAGAAATGAAACGTATAACCGATTTGGGGTTTGAGTGCCGATACAGTCAGGGCCATGTGAACATGCCTTACTGCCGACTGCTGCAGCAAAACCACACATCTGTCCTTTGTACTCGCTGCTCGTTTATCGAGTGAAACAGGAACTCGTTTTATCGCTCTCCACTACAGGGCGGAAAACAAAAGCAAGGGATTAGAGTGGTGGTGGTGGTGTGGGTAGTGGTGGTGGTGGTGGCAGTGGTGGCAGAGGTGATGGGAGCGGATTTTTTATGAGGATTAAAAGTAGAGAGGAGTGGATACAGGGGTGGACTAGCATGCATGAAGTCAATCTGTGCGTGCAGAAATCATCGATTCGTCGCAACAGATAACCAAGTCAAGTAAAACTGTCTAGCAGACCTTGGAATAAAGAGGTGGCCACAGACTGAACAAACAAATGAATAGGATGATAAGCTAATCAATAAATGGAGCATATATTGGATATTAGTTAGAATTTTTTTTTGTGCTTTAAGACTCATTCGTTCGATAAAAATACATACAGCCCTCGATCGGATGTGCACATCTGGTCTGTGTAAAATGTAGCTAGTTGTGCACTTTGTGCATAAATCTTCAAAAAAGAATTACCGCAAAATGCACCGCATAGCTATTAACATCCGTTTATTTTTATCTGATAAGGCGAATGCATTTGAAACCAGCATCTATTTCAAGAGCGAGGCTGCAGTACTTTTCTCCCTTGAATGTCACGGCCATCGGGAGTGCTAGAATGGCAACATACTTTGTCCAAACACAGCACCGCCCATATCATTTCATGAAAAAAGGAGAGATCTATAGTCCAGCCGTGATGAAAGGCATAAAGAGCAGAGTTACGCCAAAAGTCGGCCCGCCAGCAAAGAATGGATGCAGCCCTCTCAGACAGTGTTCACACAAGCCGACCACTGTGCGATAACATCCAATCAGGCCTATCAGAAAACAGGAATTGGCGTGAGCCTAGAAATGTCAATGTTTTCTCGCCCCTAGGCAAGCAGAAAGCAGCGTGTCTTAAGGAGGAAATAAGGGGCGAGGGAAAGGAAAAAATAAATCTGTCGGCAGGAAAGTGCGATGGACAGGATATAGTCTAGCATTTAGATGCCGTGGATGCGGACGTACTGCGATTTTTGTTGTGTGCGAAAACACGCCTGCACATAGCTTTACTTAGAACCCATGTTACCACTTCCTGTTTCTACCAGGATGCGTGCCAGCGTTCCCAGCAGCCCAGTGGGAGAGGTGTAGACTGCTGTTCTGCCACAAAGGCTTCGTGAAACATAAAGTGGAGAACCTAAATTATCTTTTTCACAGATGGTCACATAAAGACTGTCAATGATTTCACACAGTTTCAGAAAAAGCTTGTGGCTGCCGTCACCAATGTGGGAGTTGTAATTCAATTTAATAGTTAGATAAGTGAAGTGTCATACAGAGATTCAAACCACTTTTTTTCTTTTTCCACACTGTCCGTGCGTGGAAAATCTTTGGAAACGCTGAAATGACGATGGCGATGTGAACAGGAAAGTTAATCAAGATTTCTGTTTCGATTATCATTTACAATGAGACACAGATTGCTGTCTGATTTTCGTTTAGAGTAATACAAATGCTTGCATTTTCTAAAAAATTCAAATTCTGATTCGTTTTGTTTGTATCGTTTATAGTAATACGTATCTACTTCTCAAAAGAATGGAAACTCCAGTGCCAAGTGCTCTCGCTACGTGATGCCAGGACAC
This sequence comes from Lanistes nyassanus, assembly GCA_004794575.1. NCBI lineage: Eukaryota > Metazoa > Mollusca > Gastropoda > Architaenioglossa > Ampullariidae > Lanistes > Lanistes nyassanus. Next base: position 120,778 of record SMGT01004169.1, read on the forward strand.
CAACAGATAGTCACAATAAAACTAAAACTACTTCATTCATTAATGTAACGATAGCGACCAACAACAGATTTGATGTGTTATTTTTATTAAAACAGCAAGATCCTCTGGTATGAAAGACACAGCCAGCGTGCCCAGTCATTTGCGGGATCGACTGCAACTCCTGCAGAACCAAAAGTAACAGCTTAAAGTGAGCGGTTTGGCTGCAGGCGACGGCTTAGCACATCCCACAGGTACTTTATCGAATTACTTAGTCCGTGGATTTGCTGGCCAGTCCATGCGAGTCACTCGCTGGTGCTACAGGAAGGTGCTGACGACCTGAACTCTGTGTGGTCTGGCATTGTCCTCGTCATCCCGAAGAATGGCGCTCGGTTCCGTTGCCTGCGGCGCTGACAGAACGAGGGGATGTCGAATGTCATGCAAGGTGTTCTGTAGACCACGTCGGTCAGGCTGCCTTGTGGTTGATGGAAGAGTGTTCTGTAGACCACATCGGTCAGGCTGCCTTGTGGTTGATGGAAGAGTGTTCTGTAGACCACATCGGTCAGGCTGCCTTGTGGTTGATGCAAGGGTGTTCTGTAGACCACGTCGGTCAGGCTGCCTTGTGGTTGATGGAAGAGTGTTCTGTAGACCACATCGGTCAGGCTGCCTTGTGGTTGATGGAAGAGTGTTCTGTAGACCACATCGGTCAGGCTGCCTTGTGGTTGATGCAAGAGTGTTCTGTAGGCCACGTCGGTCAGGCGGCCTTGTGGTTGATGGAAGGGTGTTCTGTAGACCACATCGGTCAGGCTGCCTTGTGGTTGATGCAAGGTTGATGCAAGGGTGTTCTGTAGACCACGTCGGGCAGGCTGCCTTGTGGTTGATGCAAGGGTGTTCTGTAGACCTCATCGGTCAGGCTGCCTTGTGGTTGATGCAATGGTGTTCTGTAGACCACATCGGTCAGGCTGCCTTGTGGTTGATGCAAGGTTGATGCAAGGGTGTTCTGTAGACCACGTCGGGCAGGCTGCCTTGTGGTTGATGCAAGGGTGTTCTGTAGACCTCATCGGTCAGGCTGCCTTGTGGTTGATGGAAGGGTGTTCTGTTAGCCAGCGTCAGTTGTTTCCCAAACCATGTTGGACCAGCCAGCGCACGCTCTTAGTGGCATCATGATCACGACCACCCTGTCCACAGATGCAGATTCTGCCATCGTGAAACGATCTGGCAAAGCGGGACTCACGAGTGAAGAGAACTGTGGTCCACTTCTGACATGTCCAAGCCAGATGACGCCGGGCCCAGACCAGCCGAGCAGCGCGATGAGTAGGAGTCAGGACAGCTAGCACTGCGGGACGCCTAGAACGCAGGGTAGCTTCACACAGCCAGTTCCTAACCGTCAGGTTGCTGACGGTGACATTGCTGACAGCTCGCACTTTCCCTCTGGACAGCGACTAGGTTAAGGCATGCTGCTGAGGAAAAAACACAGTATTTCTAAATCGCTATTTTACCCCACGAACAACTTAAAGACTGATGGGAGTAATCAGTTTTGTCTTCAGTATACGTTGACTTTTCTACATAAAAATCTATTAGGAAGCAAAGTATAAAACTAATTTTTATGAATCTTTTCCGCATCATTATGGGCTTTATCATCTGATTACCCTTACAGCATACCAATGCATTTCTGTCGCGAAAGAGTAAGGGTGAAGGAATCCTAGGTAGGGAACACATCAGTTTTACTGTTTATGATTCATTTTTTGATTCACGAACGGCCACAGATTTGCACTGATTTCGTCTTTGCATTGATTTATATATATATATATCAAGTGCAAACAAAAAATTAAAAAGAAAATTATATTTTCACAAGTCTAGTTTCACAAAACATTGCTTCCTTTCTGTTTGGCCGCTGGCCAGCAGAAACTACGCATGCGCGGAAAGTAAAACGAAATCTGTCCATTACATTTAGAGTTATACAGCCACTACAGCGTTAGTGTATTTTGCAAACCAATAACACTCCTCCACTGCGTCCATTGTCCGTCCGTCTGTCTGTTTGTCTGTCTGTAATCCCGCGGTAACACAGTAAAGACAAAGTGACGATCAGAAGTCTACCCTGTTCTTTTGCAGGTTGGGGCACTCTCACTTCCACTTCCCCTTCCCGACTTCCCTCCACCCCGCACCCTCCCCCTTACAGACAAAGCGTGTGCCTATCTATGGAAAGAATGAAAGGAAGGGGGGGGGGACCTTCAGTGCTCCATCAGTCTTTCTGTAAGAAGATGCCGCTCCATCGAGTATCCCAATTTAAATCTGGTAAGGGAATCTTTCCACAACTCCGTAATCTGCCCTGGCACTGTCGTTTTTGTGCCCTTTAAGCCAAATTAAGCGCGACCGGGCTATTTCCGATGGCGGTTTGGAAAGAAAACCGCTCAGAAAGTAGCGCGCTCCGCGAAGGAAACGGGCCTGTTAAAAGACTAATTGGGAGTCAACTCAGGTTTTACTTGTCTGCCTGAAAGATGTGCGAGGTTTCCCTGGACCTTGCCTCGGGGCCGTTCCTGTTCGAATCCCGATTCGGAGATGTGTGTCAGGTCTGATTTCATCTCTGATTCACGCGCGAGGTGTTCTCGGTGTTTTTTCATCATAGCGCCAGGAGGAAGGGAAATAATTATTTCTTTTGCGTTTGCCCCCACCCCACTACCCCACCCTCTCTCTCTCAGCTGAATTTGCTATAAGGACAACGTTTGGTCCAGACTTGATATTAGGAAATTGTTGGTCTTTCCTTTGTTTTCTTTGTCTGTCACATATAGAATGCAAAAATGTCGGTCACACTTGCGTGGCTAAAGACAAACTTCCTCGAAACTTTATGTGGAAGTAGAGGAATTCACACAGGCCGTAGTCATAAATTCTTTTTATATAGTACTCTTTATAGATTGAGTCTCGAGCTAATTTAACTTATGCTAAATAAACAAACCAAAAAACCCCAAATAAACGCTAAGATATTTCGTAATCCGTAGAAGGGACATGAATAAGTCATCAAAGAAATGGATACACATCATGTTTGTTGCCACATCTCTACTGGCTTATCTTAGATACGAAGTAGCTATTAAACCAAAAGATAAGAAGTAGTAACAAACCAAAAAACCCCAAATAAACGCTAAGATATTTCGTAATCCGTAGAAGGGACATGAATAAGTCATCAAAGAAATGGATAGACATCATGTTTGTTGCCACATCTCCACTGGCTTATCTTAGATACGAAGTAGCTAACAAACCAAAAGATACGAAGTAGTAACAAACCAAAAAACCCCAAATAAACGCTAAGATATTTCGTAATCCGTAGAAGGGACATGAATAAGTCATCAAAGAAATGGATACACATCATGTTTGTTGCCACATCTCCACTGGCTTATCTTAGATACGAAGTAGCTGCGAAGTTCATGTATCTTAGGGATACGAACTCAAGATGTAAGCAATTCCTTCTCCCTTTATACACTCGTTAGGACCCCCTTCTACATAGTGTATAAATGGTTCGAGAAGCATAAGTCCTCACAGAAAATCTCTTTACAACATGCCCTTTGGTATTCTATGCTAATCCTGTGTTTTAACAGCGAGTGCAGGATCCAGTGCAGTTGTTTCCAAAGATGTTTCACTTTTTCTCACTAACGAATGATGACTCTGAACATAGGGATACTAGAGTCTAACATAAATAATGGATCGCACCACAGCGATGGATTCGAGGGTAATCTTTTGTTGAGTTTTTCACCGAATATAATGAAAGAGCTAATCTAAAAAAAAATAAATAGTAAAGACGATGACATGTGCCTTTGTTAGGCATCAGGACGCAGAGCGACGTTGAAAGGCTTCCGTGTGCATGGAAGCCTTTCTTTTTACTGTTTATATAATTTTATTTCGTTTACTAATTTACAACCATTTACGCACATTCAGGTAGTACATCTACAGTACAAAGGTATCAAATATCTTTGCACTAACAAGCACTGAGAAGCATATGAAACAGGAGGGAAGAGAGGAGAGAATGGGAGAGAGTGAGGCTGTACTAACTCTTGGGAAAAGGAAAAGGTGAGCTGTTGTTAGACAAAAAGAACTTAATTTTTGTTTGTTTGTATAGGAGCCATCTTGTATCAAAGATTTCCGCCTTATCTATAAACACACTGTGCCATTTCTCTACATAAGGAGTGTAAACACAAGAAGTGTAAGAAGAGGAAGCCCATTTTGTCTCAAATTTCTCCATTTACACGTATATATATAAATATAAAGTACTTTGTGCATACAATTATTAGGTCTGAAACATCGTCAGTGAAATTGTTCTCTTGCAATCCAAATAAAATAAGTTTTGAGAAAAAAATGAAAGATGCTGTTTGGACGCTTGAAATATAGGTTAAATTGCATGCGTTCTCTTCCCACTCATCCCCCACCTCCTTAATAATTTTCAACCTTAATAACACGGTGTGTGCGTGCGTGCGTGCGTGCGTTCGTGTGTGCGTGCGTGCGTGCGTGCGTGTGACACAGAGAGAGAGAGAGAGATAAAGAAAGGCAGCTAGGAAAGGAAATGTGGATGAAGCAAAAGGACAATACAAAACAGAGCTTGATAAGAAAGAAAGAAAGGAAAACAAATAAAGAGAGAGAAAGAAAGAAAAAGGGAGAGAAGGTTCGGTTCACCAGTAAATGAGCACCACACACGCGCTTGAAGGGGTGACAAGATGTTCCAATTTCCTTCAAAACACAGGAAAACATTTGCTGGCTCTCCTCGTTATCTTTTCTGCTTCCACCTGGCCCCCCCTCCCTACCCTTCCCCTCTTTCTCTCCTTTCTTTTGCTCGCTCGCTCGCTCACTCACTCACTTATTTTGCGTTCATCGTTTATTCCTCGCTCTGTATGGCAGGAGACGAAAAGAGACAGGTGTATAGACATGAGGCAGAGGAAAACATCGGAAGGAGTGGGCAAAGGGAAACACTGTGTTGGATGGGAAAGATGTTAAGACTGGTTACAGGGAGTTGGTGGGGTGGGGGGGTAAGAGGAGTGCGGGCTGCAGGATTAGAACTGTGGGAAGGGGGAGAACAGTTTCAGTTCACGGCTGTTACTCCTTCCCCTGCAACTCCCCTGAATGTGTGAGGTATCATTTTTTACGCCTGCATTCCAAGCTGCAACTCCCCTGGTGATTGAGTCTGTGTGGGGTAGACCTTTCGCTTGGTCTTTAAACGACTTGATCGATTTTTAGAGGGGCTGAAGAATAGAGGGGAGACTCAGCGAACCATACATCTCTCTCTTCTCTCTTCTCTGTTTCTCTCTTTCTCGCACACTCGAGCACTCGAAACACAATTTTCTCCTGATGTGTGCTTTTTATGCAAAACATTGGTAGAGAAAGAGTTAAAGCTATTATATCATTTACCTTCTTCTGGAATTCCATAACGGAAACAGAGCAAACGATATGCCATCATGTTACCATAACTTTTCCAGGTTTGCTTTAGGAACATACACAATGCACTAACTACTGAAGCGAGTTTTCACAGACGCAAGAATACAATAAAACATAGGAACACTGACGTCACGAGATAGGTTCACTCGCAGTCCCTCAACAATGAAACCTGCTATTCTGTGATGTGGCAGTAAACATACAAAACCAGTCATTTCAAAACATTTTCATCCAGAGGCATGAACTTGTCAGGTGTGTTCCATTATCTGCAAGCCTGTGAGCTGGAAAGCACTTAGGGGATCGGCGAATAATATTTTCCATTCTGGGTCTTCAATATTTTTATGGCAGCTGAAAAGTGCTAACTGCACGCTAAAGCTAAGTCACGGTAGTTGTCGCAGCCTGTTCCTTGAACAAGAAATTCTATTCTTGGATTTATTTAATACACAACAACAGTTTAAACAAATCTGTGATGTGTACACAGTGTACATTCAAATAAACTGTTTAGCTAGCCCAGTTGTTTGTTAGCTTAGCTCTCGCATCGTTCCATAATCAAAGATGATTTGTATATTAAGGTACTACTTTCGAGATACATCATCAATGTTTGGATTAAAAGAGGTGTTCTGAAACACCGTAACTTGAACATTCGAAGAAAGAGGCATTTTTAGAAAGAGAGGTGGGCAATCGAACAAGAAAGAAAGAAAGAAAGAAGCCAGGCAGACAAGCAGCCAGCCAGCCAGACAGCCAGCCAGTCAGGCAGACAAGCAGACAGGAAGAAGAAACAGAGGCAGGATGTTTCAGTTTTTCCCTCTGAAAATAAGGCTAACAAATCCATTTTTGCCATAAAAATGAAGGAAGTGTCACGATCTGATCCGCTACAAAATCAATATTCTTTCGTCCAGAAATCTTCTGCTTTACTGCCGAATAATCAGCGAAGTGCGTAATAGCCGCTTTTTCTTATATCCGGAAACAGTGGACCCATACCTTCCATTTCGCCCACCGGGCCTAAATTGCTTATATACCTAAAACACTCATAAACCATGTTATTAATGAGTCCTAGCTACCCAGGCATTCCGTTACTCATTTCAGCCTCCTTCTGGCCACATCTGGGTTCCCCCTTCCCTGCCTTTGTCACCCTTCCCTGGGAACCCACCCCTTCTTCCGGCATGCGCGTAGTGTCGTTCATTCTCCTCATCTCATAAAATACGTTCGGCTCCTCCAAAGACGTATGGGGTTTCAATTTGACAGATCAAAGTTATCGGTTTATCTCCCCCTCTCACAGCTAGCATGTAGCGCCGTCTAGGCCCGTGTTGCGGATGATATATTCCGTGCTCCCTCTTTTCCTTGAGCTTGTAGACAGGACTTCTTGTGTGGTCCGCGCTGGAACCCCGTGAATATGAAGAAGTGCCCGCACTTATAATGGCTGCCACTTGGCTGGCAGTATTTAGTTTTAAGTTTTGCACATTTCAGTTTCATCAAGTTTCAGGTCAGAACCGTTGGTGGCGTGTTTTATGCGCCGACAGCGGCGATGCATTTCTGTTTGGTGTCACGGTCCCCTTCCCCCAGCACACGCCTCTTTCTCTCACTTGCAACCATCTTTATTTATTCCTTCCCCCCTCCCCCCCAAAAAAAATCGGAAACTTTCTTTGTTGCACTTCGGCTAACAGAACTATAACACTGCGAATTTTGCTCTTGTAGAATCTAACAAATACACTTCTGAAAACATTGTGAGCAAACCTTTTCTTTTTCTTTACTCGATGTAATGTTTTAAGTGATGTAAAGGTAAACATATTTGATTAAGTTCTTATCAACATTCACAATGGCTTTACTCTTGGAGAAGGAAAACCCCGTCGTTTTCCAGTGTCTAAACGTTACATAGATCATTCAATCACAACGACTGCTCTTACTTAGATACAGCATTTCTTCTAACCCAGCAGCCCCTTGCACCCCAAACAAAAGAGAATTTCTCCATAAACTCCTCTTTAATGGCGAAGCTTTGCACACTTACAGAGTGATCTCCTCCTGCGTGAAGACCGTTTTTGTGTGAGGTCTCGAGCACCGCCACGTTCGGTTGCCATGGCATCAGAATACAACATCGTTTGGGCGTAAGAAAGATGGAGAGGGAAGGTAGGGCTTCAGCTAGCAGCATGGGCGCCATCTATCTTTCTCTCATTTTAAAGTCATGCCAGCACGCCTCCAGACCACACCCCGGACTATGTATCACCACCCTCCCTTGGATCCCTCCTTTCAATTTATTTTCACCCCTTAACTGCTAAGGTACATTTATCAGAACGCAGCACTTCCCTCTAGCCATTTTGGTTAATGCTCCCGAAAAAGAATGCAAAGTCGCTGAAAACAAACCAATCTTATTAGTCACATGGAAATAGGTTAAATGTAGTTAAGATCTGTGTGTCGAGCATTAGTCTTTCTTATTTCCTCTGCGAGCGCGAGCACGTGCTCCTGTCCGCACGTACGTGAGTGTGCGCGGGTGTGAGAGTGATGAATCGCAGTGCCGATGGAGATAACTGAAAACAGCGAGTCCCGAAAGTTGGTGTCACACTTGATAAGACCTTTACCTAAGCTCCCCATACCCACCCACCCACAACCCCAAAGATTCGAGTGCGTGCAGTTGGACAGCAGACGACTCGGAAATCTACGGGGAGACGCTGGGGATGATGAATGAGCTGTTTTATGTCGCAGAAGTATTTTTAAAAGTTTGGTGAACAGAATCAGCGCTGAGTGGCCACAGTGCGGTGGAAGAAGTCTTCCTGGAAGAAGGGCAGGTTTTTTTTCTGTTCGAAAACAACTCTCTCCCCCTCCACCTCTAACACAAAAAGTTCGCAACAAAAAGTGTCAATCATAACTTTAAAAGAAAGGAACACCCTTGGATAAGCCTCGTACTTTTTTCTTTTTCATTTAGATTTCCTCCTAAATATCGACTTGTCTAGGCACTAGGAAACATTAAAAGCTGAAGTACATGTAGTTCACAAACTAGTTTTGTTTTCAAATGAATTAACCCAAACCTACAATATTCCATTTTTTCCGAGCGCTTAACTTGTAATTTTTCTATGGGTGGATGGACGGACAGAAAAAATGTATAAATAAGTTGGATGGATTATGGATAGATATATGGTGAAACTATACGCATTAAGTACTTTACGTAGCTAATTCAAACAGAACAAAATTAGCAGTCACCATTTATAAAAAGGGTTGTATCGGCATCTGCATAAATAAAAGAAGTGAATGAACAAAGTGTCAACATTCCGGCTGTGACAAGAAGGAAGGATGAAGGGGACCTGACAGGACCTTACCTTCTCTCTGCGCACGCATGCACACACACACGCACAAAGAGGGAGACAGACGCGCGTCTTTGTTGGTTCTCTACATGTATATACATGTTTAAAACTCTGAGTCTATGCCCGGAGGCAAGCAGCAAGCGCACGTCCAGATGAAAGTGTACATGAATCTGCGAACGGAAACGGTCGAGTTTGTTGTCTCAGTTTGTTCAGGCATTTATTCTGAGAGCAAAGACAGCAGAAAGCTATTATGTCACTCAGAAGATATCGAACCCCGCAGGACCTAGCGTTGGGCTCCTCTCAAAAGAAGCACAGAAAGAGAATCAATTGACCCCTCGAGAGTGTGTCTTCTGTTGCCAGTCAAGCCCTCGTCAATACGCGCCGAGTGCAAACGCTACAATTTAATTACCGTGCAAAATACGTGCTTGTGACGGCCAGGAACAGTTCTACCCTGCAGGTCGCAGACTTTCCGGTAGCTCTTTGTCTTGTTCTCCGCCCATCTTGAGAACGTCTTTTTTCGGAAGACCAAGAGGGAAAATGTTGTCAAATACAGTCTGTTTAATCCTCCCTGTGTACACGGCATCCTAGGCACCAGTGTGTACATGGGCATCTTCTGGTCTCGTCCCTTCAATTTGCTGGAAGATTTTTTTTTAAATTGTCACTCCAGATGCACTTGGCTTCTCAAACAAGACACATCAACGCGATTTAGAAGCGAAAGTCAGACCACGAGCTTTGGCAATAAGAGCAAAGAACCCCGACACAATGCAGGCTCCATTAGACACTGAGACAGCACTTAATTGCTCAAATTCACGTCGCATTTATTGATACCCAAACAAATAAAAATATGCACCAGGCCAAGGGTTTTTTTTTTTGGCCCCCTATCTTCTATCCAGCTCAGCAGGCGACCCCGTAGGGTCCTTACGGACAACGTTAGGGTTGAACACGGAAACGGAAACGCTGCAACAGCGCCACCCTTTGCGCACGGGAAGCACGGACAGACTGGCCTGTTTACTTCAACAACAGTGGGCGGGAAGTAGTGCCGCGAGCGCACGAGGAAGTGGCGCATAAATACAGCATCATCCTGCTGCTGGGATCCGGAATACGATGGTGGCCTTCATGCAGTCTTTCCTCTCACTGAAACTGCCAGACTTCTTTATGCCTTTAGCCCTACAATGTGCTGACATCTTGTTTGGTGAACTCTAGCGCTTAAAATTTATATATAAAAAAACGCCAAGGGAAGTGTCATTCTAGACAATTTTCACGGATGTTCAAACGTTCGCTAGCCAGTGCAAGGTTTGAGTGGCAGCTACTAACTGATTCTTTGCTTCCTTCTTAAAACATAATGATACGCCAACCTCCAGAAAAAATATTTGCATAGTTCTGCCTTCTTCCGACAATAAAACGGAAGATCGACATCCTCTCATGTTCATACGCAGCTTTTCTGGCAGGGAGGAGGGTGGGTATTTGGAAGGGATGGAGCTATTTCTTTTTCCTTTCTTTTTTCTTTTTCAAGCATTTTAAAAAACTCAATAAATGTAACAGAAACAGACGTTCAAGCAGAACTTTTCTAGCAATAGCCTTTTCCTCAATAGAACTACAAAGCATTTTCTTCACTTCGGTTGAAAATTATCAGATACTGAGAGGGATGAAAACGAAAAATGTCATGACACTCTGCAGCACACTCGTTCTTTGTACAGTCCTTAGAACTAAACATTCACCTTTCAACCAATCCTTTGGACCATGAAGGAAAACCTGTGAGTATCGTATTTTGTCCCTTGACCTGCGACACAAGAAAGGAGTAGACAAAGTCATGCATTGTTAATCTACTCGGGACTACAGCGTCCAAACGCTATACGTTTTGAACCTTTTTGTGAGATCAGGTGTCGTTTGTCCGCTCATTAAAAAAAAGTCCCAGCATGGACGAACGGGTAAAACCAGCATGTCACGGTAGCTCATGCTTCACCGGTCCTGGGAGCTTACGTGGCATTTCCTGTAGAAGAAGCGAGACAATCAGGCGCGGTGAACGGCACTCACGAAAAAAAAAAACAGAAAAGAAAACAACGAAAACGCTGCCCATTTGACAGACACGGCTCAGATGGCACCGAAACGGTGGCTGTCAGTCTTATTGTTCGAATTTCTGCGTTTTACCGACTGACTGATTAGAATTTCGCCATGATTCATGTAATTGTTGAAATATTAACTGTCATAGCATTAATTATGAAGCTTATAATTGGTAGACCTTTCATACCATTGGTGGGCCTGCTTGATGGCACAAATAGCGGTACCGATTTTATTTTCCAGCGGTGGCAAACATAAAAGAGTGCGATGGCTAAATTGCCCTCTAAAATATAAACAAAAACACTCCCACATAATGCACTTCGAGATGTGTTTGTAAATTAAACATATGCTGTCTGTGCAGTTGCAAAATAGATCCTCAAGTGCAGAAATTCTTCTCGATGAGTCCAATGACTCCCGCACCCCCAAATCCCTAATCGCACACAGAATACCAAGCTCAACTGATTCGTTGTTTTATTAAAATTCTCCGAGGCTGACTGGCTGACGTACGGACAGACATGCAGATGGACAGATGGATATTCCATTAACCAGTCGTTCGTTTGTCCCTCCCTCTACCGCTATAACCAACAAAGGACACCAACAAACAGAAGCTAGCAAAGAGAAAGCCAAATGCTCATCTTCTTGTTTCTTCACAAAGACATGCCACAGTGTAAAAATCACCACGAACGACAACCGACTGCGCCATGGCAACTAGTTTGTAGGTTACCACAGCTGCGCAGAAAACTAGCCCGGTCACTTTCCCCACGGGGAACATCCTTTCAGGCGCTAGCATTTCGGAAACGTTGCATACAGAAAGCTCTAGAAGACAGTCCCATATCCTTTTCTTCCTGAATCATAATGCCGTTGTCCTTTGCAGATCGGAAGTCGTTCTTCCCCACTGACAGGCGCATGCGCAGACAAGGCGGAACCGCTTTCGCCATGAAAGCCCTTTTTCACGACACTTGTGACGCCGGTGTCGCCAGACGACAAGCTTCAAGGGAGGAAACTGTTGGTGGAAAGACGTGGCGACGCCGGGAGAGGGCACATCAGATGAAGAGGAGATGAGACGGGAAGACGGGAAGGAACTGGAGGACGGGGGTGACAATGAAAGTGTGGGGGCTGTGTCTGACCGATGAGAGAGACAGAAATAAAATACGAGAGACTGAGGCAAAGTGGGGTGGGGAGGGGCTGAGAAGAGTTTCGTTAAGACAAAGTAGAGAAGAAGAAAATTTCTTTCTTTCTTCTGTCTTTTGTTACTTCCTTTTCTTTCTTTCTTCTGTCTGTCGTTACTACCTTCAATTCTTTCTTTTCATTCTTTCTCGTTGACTCTGTAAAGTAAAAAAAAAGGAAACAAAAAGGAAATCAAAATTATTGGGTTTTTCTTAAACCGACCTGTTTATTTACTAATATTCTTTCAAAACAAATATGCTCCCTCAGCGCAGAATGATAGAACTTGGAATGCTAAACAGACACGTCAGAGATGCCAGTAAAAAAACTGATGTCGAACATCCTATTCGCGCAACTAAGGACTCCGAAGTCAACATCCAGCTTTACTCGCTATCCTCGCCTCTAGCCAATGCTCATTGGATGATGTCCTTTTTCGGAGATCGCCTTTTCTATCAGCGCCTCAAGTGTTGGCTTCTGTGGCCGCGCCGACGCACGGGCTAGGCAAGGGACCCTCTCCAGAGACGTAACACTACATAAATTGTCCGTTGATCCCCAACTACCACCACCCTCCTCCACCGTCCTCTTTTGCTCTGGCTTCTGCACCTTTATGGTGGTTTCTAGTCATTGCGAAGCATGCAAAACAGTTCCCGGGAAACTCAGATTTGCATTTTACGGTCAGAACTCACAAGAGGAGAGAAGCGCAAGGGGACGTCACTCTCCTATCCGCGCGCTGTCAATCTGCGTAGCTCCCCTTTTCCGCGCCGGGAAGTGCCGGATGATAGACGCAGAAGCCAACATTTGATGACATCTCATCGATAAAAACAGAGAGCAGAATGTTTACCACAGAAAAACCGAAACCATATTCATCTGGCTCCGTGTGCAAGAAAACCGTATAAATGAGTTATTCCTGTAATGGCAGATATTCTAGAATAAGCTCTTCGAACTTCCCATGCACGAAAACCGAATAGCTTCTTCCCTCGTTATTCGGTAATAAGTTATTCGGTCTTCCCAGTAACGAATAGCCTATTACAAGTTTGCGGAAACAGCATTTTCAGGGAGAAAAAATCCGTTCAGCAAACTCAACGATTTAGACATATATAAAAAAATATGTATTTCGAAGAACTGACATTTTTGGCATTGTTGATAAAGTTAATGCTGGCACAGAATTGTGAATCGGCATGGAGTTTAACACTACAGTTTAAGGTCACGCCGACTGCTGACAGGGGGTCTGCTCCAAGATAAGGCTTTTGTTTTAAAAATGATTTTAACGTTGACTGCACCCGAGAATGCAGTTCCCTCGAGTGCCAGATTGCCTCGGTGGTCTAGTGGTTAAGGCGTCCGTTTCCGAGGCGGGAGGTGGGTGGTTCGCATCCCGGCCGAGTCATACCTAAGACTTAAAAATTGGCAGTCCGCTAGACGCCAGACGCCTGGCGCTACAGGGAACAATACTAGGACCGGTTGGCCCAGTGTCAGTATAATGTTACTGAGTGGGACTGAGGCCCGTGTTGCGCCATCAGTCCTACGTGTGGCAGCACGTAAACTTTGCCTAGGCAACACCGTCCTGATATGCACATATGCGGCTGGACGTTAAGCCACAAATACACCCCATCCCCTCGACTGCCAGTTCTTCAAGCAGAATTTCAGCCTCCCTGTAGCTGTGCTGGACCTGTCTGGGTTGCAAATTCTTTTCTGCCAGCCCAGTGATTGCAAAGAAGAAGTGAAGTTCTGAGCAAAAGGCATACATACTTAAGGAGAAATCCAGCAGTCTCAAAGTTAATCCTTGAATAGTTATTCTTTCCCCGTTCGCCCGTGCGCATACCAAATTTTATTCCGGTATAATAAGAAAGAAATATCTATTTCGGAATAGTGGGTATTCGGGTATAGATTAGTACAGTTTACATGCATAGGGGGTCTGAACACCACATGCTAAACTGCTGCTCGATTTAAGGACCAGACCAGCTGTATCCGATTTCTGTTGCGTGTCTTGCAAAGAATTCTTTTAACAGTATTCTCTGCAAACCAAGTCAAAACAATGCATTTTATAACTCTCACGGCATATCTGCGCTATTGTATCATGAGTCCTGGAGTTATTTACTTAATTAAAAATATTGCTAACCATCGCAGTAAGGTACCGACATTTAAATTTACGAGAAGGAGTTGCAATCTGTGTCGTAATAAAAATACCGCCGGTCTTTAAACAAGAGTAAATTTGATGTCGGTGAGTTATCATTTTCATCAAAAGTGACCATCACTGGCTTTTCTGCTTCGTTTGCAAGAAGAATTTATGGCAAGTGAGACAGAGTAAATGATATTTTTATTCAAGTGAGGACAATGGACACCTTTATTGTTAGAATATATATGTAGTGCCAAGTCTTGCAGAGCGCGTGAGTTAATCACTGCTCCATAAGGACACTCGATATAGTGCCTACCTTGGTTGCCACAATCACCTAAATAAAATAGTTGTAAATATGTTGACTTGCCGGGTAATGTTTGATACCTTTTATTTCCAGAAACGTTTCAGGATCACTCCCGCCCTTTTATATCTGGAAGTCCCAGACGAGGCTGTCAGTAATCTAGAGCTGTATAAACAGAGGGCTTGACTTTCGCGGCTTATCCCCTGAATCCCCGTTTATGCACGTTCTTTCCCGAGCAGAACGCTTGCAACACTGGCATTTGTGTTTCGTTTTGTAACAGACACGGACAAGCCGTTTTTCTTAAATCCCTGAGACACTCCGGTGGGTGCGTGGGGTGCGAAACAAAAGGCGGGGGAGGGGGGAATGGGTTGTTGTGAATTAATTTCCCAGCTGCACAGCCTAACGAGACCGTCTAGGGGTGCCAGCACGCAAGAAAAACAGCACGCGGCTGCACGCGCTCCCTAGACGACTTGGGCTGAAAGTGTGCGTTGCTACCCATGTCTTCTTCCCAGGTGTCAAAGTGCACGTTAAATGCACAGGGCTAAACATTACGTAAGAACAAAATAATAATAATAAACAAAAGAAACACGAAAAATCTTGGTGCAGTTCTGTGTAAACCAGACTAAACAAAGGGGTAAACAGACGGACAGCACAAAAGTTTTCTGAAACCAAAAGTTCACGCACTCTTGGCGTTACCTCTCGTTACCAGAAACACGCGCTTGCTATTTTTAGCAGAATGCAATTTGAAAAGCGCCTTAAATCTACTGGCCTTGAATCAACTGACAGTAGATTGGATAAAGCACACAGTGACACCTGCCGATAGCGCAAAACAACGGAGATAACGTTAAAAGCTTAACAAAGATATTTTTTAACGCAATGGCCGTCAGAGCATTAAGAAAGGGTACCTGATAAGTAGCAATATCAGGCTGGCAGCGTGGGGTAGTGTATTTTTCGTGCAAGCGCACTGCCACAATAAATGCGCATAACGACCGCCACAGCATGGCTGTATTTGCATGTTTCGCACATTTTCGGATATCATTCGCTCCTCGCTCCTTTGGGCGTTCTGCGAGATGCTTGCACATTGTGAATTGTCATGGCCGGACCAGAACGAAACTCCCATTAGTCCTCAGTTTGGTGCTCCCCTGCCGGAACGCCGATAAGTTCTTTTTTTGTGGTGGGGGGGGGAGGGGTGCGGGGAGCGATCCGGTGCCAAGCGTTCGCGGTCATCCCAAACCTTGTCGCCAGGAGGCGTCCGTGCGACACGAGCTGGCAATTTTCCGACCCCGATCACCTGTCAGTTCTGACACGCGCTGCACAACCCGATAGGCCTTTTGCCCTGCCGGCAGCTGCCTTTGATGTCTTTTGATGTCCCCCCCCCCTCCTTTGCAGAGTGGTTCCGTAGGTTGTCTTTAGCATGACGGAAGATGGTGGCCTTCATGCAGTCTTCTGTCTCACTCAAGCAGCCAGGATTCTGCCTTCTTGTGGTTAACGACGTGCGCATGCCCAGCGTGGGCTACATGTTGAGCGAACCACCTAACGTGATTAAAATAATCCCTAACGTTTACCCCTACTGAGCTCCTCGCTATGTCATCACCGTTCAGGATCTGAGCATAAATGTTAGTTATATCTCCTTTAAGTAACATGTTCCTTAAATCACAGCGTGTGACCTGGGACTAATAGAGGGCTTTGCCTTCGTTTAGATTCTGCTTGCCGAGACCATAAAATATGTACTAACCAAGAGTGCCATGCTGGCTGTGCAGTAGCTGGAAGTTAAGGAAATCGCTGCCCCGGGCCCCCTTTTACCTCCATTTCTAAATAACTTTAAGAAGGGGACTGGCATCCTTTGAAGTACTGTATAAAGACGTTTGACTGGTACGTTATATCGCAATTATTGATAGCCAGCATACCATCTGATGACGTCAACGTTAACCCCTCTATAGAGAAATGAGACATAAAATGAACAACACTGGCATGCGCAGTCCTAGATCGGCTGTAGTGTGGACTGCGTGAAACTTCGTGTCAAATATCCATACGCATCGTGTAGCCTGATCTACTGTGAGTTTAGTTTACGAGCGCCTTCTACTATTAATGGGAGTGGATGTAACAATGCCACTGCAACCCAACAGCGGCCAGGTTCTCTGTATGTATTATATATATATATGTATATACTACAGGCATAATAGCGGACACGGGGGCAACTTTATGTGTGAAAGAGGACATGCAAACACCCGTGCAGTGAAGCTCAGTTTAGACTCGCATCATGCAAACAATCTTCCTGGCATTTAGTGCATGCAACCGAAAGTCGTATATTTTCACCAATGGCACTACAACTACAGATACCAGCGCAAACGTTCCGCCGCACATAAAACACACAGTATCTTCATCTTGAACAAAGTGTCTGTCCTAAAGAAGGAACCGGAGAGACTACTGTAAACAATCCAACGTACCGACACTTACATGCTGCAGTACATATTATATATACACTGTTACTGCTGGCGATACAGGGAAATAAACGTAGTGTGCGTACATATGAGGATCCCCCTACCCCACCAATTCGTTAAAAGCACGTTGCAGGGAGCAGACTGCGGGACGCTAACTGCCAGTGTCTGACCAAAGGCGACTCGAGTTTCTGGCAACTGCTGGTGCTGAGATGACCAAGACAGGGATTTAATTTGCACTTTTGGGCGTCTTCCACGCTGGCAGCGCGAGCTCTGCTCTCAGGTGACGGCGCGCGGGCCGCGTGCGGTGGCAGAGTATGCGGCATGGGGAGGGGAACGGTGATAATTAGGTCTCGAGGGAGGAAAAAGACACGACGTTTATCATGGCCAGAATGTAACAGCAGCTGAAACCAACATGGCGCGCACGCTATCCTATCTCCACCTTCTGATTCGCGCAGGCGCAGAAAGTCCCCACCCTCTCACCCTCACTCTCGTCTTCCCACCCTCCACTCTGTTTCTGTATCTAGGCCTCGGTCGATCTCTCGCTCTTTCTCTCTTCCTGCCTGGGTATTTGTCTGCGAGTCAGATTGTCTGTAAGTCTTCATCGGTTCTTCGTGGAAATGCAAAATACATCCAGTTTCTAGCACCATTATCAGCACAACTATCATCTGTACTGTCTTATTGTTCTTCCTATTTTCAAGTATATTATTTATTCCTTCATCATATCTATTTCTTGTTTTTGAATTCGCGCCGTTACTTTTTCGACGACTAATTTATTTAGTATATTATTTTCCCCTGATTTTGTATGCACGCGCCTATCTTTCATTGCTTTTAATTAGTGTATGTGCACCTTTGCGCGCGTGTGTGTTGTGTGTGCAAGCGTGTGCATTTGTTCCGTTTACAGAAACCATTTTTTCATTCAGTTACTAAAACTGATCTATCCAGTTTTTAATTTTTTCCCCCTTTAGCGTGTTGGTTTTAGAGATTGCAATCGTGTCAGGTGAAAACTTCGCAATGATGATATGCGCATAAAACCAAGAATTCATACTATTAGTTATTATGTCTATGCGTATGTATGCGCATATCTGTCAAAATGAAGAAGATATCTCAGTTTTTGAGAGATGAAAGAAGGATGTCGGCGGGACCCCGGTAATGTGATCACAAGTGTTTGGCTTTAGCAAATCACTACAAATGAAGATCAGTATAATCTACCATTTCTCAGATCTGGTTTACTTATTTATTGATTGATTGATTAGTCTCCAGCTTTCCTTTTAGAGTATAGTTCTACTCCATTTACAGGGAAGAAGAAGCCGACAGTGTCGCCAGCTCTATTATCTCCCTTTTTGACAGTCCCGCACAGGGCGATGTCAGTGTCGAGGCCATCAGATTCCGCGCTCTGACGAGCAGCAAGAGAACGGCTGCGTCGAATGTGCTTGTCAATCTCCTGTCATGTAAGAAGTCCGCGTCTGGCAGTTGCAGGAGTCCATTAAAGCATTTTGCACGCAGAACCATTCCGTCCCTCATCTCCCCTTCCCCTAACGGCGAGCTGGGGGATGTGATCTGGGGGAGAATGTCTCAGCGTTTTGAGCCAAGCACACTGCTGGCCCACCCTTGGGTATCTCTCTAATCTTTCCGGGTTCCACAGGCTTACTTATCCCGTAGACGGTTTTCTCTGTCGTCTCATTTGTAACAACGCCGTTGAGTGCTTTAGCAGCAGGGCAGGGGAACACAAATACTACAGCCATCAGCAGCAAGCTAACGCAAATACAAAAATGGTTAGGGAGGGGTGGTTCTTGTGGTCTGAAAGCAAGTACATGTATTCGTATAAACTCTGTTACGAATCCCCAAAGTAGTGCAGTACAAAAAGACGGAAAAACTTAACATAAACCTATTAAAAAATTAATGTATAACGACGTTGAGGGTAAGGTGCTGACTGTCGAAACTGGTGGGTTGTTTTAGTTTGTTTTGTTTTTTGTTTTGTTTTTTTTTTTTGGGGGGG
>SMGT01004169.1:139547-167088 GCA_004794575.1 Lanistes nyassanus
GGGGGGGGCTCGGGCGAAGGAAAAGAATTTTCCGCCCACACTTGTTTGACAGCCGAGCTGAGCTTAGTCACTTATCTGGCGTCAGTGATCGTCACTTATCTGGCGACACATCAACTGACGTACCCTTCTAAACGTCAGTCGGTCTGACGTAGGGGCACCTCACAAGATGTTCTAATGAGGATGAAATATCTCTTCTAATGGCAGACCGACAGTTTTCTGAGTCTTGTGTTTGCAAATCTTTTATTATTTATTTTGCCCAGTCTGCATTTTAAGAAGTTTTTAATAAGATACCAAAAACCGTATACGGTCTGTATACAAATGAATTAACAATAACAACTACAATCTGCATTTATGTCTCTGACTACACGCTTATTTCCCACTTCCACCCGCCCTCATGTTCTCTGTCTTTAATTCTTTGTGTGTTAGTGTGGGAAGGTGCGCACATGTTCGTGCAAGTATAGCACAGGACGTGATGAAGCACTGATGCTCGCACAAACCGAAATAAAAACACAGGGAGACATCCAGACGCGCTCATATGTACGCACGCACAGAGCGTGTCAGATATGCAGGTACGCGCACGCACGTTCACACACACACACAAACACACACACACAAACAAATACACACACACACAAATAAAGGAGAGGGGGTGTTTGTTGCTTAACGTCCAGCCGCAAACTATGTGGATATCAGGACGGTGTTGCTTAGACAAAGTTTACGTGCTGCCACACGTGGTACTGCTGTCGCAACACAGGTCTCAGTCCCATACAGTCACATTAAACTGACACCGGGCCAACCAGTCCTAGTACTGTTCCCTGTAGTGCCAGGCGTCTGGCAGGGCAGCTACTAGATTGCCAATTTTTAAAAAAATGACTCTGCCGGGATGCGAACCACCGATCTCCCGCCTCGGAAGCGGACGCCTTAACCACTAGACCACCGAGGCGGTCTCACAAACAAAGGAGAGAAAGGAAGGTAGGATGGGAGTGGGAGAGAGAGGAAGAGAGGGAGAGCGAAAAAGAGGGAGAGAGGGAGGGAGAACAGTCACTGAAAGGAGCAGAAGAAAAGGGTTAAAATCCTATGGAAGTGCTCATGTACTGATCTTATGTGCAAAACAGTTTATTCGGTATCCACGAAGGAATCCTTCATTGAAGTAGGTTCATACTGTTTGAGTATTTCAGATAATGCCACAAAGAAAAGGTTTCTGTAGGTAACTGGTCTGGTTTACATCAGCCTAACACTCACTCTCCTTACTATAAGCCAAGCCAAGCTGAGGCCAAAAACGAGAAACCGAGAACAGGAAAAAAGCGAAGTGGAAAGCGGTGGTAGTAGATTTAATGAGAATGGTACAAGAAGCGAGGTGCAGGAAAGTTTTAGGTAAGGCAAAAAAAAAAAAAAGGCCAGGTTCATTTCCTGCCGCGGGTATCAATTCACTGGCCCCACACATACTGGCAGGCAACTGCCACTTGAGTTACTGCCCCTGCTATTTTTATTGCTTTTCGAAGAATAGTATTAAAGGGATTTAATGGGGTCTCTCTCTCTCTCTTGGTTGTCTTCCCTCTTTCTCTTCATTTCTCACCCTTATGGCCTACTTTCTTCCAATCACGAAGTCCCTGTCTCTAACGTTGCGGATAGGCGAGGCAGAAAATAATAGCAAAGGCAGTAAACAGAAGAATCAGTGTTCCCGTTTACTTCCGAGACGAAAACTGAGAGGTGGCTACTTGGCCTGTTTGGCTTTAACATGGGTCTCAAGAAATACTGTTCATGTTTTATTTTGCTTTTATCTCTTTTGCTTTATCACACTTCTTTTCTCCACACTTCTTTTTTCTTCAGCGATGATTAAACCGACTTCGTCACTATAACAGAGCTTTTTTTTATCGCGAGCGCTGGTCGCACGTGCGTGATGAAGGCTGTCGAGCCACATATTTCGTAAGCAACTGCATGTGGGATGTTTGCATGACAATAGATGTGGTAGCCGTTTTCTAATTGAACACAGTTTCGGGTGATAATAAAGAATCGTATGAATAAATATGCACAATAACACACTGAGAAGTAGTTATTGTAAATACTGAAGTATTACAAAACTATCGTCATTGGTTAAACGGGGCCGAATGGGAGTAAGAGCTATGTTTCTAATTCCCTACCTCCTCTCTTTTCCCCAAGAAAAATACAGGAGGAATGGAGAAAAGATCAAATAAAGACAATCAAAGTTACCATTTTCAACACCCCTCTTCCTCAGACGCGGAGCAAGAGCGGAAATTTTTTTAAAAATCGAAACATTGTTGTATAGATAAAGTATTCACCATTTGCCGTCAGTATTACATGTGTCATGAAATAATTATCCCTATCTGTGTCTCTGATCTCCTCCCTATTCTGACGTTTTCCTGTCCTATTCACCAACCTTCCTTCAACCCCATCCTCCCCAAACCCCCATCTCTGGTCTCACAACCCCTCCAGACCGTCTCCATCTGTCGTTCATTGATTTTCTCAAGGTCCTCGACACACATTTTTTGTAAAAAAGACAGAACACCGTACAGGTAGTTTAACTATATACCGCATGACATGCAGTGCTGCAGGCAGATGGTGCATTCCTCTTAGATCCCTCATCATTTCTGTAGAACGCTTCCAGCTGTGATAATGATGCACCTAAACGAAATAAAACTTACAGGCAGTTACGGAATATACGAAACTCCGCAATATGATAGACTGACCGAAGTACGTCTTGAAAGCATTCTCTCAAACCCTCACAGCCAACTATGTCATCTTCAAAGTAATATATCATTCTTTCCATCTTCCCGTACACCCATTCCCCATCTTAAAAAATAATGTTATGCTTGTAAACGCTAGAGGAAATTACTAGACAACATTTCTTTGCAGCATCTGGGGCTTACCACATGCGCTTATTGAACGAGATGCATGTGAAGAAAAATGGACTAATGAATTTTTTTGTATGTGCTTGACAACAGAGAAGCGTGTTAGATAACTGAGTAAAGAAAAGTAAATATGAATGTACGTGCGTGAAGTAATCGGGCCCCGTATGGAAGATCGCCGAATAGTTGACACTGCTGTCACGGTAGATATTCTAGAATAAACCGCATGGCTTATTATTTGGTAGTAAGTTATTCTGTCGTCCCAGGAGCGTATAGCTTATTCTAGGTTCTAAGGAACTGCGTTTTCAGAGAAAGAAAAAATCCATTCGACAAACTTAATGATTTAGACATAATAAAAAACAAGTATTTCAAACAGCTGACATTTTGGGCATGGTAGATGAAGTAAATGGTGGCATAGAAGTTGTGAATCGACATGGAACATATTACCACTACTACAGGTAAAGGTCACGCCGACTGCTGACATATAGTTTGTTGTTTTGCTCCATGTCAAGGCTTTTCTTATAAAAATGATTTTGTACAGTTTACATGCATACGGGCCAGATTATTAGATTTCAATCCACTCGTGTTTCCTTTACGTTTCTGCGTTCCAACGTAACAACAATAACTTCCTTTTACCAGCGTGACCACTTCATGAAAAACATGGCACTGGCGAGTTGTCAACAGGTAATATTTCTCCGAAACTTTAGATTATATTTAATTTCGCCTTATACCAGGTTCGGGGACACTGATATAAAGTTGGTTTCGCCTAGTGATAAAATCTAGGGCTGCTATAAGAAAATTGCCATTTCCGTGTTGTATTACCGGACAGCAACTGGAGTGACACACCTGGAAAGGTAAGTGGCCGTTTTGTGCGTCATACATTCCCCGAATCGTCGGACTAGCAAAGGATCATCTTGTCCCTCTCATCTCACTCAGTTACGCACTATAAGCTGCAGTTGCCCTACTGAAGTGTATCTTAACTCGCAATAGGTTCGTACCTGACAACAATCCCCCTTCCCTCTCACTCTATTTTGACGTAGGTCACTCAAGGAAGCATCATTCCATATTAAGCTAAAGCAACGAGAGATGCATCTACAGATTCAGGGTCTTTGTCTATTGACAACAAATTTTTCCTTGGTGCAAAATCTTGCACGTTGCCTGCTGACTTATCTTTCTGAAGATGTGATCAGTTAGCCACTAGCATGTGGGGAAAGGTAAATTATTTTATAAGGTGTCGCTCAAAGCCGTCCACGTACTGAGACACTGAGTTTCTCATTCGTCTGTACCACTATACTGGGATGCAATCCGCCATAAGCAGTCTTACATATTACCGACAAAAGGGACGCCACTGCGCGCGGAGGGCCCATCACTCTTGCGTATCCATGATAAACCCGATCCTGAGCTCAGCTGTTGGGCCGGAGGGTTTATGCAGGTTTTAATGTCAAACTGACAGGTGCACGGCAAGCACGACACCACGGTTTCCTGTTCCTGCCTCCAGCCACTGCCTTGTAACAGGCACGGCGGGAACAGTGCAGGCCTAATGATGACACAGCTAGTGAGAGTTCATATCCAGGAGAGAGGGAGGGAGTGAATAGATGGACGGGGTAGGGGGAATGTTGCCAGTGCAAATCCGAGCCGGTGAGCTTCTGGTCTCGACGCCAGAGGTCACTTCTGTCTGGTTCGGAATCTACTTACTCGAAGACCTGTCGTTCAGTTTTTGAAATAATGAAAGACTGACTCGCAGTCCAGTCACCAAGCCCTCAGAGTAACATGTTCGATGGCCGAACTTTACAGTAGTACTTTGGATGGTTGAACTTTATAGAAACATCTTCGATCTTGAAGTTTACAATACCAGCTTCGACGGTTTAAAACTTTACAATAACAACATGAATGGTCCAGATTTTTTTCCGATTCTGCCTTTGGTTACCCGAAAATACCGTAAAAGAGACCCATGAGGTGCCACGTATGTTTATAAAGTGCGTTTGCCAGCCCGCAGCCAGTCGGTCGGCTATTAGTTTGAGAGCCTGTATGAACTGAAGAGGGGGGAAAGATTTTGCAAAGCAGTCTCAAAAGAGTTTAAAGTTATTGCCTTAATTCAATATTGTCAGCGTGTTGTATCGTTTCCCTCACTACCCCCAACCCAACCACCAGCGCGCCCGGTCTGTCTCTTCCCATTCCTCGATCCCTACCCTATCCCTTGTCTCTTCCTTCCCTACCTACTCCCCCACCCACCCTCTACCCTCCTCTCCTCTCGGTCGCTGACTCTCTTAATCTACATTTTTGAAAACGTAAAGTTGGTTCACAGACAGAGTCCCTCACAGCCTTTTCGCGATTAGATACGGTGTTTCGTTCCGGAAGTCGCAAGATGGCTCGCGCTTTTTGCAACACGCGGGGGCCTGCAGGAGGCGATAAAGAAGGCTTATGATGTTGGTGTGACCCTTCACCCAGGTCATGGGTTTCGTTTCCCGACGGTTCCGGGCAATTTGCATGACGCAACTATTCTTATCTCAAAGTCGTTATGCAGCGAAATGTTAAACCTTTTCTAAATCGGAGACGGAACATCAATCATACATCTCTCTATAGTAGGACTGCCTTCTCCTCCTCCTCCTCCCCTTTATATATCTCCTTTCGTCTTTTTCTCTCCTCTCTGTCTCCTCTATTTCTCTCTCTCTTCTCTTCTCCTTCGCTCTCCGCTTACGTGCCTATCCACTTCCTGCCTAATCGTTCTCTGCACTTATTCGTTTACTGGTGTTTATTATCGTCACCCTCTCGCCATCAGCGTCGTCGATTACCGTGTCATGTTTATTGTACCGTCCATCTAATTAGTACGATGCGGGCCGTCTGCCACTGTTGCGGATAACAAAACAGCAAGTGCTGATAAGCCGTTCACAGATAAGGAGATGCACACAGAGTTACCTCCCGGTAAAAGGAGGACGAGAAGGAGGAGTCTGAGGTCTAAAGGGCGACAAATAAATTTAACAGCCAGAGATAATTACCAGTTAAGTGACACGTGCAAATGTATAATTGCATTGTGTTCATACCTCGTTAGTTTTCGGGTTTCTTTCATTTGAAACGGGCTGAACACTTTTTTTCTCGTGTCGCCCACGTGCGATATAATCCGTCTTTCGGTGGGACCTGATTAATGGTTCTCCGAAAGGGAAGGGGATGCTGCATTTAGGGAACAAGTTGTGAATAAGGCAATTCTGATATTAAGAAAATAATCTATAATGTTTACTTAGGGCCATGCCTTCCTCTAGGAATTTCTCTGGCCCCTTACGCAGGGAGCGACAAACTAGGGTTACTCGCGTCTTATTTTTAACATTTAGTCTATTTTCGGTTTTGTTTTTTTTTTATTTTCGCTTTTGTCTTGGCTGGGCAGGAGGGAGGTGAAGAGGGTGTTACTCTCTTTGTACAGCGTTTTGTCTATTTTTCTATTATGGCACGCGAAAGAGAAGGGAGGTTGGTGAAGTAAGCAACTTCTATGTACAGGTTTCTTCTTGTTTACTTTTCTGTGGCTTTGCTGGTGGTGGTGTGTGTGGGGGGTGTTGGGGCTGTCTGTCCTTGAGCGCCCAAAGTGTACCAGCAGTAGGTCTGGCACTATATTTATGCGTTATCAAGAAGCTGATAATTTTGCGTCACACAGTAATCATGTAAGCATAAGTAATCTTGTTAGGTAATGCCATCGCGCGTCTACTGCAATAAGAAGCTATAAAATGTGCACAGATATAAACGTTATTCATTATTAAAAGGTTTCAGACAATGGTTTCTTGCCTAGGAATTTATTTTGTTCTTAGTGTGACTCTTCTGTGCATGTTTTATGCCGTTATACTATAATGAATAACCTCAGTATTTGCACTAACGGATTGGAAGAACATCCTCAAATTTCTCCTTTCTTTCGATATCTTGTCCCAGTTTTATCTGACGTAATCGTATTACAGTTTTGCTATGAATTCCGTCGAACAGAAAACAAACCCGATAGTGTCTAATCGGAGAAAAGCAAATTAGTAAATGCTTGCAAGTTCATAACTTTTGACAAAATTTTGACTATTCTGTAATTTATTTCGCATAAAGTTCGCTCGGATGTATACCTAAGCATTTGTGATAAAGGCCGTGTAGACCTTTTGAGTACAGAGAATAAATATTATTTTCTAACTGTCGTGGCTTTAAGACCACCTGCAACACCACTTTGGTTGGTTTTGCATACTATTCCACTCCACATGACTGCTCGATAACAATCTAACCTGACTATTTTCAGCGAATTAATGGAATGCTTGGTATTAAGCCGCTACGCCTGGCCTTCCACGGCATAACCGAAGAAAGAATGCGTCAGTGGTGTAAGCTAAAACGACTGTTAATTTATTTGACTGCGTTCCATTTCCGCTGTCGACCTTCAGCCACTTCCTTTCACAGAAACAAACAGGAACGAAGAATTTGTTCCACCAACGAATGTAGTTAAGATTTCCAAGAGCCCACCGGATAAACTATCGCAGAAGCGCTGTACATGTCTTTCGAAAACTAAAGGAAATCTGCGATATTTTCAAACTGTACATGGAAAATAAACTCGCCTTGTTGCTACGCCAGCACGCTTGCCTCCTGTGCATCCCAAAGCAAACAGTGCCAGTGCCTTAGAAAGCAAACCCCAGTGATAGGAACGCCTTTGAGCTGTAGCAGTACCTCGAGATCCAGGCTTCTGACAAAACTTTTCAAAGAATTCTTTTTCCTTTAATGACAGTGTGAAACACATCTTATCCTTTCTCCCTCCCATGTTTCCCTTCGGTTTTGCATCTGCTGTAGTCCACAGTAGCCACTAGACAAAGTAAGCAGCTACGAGCTTTAAAGAAGATTGTTTTTACGCGACATGCAACAGCATGTTACAGCAACGGTTATCCAACTAAACAGTAAAGTGTTTAGAAGACAGCAATATCCAACGATTTCTAGTAAAAGCATTGCAGTTTTCTTAACAAAAATTTTTCAGGCAATTTCTACTAAGTACGCTCACGTCGGGAAACATGTTTAAACAGTTCTCGCTTCTGAAACGATCACGTGTGAAGCCACGTGACGTAGAAAGGCTATTTTTCGCGCACCGCACTTCACAACCAAGGGAATCTTTTTTAGCATGGCGTTTGGCAATGCGCTTCTCTCGGTCTGGGAACTCTGTGGAACATCCACAGTCTGGGCGAGTAGCCTCCTCTTGCACGTTCAACAATTGCACACCGCCGGTGACTTCGGCTGCTTTCCCTTGCGACCAGGAACACGCATGGCGAAAAAAAATGAGGAGGAAGAGAAGAAGGAAGTGTTTTAATTGGATCTCCTGGGAAAACAATCCGCTCTCTTCCTAAAACATTATCTTTCGCATCTTGCGAAAGATGAGTCTCTTTCGACTTTCTGGGCTCTTTGCGGAGTCGGTGCATGGAGGAACGATTTCAGGAGCAGGGCCTCGATGCCGTGCGCGCCCGAAAGACTAGAAGCAGATAAAAATCAGGCGACACGAGCGTTAGAGCGTTACAGCATTCCGTGTAAGCATGGAACGTCTGACTGCATGGCAGGCTCTGTGCTGCGCTAAAATATGCGTCCAGCCACTGTATCGCGTCGGTTCCGCGTGTCTGGAGTACTGGTTACAGCCCACGATTACTGGATGACCAGCATGCGCATTTTAACCCTTTTACTGATAAGTGAATCTATCCTATGAAACAAGTGAACTGAATTATTGGAGACGGCTACCCCGAATTCGTCTGATGTTCGGAGGGTGTGGTAGTTTGTTGCTGATCGTTGGTGTAGCTTTATCACCTGCTGTCAGCCTCTCTTCTCTCTCTCTCTCTCTTTTCTCCATTCCTCTGAGCCGTGTTCTTCATGTGTAGGGTTTATCCTCAAATCTTCCTTCATCACATATCACACATCCTCCACCCACCCCCGTCTGCGCCAGAGCTATGCATATTTCATTACCACTAAAGACGACGGTTTTTTTTTTGTAAGCATGGATAAAGTTGTCTTGGTATTATGTACATTTTCGAAGTATGTTGCATTTCTGGAATAATGAACTTTTTGTGGTTCTTGTTTCCATTTCGCAGTCTCCGCGGGGCACCAGATGCACAATCGCAAACTGGATGGTAACAATAATCCTTTTAGTGTTATTTATTATCGTTGTAGAGGTGGCAGCTCTGGTGATGACGGTGATAAGGAGTTTGAAGGAGGAGCTCAATAATAATATAGATGTTAGTGTCTTCGTGATTATGGAGGCGTTTCTTTTAATTACTGCTCTAGCCTACAGAGCATCCCAATTTATCTGATTATCTGATCACATTTATTTGTTTGAAATATTGCCAATATACAACTAAAACGAAGTTCAAATGGGTAGATTTGCTCCTTGCATTTTCCTGTGCGCATTTACGTAACCTGGTACTAACCTTCTTTGCCACCCCCCCCCCCCTACTTAAATGCTTCATAAAGATGTCAGCCACTAACTGCTTGAAATATGGGTTTCCTTTGTCTTTTCGCTCTGTATCGGGCAGAGCTTTTATGTTATTATTACTATTATTATTTGGAAGTGTTAGTTTCGTGTTAACACGCGCGTGCATGTGCGTGCACATGTGTGTGAAAGTATACATGTACGTATGGACCAGCAAGTGAATGCGCCTGTTATCTGTGCTCTTGTTGGTCTGCATACATTTGGTTGTTATTCTATTTTCCTCTTCTATTTTTTCTATGTTCTCTTTAACTGAACGGAAACTTCGACGAAAAGGGTCAAGAAAACAGGTACGTTTGCCATTGCTTATGTCCAAAACAGCTTGTTTTCTTATCATTTGCAGTCACAAATAACATACAGTTATCTGATCTTCAAGATCATCGTTTCTAACATCAAAATAGCTTTTCTGCCTCTGGACTTATCCGACAATCTTTCAGTTTGTCAAATACTTTTATAACAACTGGTTGTTGGTACCACGATTCATCACAACAAATTAAATGTCAATACACTGTCACACTACACAAACTTCAGCAGTGGCTAACAAACACACATCGATAAACAAACTAACATTTCAACTGAAAGATCGAATAAACACCACCAGCAGCATAAACAAATGCAACGGAGTCTTCTTCCAGCATACTGATCTATGGTGCATATGATGCGACCCTTTTTAAGGCAACTCCTATCTTAGCTTAGGCAGGCATGGTTGCCATCCAAAGCTTTCTTTATAATTTCTTTTCGTTCGCTCTCTCCTTATGTCTCTCTCTCTCTCTACTTCCATCGCTATCTCCCTCCCGTAAGTCCTACTTCTCTCTATCTCGTTCTCTTGCTTGCTTCCCGTGACCAGGAATATACTTGCTAAAAGCCCTGTTTTTAGACCGTGGCTTCATCATCAATGTGTTTTGTCGATCGGGCAGTGATGCTGACTTTGGGCTTTGCTTACCATAATGCGGTGCAGGTCACAAAGCGGTCTGTGACGCAGTGGCCCCGCTTCCAGGCATCGCGTGCATGGCCATACTTCATTATCTTGTTGGTTCCACCTCCCCACTTCCCAGACACACACGCTTGCCCTACCGTCCTCCCGTTGAGGACTCCCTCGTTCCCACCCATCCAACTTCTTTTCCTTATTTTTTTTAATTCCCGCATCCTTACAACGTAACCGCATCGGCAGGTCCCCTTTGATGTGTTCCGGAGCACGTGCGAGATACGACGCCGACATTCTGCATCACACGACACGTTTTAACAGCTGGATGAGGTGAGGGGAAAGGATATGGATGCGCGATTTGAAAACTTGTTCGTCATATCACGCTGGACATTTAACACTTCGAAAGCAGGCCTTGTTTGCTGGTGCGAGTCTAATAGTCGGGTTAAGGAACTTTACCGTGTCAGAAAGTTATGCCTTTTCCCCCTATCAGTTTGCCGTCACGCGCAAAAGCAGGTGACTGGCCGCTCCATCGTAGACATCAAAAGCAGCGTAAATTGAAATGGAATACTGCGCTGAAATAAACACCGTGAACTCTCAGCGACATAGTCCAAGTTCCAAATACGTTCCAAAAACTTTTATGCACCTGGAAAGAAAATGTCGATGCATTGATGAGGAATTTAAATTGTCGGAATTCTCGTGGAATGAATTCGGCCTCTCTGTTTGGCTTTCCCAGGAAAGAAGGGGAGAGCAACCCGCGACAGCCTGCATGAATTAGCAAAACAGCTCGAAAGCAAACTTAACTTTAATATGCAGCACCCCATAACCCCTTTCCTAGACGTGAGAATAAACTAACTTTATCGCAAGTTATGTTTTTACTACGATCATATTTGTCATACTCTCCCTCTCTCCTTCCATGTGCACTTCAGGCGCCCCTTCCACCATTAAAAAAAGTTAAAGGATTTGCATTCCTTGTTACTAAGGATACGTTGCAGCCCGATGTTTTGCTGTTCGCTTTTTGGTAGAAAACTGCATATATATGTAGTATACTTACTAGCAATAGGAGCGCAAGGAAACAAAATAAATACACAAATCACAGATTTTGAAGCCATACTGTCTTGGCCATCGATACCGAAGCACGTAAAAGCTTAAAGGACATTAGATTAAGGAACGAAGGAAAATTAATCAAAAATTTTAAGTTTGTTTTTTATTATCTGTGCTATGAAGGATCCATAGAAAAATAAGAACTCAAATTATGAAGACACATATCAATAGGTGAAGTGTCTTTAGACGAGATATTAAAAGTGACACGATAGCCGTCACACAATACTGAGTAAATTATGAAATATAGGCCTATATTTAATCGTTCAATAATATTTATATATAGACTTGTCGGATTTTTTTCTTCTTTTTTTTTGGAGGGGGGGGGGCAAAAGGAAAAGGAATAGGATGAAAATGAAAATAATATATGTCAGTCCCCCAGTTCGTCTCTCTCTCTCTGTTCTCCCATCCTTTCCATCACTATCACCACCACCACCCCAACCACCACAACCACCCACCCACCCACCCAAGCTCACCCACCCCCGTGAATGATTCTTTTTATAACCTGATGTAAAATTAAAATAAACGTTTAGTTTCTTGTAAAGTGGTGGTAACCTAATCATTATCCTACATTGATACATGGTTAGAGAATGACTGTCAACTCATACTTTTTACAATAAGCAGTTCAATGTTTGTTTTGGAGTTCATGGACGTGGCTTTTAAATCACCGCATCATAAAGTGGTTTTTCAGCTATCTACGTAGGCGCGCGCTTCGAGAGTCTTGTGCAGTCTAGGCCTGCCCTCATGCCAGAGCTTATAGGAATAGAAGTTTTAGTCAGCCCTACGCCCTGCCCATCCCTTCTCACCATCCTCGTCCTAAGTAGTTCGACAAGTCTGCTTTCTTTGACAATGAGAAAGAAGTGTCATCGACCGGCCCGTGAAACGCTGTCGGCCAGCTCGCGTCGATTAGACGCCAACCTAGCGCGACGCTGTGAAATTAAACCCGCAGGTAAAAGTATGTTCACAGTAAGTCAGCACAGGCGCTGAGCTGAGATAAAATTTACCAGATGCGCACAGTTTGTTACCATCCGTCTCATGTGCGGCTGTTTCCACACCTTGAAAATCAGACCTCAGACTGTTCGTTTATCTGTTCATCTAATTCTTTTTTCAATATGTATGTATATGTACACTGTTGCCCAAAGTGACAATGGACAAAACAGGCAATATTGTATGGGCGTGTACGTGTGCATGTCTGCGTGCATGTGTGCGCGAACGCTTTTTCTTGCATATCTGCCGCAGCAGCTGTAAGTGACATCGAAGTTTGTTCGTTTCTTTGTTTGTCTGCTTCTTTGTTGACAGGGCTTGATCAACAACGAAATCTCACTCTTGCCGTGTGCAGCCTTTTTCCTGAGTAGCCTTCTGTCTGCCGGGATTGTACCCCTGTCACGAAAATGCGTTTCACACTTGAACGAAACAACAGCCCGTCAAACAACCTCTGCCAGGAAGACAGGGTGATATATTGACAGCAACACTTCCAACAAAGCACAAAATACGAAGGGTGGGTTCGCTGGGGATGGGGACTTAGAGGCACCCAACCAATGCCGTCTTCTATTTCATCATTTCTAGAGGAAAATTAAAATGCAAAACAAAAATCTTACGAATAAAAAAAAGTCAAATATGTCTGCATTTTTCCCGAGATAGGTTCATCAGCTTAAAGATTTCTGTTCTAAACGCTTCTCATCTGTTCGCTCTTTCTTATTACTTTTATGCCTCTCTGTGGTCCAGCCTGCAATATCTTACAGTTTTAAAAAAAAGTTCAGGAATTATAATTATCTTAAACCACAGTTTTGTTCTTTTGTCAGATTTCATAAAATATTACTTCCTTATACTTCATTATTCGTTGTTTGTATATCTGATATTAAGTACTTAAATATTAAGGCGAAAAGACAAAGAAACTGAATAGGAGGTTGGTTTTTAATGGTTTAACGTCCAGTCGCAAACGAGGAGCCAGAGCGAAATGGCGGCAAGGAGTTGAGCTCCTGTAAGATCTCGAGGTGGGTGTGTGGAGAGGGATCGTTTTATAAACCCTAACCCTGTATTTGGACTGATGAAAAAAATTAAAACAGTTGGAGATCTCGTCAGATCCATTGAAGTGTGTGAATTGTGGGGACCCTGATAAAACAAACAGTGTTTGAAATGAGAGGGTGTGAAATCTGCAGAGAACAACAGACAGGACGGTGGAAAAGCACAGGGACTTCAATGTCATCAGACAAATATCGGAAGTTCTCATCGCCATAACGGCAGGTGTCGACAACACAAACGTGTGAACAAGTGTCCGGCTGTGAACAGCCAGCGTTGAGATTAAACACGTGGATGCGGTACGTGTCGTTCGTATCTGATGTTTGGGTAGCTACCTGCCCGCTGTGCTTACCATCCTGCCGACGAATCTCGCCCAGCGCGTGACTTTTGCCCGGTTCACAATGGCGCGACAGTCGGAAGGCGTTGATCTGGTCATGTTCTCACGAGCGCCTTATGCACTGTGTTTGCTGTTGGCTGTGATTAATCCATCAGGAGTTTGTGTTTTATATGAGTCAGTCCAGTAAGCGAAGAAATATTTCCCAAATGAAACAAATTGAAAGTGAAAAAACTGTAACTTCAAATTAAAGAGAAAACGGGATTTAAAGAGAGAGGAGAGGAGGCTAGGGAAAAACCCAAGTGGGTAGGGGATTGTTCTGTTCCACCACCACCCTCTCTGGCTGTTCTTTTTTTTTCCTTTTGCCCCTTGTATGAAAACCCTTTTGACGTGAGATGGGCGTTAACTATAAGAAGCCCTGTGACTGAGTATCCGGTGCAACATTCACACGAAGTTACATTTGCTCAATCGCTGACTTGTATCCATGTCTCCCAGAGAAAAAACGTTATTCACAAAAAGATTTGGTATTTGCATAACGGCATAGTCTCTTATTGCTACATTCCAATGGGGAACTATATATACAGTCTTCGGTTCCACACTTCTTGCACGTAAAAGCCGGAAAGCTACTGAGCTGGGCTGTTTACAAAGATGAAACCTTGACGTCAGTACACAGCTGTATTTGGGTTTGACGCATTTCTTCATAATTTCGGGAAGGTACTGTAAATCCTCCCCCCCCCTCCATCCTCCACGCACGCACGCACGCACGCACGCACGCACAGTGCAATGGATATCGGAAGTCCCAAAATCTCTCTGTATGTGATTTGTTCTATTCGTTTTCGAGTTAAGTCGAATAATGCGCGGCATCTGCATGGGTATGACACTGCAGGCAGTTCACCAGGAGGCACGTCCCGGTTGTGTGAACTGCCATCACGGGTGTCAGAAGCAAACGGAGAGAAAACAGATTCTATAAGCACATTGATCAGCTATCCGGGGAGCTTGACTCTTTGATGTTTCGTCGTGCCTGAGTCATCGGCAGAAGTCCACACGCTCTGTTTGCCATCATTTTGTTACTTTTGCTTCTAATACAAGAGGAAAGGGCTGGACCGGCTGCTGTGTTGCTCTTTCCCACACCTCCTATTCAGTACTGCCTCCCGACCTCCCCAACAACACACACCCATACACAAAACTGCAAACAATTTTTAAAATATTTTTATGGCGTCACTTCATAATGGAACACGGCTTTTCCTGTTCAGTGCATATATATCTGCAAGTTGGTAAGGGTTGTTTACATATCCCAGGATATTACGTATGATCCTAACTTTTTCAACACCACAGAACAATCCAGAACTTACATTATAAATCGAAAAACATTCTAAAGTTATATATGTTTGTAGCTGCTGAGATCAAGTAACAATTATATAAATATGGCAGTCTTGTAGTGCATACGTGTAAAGGAGCGGTTCGACCCAAGGTAAGTGGGTAGCGAAAGCCTGTGTTTGTGGGGCAGCTACCCATGTCATACTGATAGCGTAAACTTAAGTCATTTTCTATATATCATGAATCCTCCTAGTCTTAATGGTACAGTCCAATAACAGGACAGAAGCAGTGGCAAAGTCTTTGCTTGTTTGTTTTTGTTAAAGTTGAGACCAGGAGGCAAGCGAAAAAAAAACCCGAACAGAACAGGGACAAAAAAGGAGTGGCGGGGTAGGGTGAGGGTGAGTAAGGAAAGGTGCCTGCACCAAGTCAACTTCTGCAGCTCGCTTTTCTAATTAGTCAAGCTCAAAACCCCTGACGAAAATATCATCTTGTTATGTAAACATTAATATGGGTTTTCGCGAGATGCAGTGTTCCCCGCGACACACAATCACGTCAAGAAAAACGCCCAAAAAACGTGTCAGTACAGGGATACTATAACTATCGTGCTCACGGGCACCGTCTGTAAAACTTATTTAACTATTTATTAAATCCATCCATTCGTGGATGCTGTCAGTTTCAGAAAACCAAAGCTCTTCGGAGTTACCTGTAAAACAATTGTTCACTATGGACCACATTCTTTGATGTATTCGGCAATTCGAATAACACAAATTCCACAGTATCAATAACAAAAATGTATGCTGCTTAAATGCTGCAACTTAATGGAAAACTAAGAACAAAGCAAGAAGGGAAAGTTGCAGGACCAATACAATGAAAACTTTTAAAATCCTTCAAATTCACTGTGGACGCAGGATTTTACAGTTTTCAGGGGTCACATATGACAACGCGCACAAGCAGACATCTTTCATTCGTGAAAAAAAGGTATAGATATCGTCACTAGAGTTTTTATTTTCACTTCAGCGGCTCATTTAAAAAAAATAATTCAAAGTAAATTATACGTTGTTTTTGTTTTGCTGGGAATTCCCATGCAGACAGCACTGAGTATTGGAGATCGCTACGGCTAGTCCATCTAACATAACGTCACACACAAAGTGCATACTTTCACAAGAGCAGCGTGCGCGATATAATTATCTGGTGATCACTTGTCTCACTATAAACCCCCTAATCATTAATATATCCGTGGATCATAGTAACTCACAGTAGTTGGGCGTTTCACCACCACAATTCTATCAGTTTTGTTCCCCTGCAGGTTAGAAAAAAAGGTCCTTCAATTTATTCGCCTTTTATTTGAGACACGACAGTCTCTAGTGTGGAGAGCGATCAAAAGGCTAGCTCTATGCACGAAACATCAGACCCCCAGTGAGCCATGACTCGCCTTTTAATTGACACCCGATCCGAGTCAGACCCCCGTTTCTCACCGGCGACAGCTCATGTCCTTGTGGGCCTGCGGTGGTAATGAAGACGGCTGGCTGTTAATGTCGTTGTCCAGGTACTGTCAGCATCACAGACCGGCGAACTACCGTGATTTTGTTAGCCGAGCAAGATGGCAACGTTGTATCGTGTTCTATGGGATCAAAAGTATATAAAGTTGTAAAATTTAGGCGTTAAGAGCATGCTCCCCATCAGGCCTCCCCATCAGTTTGTGTTTAAAGAGTAGCGTACTCTTCCTTACGATTTTAAAGAAGTTTACCCACCCACCCACCCCCACATGTTCATAGGGCTTAACTGGATTTCAAGAGGGTCAAAATAGGTTTCAACAATTGCACTTCATTGTTCTAAAATATGCAAACCTTGCTTATAAATGAAACAAATTTGTTTCTTGCTATGGTAGATATACTTTCACTATGAAATTGTATTGTGTATGACAGTGATGCCCAACCTACGGTCCGCAGCTTTTGCCTCCATTGTCTTGAAAAGAACATGCACACATCCACACGCACGGTCGTGGACACCCACAAAGTAGTGTTGTCAAACTAATATCTATATATATATGCCTATCTTGTCCAATACATGATTTATTACCTCAACTAGTTACTCTCGTTCCCCGTTTTACACACTCACGCACGGACTCACACACAATCACGCACAGAAGCACACATGCTTTATTGGGAAAGGGCACACAGTTTCACTCACTGAAATATACACAGGCACAATTGGCAGGGACGTGTACATCCTGCATATCAATAGGAACACATGCGCGCATAATCGAAATTCCAGTTTTCTTGTAAGTATTAGATGGTCGTAGCAGGGCAGGGCAATGGACCGCGTATTTTGATGCTGAAGAGCAATGTAAAAAGGAAATGTGACTTTGCACTAATACTCTCGAGAGGGCAAGGAACCCACAAGAGAAGAATAATACCACTGGCATTGCTGTATAAGTCACAGGTATTGCAATCAACAACTACATAGTAAGACACTCTTGAAAATCCGCAAGTGCTCTGCCAACTCATAATCAACGTCAATTTTTAAACAAAACAAAAATGAAAAAAACGTGCGCCCCAGAGAGTCTACGCCTTTTCTAGGCAGTAATTAGAGACAACTGAACAGAAGGGAATTGCTGTGAGTGAACCGTAGCTGAGCTGTACCGGAAAGAATTATGAGACAGCTGTGTCTCGTTTTTTGACTGTCAGCTAAAGGGGAAGGAGACAGTGATGGGGCCAATTTCTTTCATCAAGGCTGTGCCGACTAGCGTTATTAGCTTAATTCTCTGACAACAAAATCAAAAAACAGCATCGGAGTCGAGAATCCAACAATTTTGGTAACAATGATGTCTGGTGGGGAGTAGAATGGAAAATAATTGCTGAACACAAACAAGCAATACTGGTGCTTTCTTAACCTTTGTTTTAAAAATATAGGAAAGAGAGTTTTGAGACTGAATACTTGAACTAAATGATACACAAATAAGTTTGATAACCAAACGTAAAAGTAAATATCTAAGAAAATCCTACGAAAGTACCTTTAAACAAGTAAGTGTATTCACTTTCCTTTGTAATATTGCCACAATAACTTAATTGTGTAAATGAGATAAAATGGTATTTGAAGTACTATTAGATTTTTTAAAAAAACAGACACGTACACAAAGGCTTGCACATCTAGTCCGAAAGAGAAACTGAAATTTTAATTTAGAAACTAATGATAATAACACCAAGGTGTGATACACAAAGCCATGCCTACAGATTACAGAGAATGGAGAGAAAAATGGAGAGACAAGAACCGACGACCAAATAGATGTGCATTAATAAACTGAAAAATGCAGATATTTTCGTTCAAAGACTGATAAACTGACACACTGACACGCTGACACGCTGACAAGTGATCGTCTTAATGTGTCTCTTTACTAGCCAGTTTAAAGCATCTCCTTCAGATCATAAATTTAAGGGATACCTAGATTATAAACAGATATCCTAACAAGTTATTTACTCATTCAAGTCTCATGGAATGGCTGCCGATCTTTACTCACTGAAGCATTATTTTAGGTGGTTTTTAACAGTAAAACCACAAACAGCACAAATTCATTCACACATTAACAATAAAAATTTGACATGAACAAAACTGTTCTCGCCTTCCTGTTTTCGTAAATTAAGCTTTTTGAGTGTGCTGCACTTCAAGACTATAACCGGACTATCACGAACAAAATTTACTTCCCAAGTCATAAAAATAAACCAGTAATAAATAATGTTGGAACAGGCTATCCCTTACAACCACCAACTATAGCATGCAGTGCCCTCGGATGAACTAAAGACATAGTTTCACATCTTTTTATTTTCAAAAATAATATTTTTGGATAATGCATTCACATTTTCAGCAGAAATGGCAACCGAGTTGTAGGTCATTTAGCAAGGAGATTGTTTACTCGGGTTAAAGTAATCCCCCTTATATTTAATTGAAGGGAAATTACTGTAGAGATAATCAGCTAGTTGAAATCATCAGTTTCTTTCCTTGGGGGTAGTTTGAGCAGAGGTTTTTTTTAATGGCCCGGACTGTAGTTGGGGCACCACATACAGTGTGTAAGCACATGCACCGCAACCGACTTTGCGCAAAAGTTGGAATGATTTCAGACTCTTTCGTCCAGCTATGTTCAATAAACTGTTTAACAATCATTTCATTTTTAGAAACTGTCAAAAGTTGGACAGTTAGCGTCACATTTTAAGGGTAGTCGAATGCTCTGAGTTTTTTGCTGCTTTTTTTTTTTTAAAGCAGAAACGAAAATTTTAAAGAACAATGCCTCCACTTATGTGGGTCATAAGGTAATAAAGTTTTGTAATAAACTGAGGATATTTAAGCTAAACAGTCATATTCAGGACTACACACAGACATGCTGACAAAAACAGGCTAACAGAATAACAGATGCATTTGGATTTTTGTTCTATTTTTAAATTTTTGCCTCATTCAAGACAGGCCTCGTTTGTTGGTTAGATATATGGCAGGGAAAACATTTCCCTCTTAAAAAGCACTTTTCGCTAAGGTAAAGCGGCCTCCAGAGGAATCTGTGTGCTGAATTTTCCTCGTAAATTTTCTTCCTGCCTTTCGATGATGTGCAAAATTTGCAGCAAGTGGGGCGAAACAGAACAGATTGCTCGTAAACGGTCGGCCAGACATGCAGCTCCTGTAGAGTGACTTCCCTTGCAGAATTTCTCTCATAGTATTTCCTCTTCCTGAACCCTCCCGCGGGCGTCTGGCTATTGTGATCCACTTTAGGCTGCGGTTTAAATCTGTTGGGATGCTTTGAGCTTTCGTGTACTCGGTTTTTAGGGGGATGGCAGCTAAATGTGCGTGGACGGTGGAACCATTAAGCGAACCAAGTGCTCGAGTTTTTTCCAGAACGCTTGGTAGATTTAAATTCACGGTCTTTTAGTGCATCGCCGTGTGTCGATCGAGACCACCAGAGGAGTGAAGCGACGGAAAGGGCTGAGGAGAAAATGAGAAGAAGGAAGAGATGAAGGAATAGAAGGCGGAAGAAAAAGGAATGTGCGTGAAGGGGAGTTTCTTCTGGGTAGAGAAAAGGTGTTTAGGCGAAAGGAGGAGAGAAAGAAAGCAAAATAGACAAAGAAAGAAAAGAACGCACGAACGAAAATAACAGAAACGCACAGCAGACAGCAGAATCATAGACATCTACAGCAGAACCCAACATCTAATTACTTTGTTCTTTCTGTGAGCCAGATTTTTCTTGTTTATCTACGAAGACGTCTTTCTCAAGCCGGTAGAAGAAATATGACTAATAAATTTAACAAACTGAAAGGTTCAAAGTCATAAACTGTACATTTTTGTGTCCCGTAAATTCATTTTTCCCCATTGCTTCGTTGATAAGGAGCATGGTGGAACGGAGACAACACCAATTGACCAGTTACTAATTTTATCTATCAACACCACAAGACGAAAGGCAACTCCTGGCACATTCAGGCTTCTGTTCCAAAGAGTTATCTCGCCTTGTCTCTCGTGCTTCCGGATTACATCGGAAACATCAATTAGGCAGAATTTATGTCTTTTCATCAAGCCAGTGGCATCCAAGCTCCACGGCTTCATCTTGCATGGGCTGCGAACCAGAGTATTCTATCTTATCGTGTACAGCAGCAACCAGGGGTACACGGCAAAAAAGGGGGTTGTTAAACGGGAAACATTTTGCTTTGATCAACGTAACTTTATTTTTTATCGCCGGGAACCTCGTGGAGAGTTCGCAAGGCTGCATCTGTGCGATACTGTACTGCCAGAAAGCCAGCTAGGTGAGCTCACATAGCGGGTTCCTTATGTACTCCTGCTTAGTGTGTCCCTACTGCCCCCAAGACACCTCTCCCTATTTACTCTTACTTCTCACTCAACTCCGTGTCCTCCTACACCCCCCCCCCACCCCTCACCCCCCCACCCCCGCACACCCCATCCACACACACGCAATATCGTATCCCAGTTACTGTCTGTCGTTCTCCATCTATATGTCGGCATTTCCCTTCTTTTATCGACAGCGAGATTGCAAAATGAGATCGGCTAAACTCGCATGAAACATTTTGCACCGTCACAAAACACGTGACGGATTTTGTGGTCATTTCTGAGATACATAACTACTCAGCCAGAAATAATGCCGACAGACCTAATTACGATAAGAAGGCTGTTGACTGGTAGGCAGCAAAGGACGTATAAAAAAAAGACGGAGGCGTGGATGACATGACAATATAAGGAAGGTAAAAGCTTCCGACTCGCGTGCCGAAGGTTACGGGTTCGAAACCAGCAATGGTCAAGTAATATATCTTGGAGTTAAACATTGTGCAGACTCCATCAAAACATCCCTATGACTACCATCTACATAGCTAAAGGAGACAGTGATCTTATTACAGCTATCAGTTTGGTAAACATAGTTTATTTAAATACCTCTTCACCGTTTCTCTTCATCACCTTCCTTCACAATAGTGTAAGTTCATCGCTAGGTGGAAGTCGAAACACTTTCCCTATGAAATAAGGTCACCGAGATATGAATAAGCAAATAACTGGAAAATGAATGGTTACTTAGATCCACAAATACTGCATCCTTTTCTGTTTATTTTGGTTGAGCCTCCTACATCTTAACAAGCGAGTTTATTTACCGAAACATCGTAACCAAAATGACAATGAACAATTCATGTGAGAAATTGCAGCATCCGCACACCATGATTTGCGACAGATTACCACCACTAAACATACGTTCCGAACACTCTGTGTACTGTCTGACCTCGAGATGAACCCGGCGCCATGTCAGGCTTTCGCTGCACATAACCCTCGTCAAATTATGACCAGATCGCTCGACAAAATCATATCTATGAAATGCAAACACAATAACGATCGCTTATCCAGTTGCTCGAGATGGGGGTAGGGGAGGCGGTCATCTGCAGCACTTGTCTTTTCTCCCTGTGATGGTTGTTATGCCCGACCAAGAATTCCCCTGTGTGTCGTAAATGAGTTCCGTTTGTCGTAAATATGTCAGCGCCATCTGGTTCGCAAGATAGACAAATCCTTGGACACGATGAGAGGCGACTTTATACGTGTGGGGACGTCTTTATCGCCAATTAAGGCTGCCGCTCTGAAGCCGAAGCCGAGTGGTCCGTGCAAGCGATAGATGGGGGCCAGCTACTCGGAAAACACTACAAACGGAAAAGTAAAAGCCAAAGATCCATCCATGTATCCACCCATCCAACCAGCCAGTCAGCCGTCCGTGAGACGGTGAAAAAGCGA
Source organism: Lanistes nyassanus (assembly GCA_004794575.1). Taxonomy (NCBI): domain Eukaryota; kingdom Metazoa; phylum Mollusca; class Gastropoda; order Architaenioglossa; family Ampullariidae; genus Lanistes; species Lanistes nyassanus. The sequence goes on from SMGT01004169.1 coordinate 161,825, forward strand.
CAGCAAGCGAGCGAGTAAAGGAGAATTTAAAACATTTAATGTGTTGCTTTTTCTCTCAACTGATTTGAATGGTTGTATATGTATTCAATTCCTAAACACTCGAGTGCTAATTAGTTTGGAGGAACGGAAAGCCAGATAAACACGTGGACTACACACCAAGGTAGATCACCGCTGATTACCAAATAAGTTCTAATTACAGCGAGCAGAGCTACTCCGGGGCTATCGGCAAGGGTCGGGTAACTCTGCGTCAAAGTCATGCTGCGTTGCAGGTGGCGCTGGCGTCAAATATCGCGAAAGCCCTGTGCTGAGAACGCGAGGTCAGACCACCGCTCCGAACAGGAGTCAGATGCGAGAGGTGCTGTTCTCCTTTCCTTGCCGGTGTGCAACGTCTGTTCGGAAGATCGACGAGGAGAGCGGTGTTAAGATAACAATAACGACTCTAGCTATTACTCTTGTTTGCGCACGTGCAGCAGGCCTGATGCCTATTCCTTCTTCTCCTGCACCTCTTCCTCCTCCGCTGTTTCCACCACCGTCCCCCGACTACCCACCTCGCCACCTCACATCCGTACTGCATCAGTGCATTACGCGAAATGACAACACTCCCGAACGCTCGATTTGGAAAAAGCATAACCCTCCCCCATCCCAAAATGCTGCCAGTTTTGCGTGTTTTGATGTTCTGAAGGTGATGGTCTCAAGAAAGATATTTTCAGCGGGGATCTCATTAAGGTCTTGCTAATCTTTGCCGCGATCATCGCGTTTGCTCCTCTCTGTTCTCATGTCGCGCTATCACCCATATCGTTGCAAGCGGGAGCCGTTAACACTCGCAAATGTGCACCCTTCCTCGCTTAATTTTTCTCTCCTTGTGTTAGGACCACCCACACTGGAGATAACAAAATATGCCACCTCATTTATGGCCGAGCCAAATTGTCCATGTCAGAAAAAATATACACTTTTATAAGAGGGATGGAATTGGGAACATTTTACAGTAGGCAGATAATGCCACTGAAACATGGCACAGCTGTTGAATCTCATGCTTCTCTGCAAACATTTTTGTTTTATCTTTGAGAGGAGAGGGCAGAAAACAACATTAATGATGTATTCATGTGGTGCTTATTATTGTTTGTTAGCGTACATGAGTACGATTGCAGTTCATTCCAATGATTTACAACTCGGGTACTCTCTCTTATTCTTGGTCAAAACACTGTACCCCTACCCACCATCTTCTCCACTCACATCTCTAATTAACTTTCCCCGCATGCTCACATATAGTCATGCAGAACACATTAAAAGCACACTTGCAAAAATGTATCTTACTAGAAATTCGTATATGAGGATAATGTCACGCAGCATTTTTCTACAATAAGAGATTCAAAAGATTGAAACCGATAGTGGTTTGAAATCCATCATAGTTCAGTTGCTCCGTACTCGCTGCGGCTCCAAGAAAGAAGTGAAATTTTAAATACATGACGGATTGAGCTATTTGGTATTAATGTTTATTCAATCTCTGTCCACTAGTTCCAGCTTTTATGCTCGGTTTTTGTTAACATCTTTTGTCTTTCAAAACCGGAATCCGTTTGCTTCTGTCAGACTCCCAGAGATGTCTATCAAACGTTTTTGTGAGCAATCAGTTTGTCTGAAGATGAATGCCTACCCCTTTGCAAGACATTGTGCCAAAAGTTACGGATCAGTTGACTGTACCGGAAGCTCGAGTTTTCTCTTCCAGGGCAGCTACAGAAAATATTTCCGCTTCCATCCCTGGGAGCTTTACAGAGAAGGCACAGCTATGTCATTCTTTTGTAAGCTCTTTCACGACTGGCAGGAGTTTGTGTCACCTGATGCCTGCACGACTTGAAAGAGCCGTCGTTTCTGCACGAGGAACACCGCGTCTAGCTCAAGGAAAGCCCTAGCCAGTGTGTCTTTGTTCAGAAACGGAATATTGAACAAACCTGGGTTGCAACCCATAGAGTCACTTTGCGTTCATGTTTGCCAGATATGACTTTTCTGAATGAATGCCTGGCCACGGAGCAAGAAGCTACACTCGCAATCCGCGACCTTATCGGAAATTAGCTCGCGCGGGGTGTCCACGTATCGCCGGCGCGTGCAGCGCACGTGCATTTTGGGCAAGGGCGACGGACCTTGGGGACATGAGTTGCACTTGCGGGGGAAGAAAACCCTGCGTCCACAGCCTTCGACACCGGCCGAGCAAAGAAAATTCGATCCAACACAATTGCTGATAAGTCTTTCATTTCGTTCTCCAAACATATTAAACATGCTTCGTGGCAGTCCCCTAGGCACGACTTTTTGACTCGGGCGATCTGCCCTGGCTCCCTAGCGCTTCCAAAGGGAGACAAGTCCCAGGCAAGTGGAAACAAACCATCAGTCCCGGGTCGCTATTGATAAGACCTGACTGCTGACAAATTTATAGAAAGAGGCTACTGCAAATGCACACGAGAGGAGGTCCAACGTGCACTAGACCTAGGTGATCCTGCTACCACAAGAAGCTTGAGGTTACAGCTCAGATTGTGAACGCCATCAGACACCAGATTAAATCTGTTTTACACCCTTTCCGCTCACTCTCATTATTCACTTCCACGATTAATTCGGAATTATTATGTCAGTGGAATATCATTTAGCATGCAGTAATGAAAGCTGCGATTTAAAACAAAACCGGTAAAATTAGTGAAGGAAATTGTACTTCAGTCGCTCCGTCTCACTCGATAGACACTTCTTAGCAAGAACACGAGTTTGCACGCTGTGGTCAGCTTTAAGAACTAGTGTGAAAGTCTATGCACACAACACTACAGTGCAAGTCTATGCACACAATACTACAGTGCAAGTCTATGCACACAATACTACAATGCAATTCAATGCACACAACACTACAGTGCAAGTCTATGCACACAATACTACAATGCAATTCAATGCACACAACACTACAGTGCAAGTCTATGCACACAACACTACAATGCAATTCAATGCACACAACACTACAGTGCAAGTCTATGCACACAACACTACAGTGCATGCACCATTGCGTGAAGTCATAAAGCTCCGCGCAACACTCCCTGAAGCACGCACTATACGCACCTAACATAATAAGCTAATTTATTCTGTAAAGTAGCTCATTACACCAATAATATATTCACCTTCCTCCACTATCACTGCTATAGCTAGGTGTTCAGTAACAACTGCCATCATTATTTAGTGCAACTGGTTCATCGGTTTTAACCCCTTTTGCTTGATTTCTCTAACTATCCCCCTCTGCTCTTTTATTTTCACCCCGTCTAGGTCTCACAATCCTCATTCTCTCCTGCTCTTTCCACTTTTCTTTCTTCGTTCTTTCCTTCCATCAAATAGGGATTTAGAAAAAAGTCAGTCTCTCAGGGAGGCTCGTTAGCATGGCGTGCGATAGAATAAATACTTGGATTAACTGAGTGCCAGGGTGAAGGAGAATGATGTGACACTTTAAGTTGTCTCCCCCTACCCACAGAGGGCGTTTAGTCAGACGTGACTGAACAATACCAGAAACGAACTGCAGTTTCAAACCTGACAAGTTTAAAAAAATATCGTTTTCTAAAACGCCTGTTACATCTGCTCCAGGATCAACTGCAACACAGAACAAAAGTTTCCACCTGGTTTTGATTTCGTGTGCATGCGTACATTTAGCCGAACACCTGAGCCTTGTAAACCTCTGTCACGATGACCGTTGAGCCAAAGTATCTTTCTTTTGTGTAAACAGAGCAACAGGCAGCGAAGGTGATATTCTTGCTGCTCTGTAACGGGGTTAGTCAACTTTTCAGTGTTGTAACAGATGGATGAAGAATTAACATTTTCTACCCATTGTGTGTTGGTTTCTCTCAGCATGAAGAGCCGCAGAAGGTTCTTTCCCATACATTGAAACAGTCCAGGAACAGAGTACGCTAGCTGTACATCGATTTTGCGCTTTCACCTAAAACATCAAACACGCACACGCACACGCACACGCATACGCATACGCAGGTTCTCTCAGACGTGACTGCGTAGGTGACAGAACTATTTTAGTCGAATAGGTTAAAAGGGATAAACTTTTCAAAAATCATTTACAAATATCAAAAACTACGTTTATTTTATTGCTCTTACGAAATATTCGCCCTTCGCCCTTCCCTTCCCTACCACCCCTCTCTCTTTACCTTCTCTCTCTCCTCCAATCTCTCTCTGTTTGTCCGTTCACCTCACATTATGGTTTGACTTGCACTTGTCATCAAGCTGCACACCTCTTCTATCCCTGCTTCCATTGCCAGCTAACTAAAGAGAAACATTCGTTTATTTTCCAAGCATGCATATATAAAAATTCAGATATTTTTATGGGTAGTGTGTTAATGTTGACGATCGAAACTGGGGTGAAGGGAGAGGATTAGTTTGTCAACGGAGGCTACCTCATAACGGGATAGGACGGAACAAGGGGGGTGACTGGTGTTGGAGGGAAACGCGAGGAGGTAATGCGAGTGCCCGTAGACCCTCCCTCCTCCTCTAAGAGTACTGCAAACTTGTGCCGTTGCTGCCACGTGCCGGACGCAATATCTGAAAACACGACCCCCCACACACACACCACCACCACCACCACCACCACCACCATCACCACCACCGTATCGGTGGCAAGCACTATCTTCCTCCTATCTAAGACGTACTCGTGCAGATCACGTGGGACATTTCAAACTGCCGAAAAAACGCAACCCTTCGCGCCCGTTCGAAACTGCGGATCACTCATCCTGCCCGGCTCTTCCTCTCGGACAGTCTGGCACGCGAGTGGACTTTCGTGGAGCAGCCAAGGAATCGCGTGCCTTTCGACATAATCTCTGTGAAATCGTTAGAAAGATCGGCGATTGCCGTGGATCAAAGCCATGCATACTTTCCACGGACCCCGGCCAAATGAATTATGCGCGCGCTTGGCCGGATGTGGCAGGGAACTGGCAGACAGTTGTTCTAGTCACAGCCGGAACGAAAGAGACAGCAGCAGATCCGCTGGGAAGTAATATTGCGACGATGTCTTTTTCCGTATCTCAAAAATGCTGGTCGTTTGGGGAGACTTTTTTCGAATGCCTTTTGAAGCAGAACGTTTACACCATTCAACCCTCTCTTGACTGTCCATGGATACCAGAAGATTCAGTGTGGTGTGTTGCGAACTGGGGGTTTTGAAAGAGACAACCGACCTCCGTGTTGCTCTCCCCGCCTGCGTGACCTTGTCACACGCACACAAATGGCTCGTGGTGGCGTCCCCCCCTCGT
>SMGT01004169.1:167522-182642 GCA_004794575.1 Lanistes nyassanus
GGTGCATCCGGGAACCTTGACAAGATTTTAACATTCAATCGGTTTGCACTAGACTAATAAAGGCTTTGCGCATTTACTTTTCCCCTACCCTTCCAATTTATTTTTTGCTAGTGACGTGGGTTCGCAAACAGGATGTAATCTACCAACGAAAATGATTTATACACCTAGTATTTTCTCCAGTGGCCTTGTTCGAGATGAGAGAGACTTCCAACAAATGTACTCACACACGCTAACGGCAGTCTCCGGAAGGCGGGGTCGTGCCGTGTTAAATTACAACTCTGTATTATCAGAAACAGCATCTGCTACTCAATGGAATCGGCTACATCCTGCGCAGTGACAGCGCGGGTGGGAGGGTATTGCCTTTACACTTTGGAAGGACTTGTTCCTTGAGCGCGGACAGTGACGTATTAGCGTGAGGTGAGATTAGACGGGCGGAGATCGACCTTCGCTCTTATCACGAGCTCCTATCAGTTCCTCGTGGGCTGACTATTGTATCCTGTTCTGCTTATTGCAGTATGAGAACAAAAATGTAAGCCTCGCTACCCCTCCTCCACCCACCTAACCATCTCTAGCAAGGACAAGTTGGCGTGAGTACCCGTTTGTCCCACTTAGGAATTAAAGATATTCGTTATTACGCGGCTGACCTTCTCTGTCTGAAAAGTTGAGAGGGGGTGGATGCGCTTGTTGTCCTCTCAGTCTTTCGTAACTCCCTCCTGTATGTGCTATTGTGCTCTTGTGCTCTTGTGCTCTTGTGGAAGGGCGTTACCAGACCCACTGACTACTGAGCCCTGAAGAGGATACGACACCAGTACATCTGCTTTACTCGAGTAGAGTTACTGCATGACCCCGGATGTGCACTTCTGAAGCAATTATTCACATCAGACAGAGGGTTAGGAAAGATGAGAAGTAGAAACACCACTCATTGGCAGATGCAAGGGTGGCCGGTCAAAATTGTCCATTCGTCATATCTCACTCCCTGAACTAAACACCGTAACACCTGTGACGGTTTGAAGGTCGCTATTTCACCCGCTCCCGTTCCTCCCTCCTCCTCCCTCCCCACCCCAAAAAAGGAAACGAAACATGACATCTTATGCAAGGCCGTTTTATCTCGTGAGAGGCACACGTGAGCCGTGAACACTGACCTTGTTTGTGATTTTCGGGGGTGTCTATCCGGGTAGCGATTTGCCAATTCCCACCGACTTGGGGCACGCATGCGCGTGGTGGTGAACTACAACAAAAACCAATTCGTCGTGACGGGTATTTCAGTGTTAAAACCCATGGCTTTTCAATCGCAGGTTCGATACCCACCTTAACTTTTTTCGGGGGATGAGGGGGTTAGGGATGGGGTTAAGGTTTCATGTTAAGTAAGTCATATTTTCACGTATAAATTCAAACAAGCTTAATCGGTATTAGAGGTGGTCTGCGCATGCGTGCCCCAAGTCTGTGGGAAGTTCAGACCTGTGTCCGGTGACTCAAGCATTAATATCAATGCCATCGCAACAAGTAGCTGCGCCTCTTTTTACAGTACGCTTGGTGGGTGCACGAGACATCTTTTTCTGTAGGGAAAAACGCTTTTTCCCTACAGAAAAAGATGTCTCGTGCACCAACCAGGTTTTTGCGGCAATTTCGAGACAAAGTGAACATATTTGTCTAGGACCCCATAGTCATGTTTACCGGGGTATACCGCGTCTCATATGGCATACATGGGCATACACTTCACACTCCTCCACATTCCACTCACAGATGGCCAGACGAACGGAAAGACGGACACAGACAGGACAAGTAAATAATAAAATCTCAAAAAAGAACAAGTGGAGTATTTTTAGTGGGTGGGGGGTGTTACTCCTGTTTGGGAAATTATCCGACTGAAAGAAATGTAAGATAAAACAGGACTGAACGAAATCGTTGCGACAGGCCAGGAGAGAGTGGTCAGAAAAAAGATCGGTGTAAACTTCGTATTCTTTAACCACCAAAAGTATCCGAGGGGTTGTACCTGTTTCCTCTGTTCTTGACCACCCCACTCCGACCTCTGGCTCTCCGCCACGCGTGCTCACGCGCACACGCCGGCAATCAACATAGGTCAAGGACATAGGACAGCATCCTGGTTCTTGTACGAAGGCTATCGAGGAAGGGGAGAGGGGGTTTACGGATGTTCTGAATGGTCGTTTAACATCCCCTTTGTTTCCACACCAGCTGATTCGCAAGGTCTGTTAACGACAGCTGCAGCTGATATACAGTATCATACATAGCTGCTGCCTTGGCCAAATAGTAATTGAAAAGAAAAAATTCAACAGCTCATTTACGGCACGCGATTTAAACATTTGACTTCAAAGCGGAAGCAAGAAAAAACAAAAGGAAATATTAGTTCGTCGTGAGAGTTTTGAAGTTTTGACAGGGGATGTGGTGTGGCTTCCAATCCGAGGTGGTGTCTGTGCATATCCGTAAAGACTTTACTGGTATTGTTCATTAAAAAATAAAGTCGTTGATTTTTGACTGCTGTGTCGACAATGATGCACACATGATACATGGATCTTGTTGCTGTTTGTTCTTCTGGCTGGTTTCCAACTAGGCGAGGATAATTAATGTAAGGCCCCGCCATTGCTTGATATCGATGTTTCCTTTTTAATCACGAACTGCATTGTACTCGCTCGCTTGTTACAGACAAACGCTGTGGACTCCGGTGACAAGGCTTAAAAACGGATTTCAACAAACCATTTAAATAATAATGCATGATCGGTGTTCGGTCTCATGACAGAATGGAGCTATCGATTTGCAAACAATAAAATGGGGTCTGGGTGAATATTTTTGTAGAAGTTCTCCCTCCCTCCTGTTTCTCTTGTCGGTCTCCTTCACGTTTGTATAGATGTTTTTACGCGTTGGCAAGTGCGTTTGCGCGATAGTACGTTCGTCTGTGCGTTTGCGTGCACATACATCGCCGGCAGGATTCATGTGGGGGCAATTGTGACTGTGGGTAGGATATATTACCCACTCACCCAGCGAAATAATTTCTGCCCTCTTTTTGTTTTTGCCGTTTCTCAGAAATGCCATGCCGTGCTCGTGCGACTCGAAAAAAATCTATTTAAAAAAAGACGTCTAAATTTGTTTCCCTGCCCGATACCAAAAACAAACCAAAAAATATTTCTCTCGCAGTTTCCACAGAAACGCTGCGTTAAATGGGCATACCTACTTGCCCTCCCATTCAAAGGAGTGGATGACAGAGCTTGTCCGCCTTTCATGTTTTATATGCATCTTTAGAGGACAAACGAATGTTCATGCAACCAGCCCAGGCCCATAGCAGAAATCTAATTTTCCAAACATCTGATTGAAATTTTACTACATTATTTTTGTCTTGCGGACGATTGGACTAGATCATTACCACCGTTTTGGCCCAAGTAAGCTCAACAGTGAGCACCTGACATTTACAGTTATGAGCAGTCAGATCTTAGCAAACCGACTCTGACAGCCGATAGACCAGCCACAGGATATCCTGCTAAACAGTCCCCTGGAGGAAGGATCCAAATGCATGCAGCGCTAGCTTTCCCCAGGTTTCTTTCGGAGCCAACTTCATTGTAAAGAGCACGAAAATCTCCGAAGGCTCTGCGACCAAAGCCCCCGCTGGAAAGGAAGATATCGCTCAGTTGAAAATATAAACGTTTCAAGGATGACACTATGGTGGTGGGGATGAAGAGGGGTGAGGGGTGCGAAAGGACAGAGCGGAGAAACCAAGAGGTATTGACGTCTAGCAGCACGTTGTGTGCCCGCCGGGAGTGTTTGCAAGCGAGAGGTGCCCGTTTCCTGACCTCGTGAAAGATTTGTTGATTTGTTTCGTGTTGTACGTGCGTGCGCTGTGCGTGAAGCGCCCGAACGGAAGAACTTCATGTTTGGCTGCTTTCAGAGGCAGGAAAATGGCGTCTGTGGCGTGCTTGTGAGCTCTGGATTCTCCCAAGAACGCCAAACTGTTTCCTGTAAATTGTGTCGTCCACCTTTTTTTCCAGTGTAAACCCCCGCCATCTCCCTTCCGCCGTCGGCAGAAAAAGGAAGAAAACCAACATTTGACGAGGATGGTTGGTTGAGTTATTTAACGTCGCAAAAGAAGTGCATTTCAGGATAGTGTTGCTTATACAAGTTTATGTGATGCCAAACTGGGACTGTTGTCAAAATACAGGCTTCAGTCCCACCCAGTCACATTATTCTGACACCGGGCCAACCAGTCCTAGTACTGTTCCCTATAGTGCCAGGCGTCTGGCAGGGCAGCTACTAGATTGCCAATTTTGAAGTCTTAGGTATGACTCGGCCCGGGCGCGAAATTTTTTTTTCTCATTTGACTTCTGTCCAAGCCCAGGCTCTGTGCATGCGCGTCGGCTGCTAACCACAACAGATAATCATAGGTCAACCCATGACCTATACAAAGAGTCATTTCTTATAGTTACAGTGAAGACAATACGTGGTGTCTGATAACCATAAAACCCAATGTCGATTTCCAGTCGGCTATGTCGTAGGTTCAAAACCCATGTTAGTTTACGATGGGGGGTTTTTTAAGGGGGGAGGGGGTTAGGAGTAGAGTTAGTGTTTGGTATTAGGGATTCTGTTTCGATGTGTAAGTTCAAGCCTGTGTCTTAGCGCTAAACGGGATGAAAGGTGGCCTGCGCATGCGTGCCCGGCCTTCGAAAACGACTATCGCGGCCCCCGCGCGAGCCACCGTCCCTCTTGCGTCGGAAGCGAACACTAGACCACCAAGGTGGTCACATTTGACAAGGACTCCTGGGAATGATGGACATGGAAGACTTATGGGAAAAATGCAGACAAGCGTTGTCTATTCTTGTTCTTGACTGTGGATCTCGGTTAGAGGCAGTAAGGGTCACAACCATATCATACCGTAGGTTAATGCTAGAATGATGTCATGGTGCGCCGATATAAAAATATTTCAGAGAAGTCGGTCAATGTTTTAAAAAAAAAGTGTACCATTAGGTTTTCTGTCTGGAAAAAATTCACACTTGGGAACCTGTGCGTAAACAGTATACAAAACATCGGACGAAGTGTAATATTTAAAAACATGGCTTTAGTGTGTTAAGCGATATGCATTTCTCTGTGTGCACTGGTAGAATACAACGTTAAGCTGGAAATTGTATTAAGTGAAAGAAAATTATGCCTGTGATATTCAACTGAATGACTGGGCATGTAACTCCTGTAGTACAAAATGTCCGCCAAAGCACTGCATTCAGAGAAAGTCTTCTCTCAGCAGTGCAGTCTCTTATCAGAACAAGCTATCAGAACTGCTTCATCAGTATTATACCTTTGAGAGAAAGTGTTCAAAGACTGACAAACTTAGATGAAAGTTTTTGACCGTTTTTGACAGGAAGCGGCGCTTAAATTCACGTTATACAGACTGTTAGTATAGCACCGATAGGGATCAATCTGCTCCCTGAACATTCGCGCAAATAAGACGTGCACGTGAACGCACATTTTCAGAGCGAGTGATTCAAAGGTGGCATCCGATCCCGTACTCCGATCTTGGCGTAACGATGTGGACAAAATCAGGCAAAAATGAAGACATGGTTTGACTGATCAGATCACTCCGCTGAAAACAGGAAACTCAAGTAACCCCACACTGCGAAATCGCAGTCGAAGACTGGCCAATGAATTGAAAGAATTGTTCGTGGTCTCTAAGACCAATTAGAGTGCTATTGGAATGCCTCTGATGTTTGCTATATAATCTTTCTCCGTCGACTCTTCATTTTGTGCTATGGCGATCTCAAGACACTATGTAAACGTGCCGTTTGAACCGCTGACAACCAAAGCTGCCGAGGGCTACGAAGTTTCTGACCCGCCTTTTCTCTAGATCGCTTCGCGAAGTTATGTCTTTGTTCACTCCTAATGGATCTGACCTTTCAAGATTACGCGACCCCTGCCTAACGCGTTACGAGAGACTGTTAACACGACAAATAGTGCTAGGCAAGCTACGGCATGTGTTTCGCTAGCGGTGTGGAAGATACAGCCCTCAAGACCGTCGTCATTATGCTCAATTCATAAGCGATAAGAATGCGCTGGAACCTTGTCAATCGCAGTGCAAATTTTGTTTTCCGCGAAGTGCAAACAGAATCCACGCAAGCTGGTCGATATCTCCATCTCAGTGCAACGGTTTGCGTTCAGGCAGCGCTGAAGACATGACGGCGCTAAGAAACAAATGTCTTTGTCTTTTTTTGATGACAGTCATCACTGGATGTCGTAGGTTAAATCTTCTGCGCTTTTAAAACACTCTGTAAAACACTCTCCCGTTTGTTTGAAACGTCCAACACATTCTCGGAACAAAGAATTCGCCATTTATTTTAACATCGAACCCATTCCCTGAACAAAGACGTCCAAGCACACAAACATTGTGATGTCTATACCTGCCGGCCAATCTGACGCCAGGTCATTGTTATTGTCTACGTGTACTATGCACGTGCGCGAGGAGCATACAAACGAAAGAGACTTATACCGTTAGTAATATTAACGGTGGTCGGTTATCTTCTTGCTGTAAAGGTTTTCCTAGCAGCATCAACGTGCACATGTACACGTACAGGTTCAGAAAATCAGGAGTCCTTTCATCTGTTTCTTAATACCTTACCATTTTATATGAACGATCACACGAACAGCCTAAACTTTTGTTAAAATATAAGACAAAAAATACCAGCTTGAGAGTGTAAAGTCAAACTACAATAATGCACATTAAATAAATTCACGCTATTTAAGGCTTTACATACAAATGGTAAAATGTTATTTTAAAAAGATACGTAAAAATCTATAAGAGTAAACAATATGAAACAAGCGCAGATTTTAAATGGGACATAACGCGAAAACACTCTCGCATGAATTTGAATTCCCTTCAGACTAGTTGTTGAACCAGTTCAAAGGCTAAGGACAGGCCTGCGGAATAACCTGAAGGATGCTCTTTTGGGATCTGCCTCGTCTGCTGCTAACAAAAAGACGAAAGGCAAAGAGATTGAGCTTCGGAGAATGCTTAGGCGATGTCGTCACTATCGTCAGGATGTTCGGCTCGTCGATAGAAGTTGGCGCCGTCAGTGTTGTCTCTGTCAGTGCGCTGCCCGTCGCTAAGCGAGGGCCCACGATTGGATGGGTATCGACGTGGCTTTTTTGCCTTCCATCTTCTCTCATGAAGTGTTGTCAGCATCTGGCTGAGGGACTGCAACGGCAAAGCGTGTGGAAAAGGCAAGGCAGATCGAGCAGAAGGAAACGGAAAGACATGTCGTGTCAAGCAGCTGTGAGAAAAATGTTCTGGCGTGCACCTGTCAGGGCGTGTGCTTTCTCGATCACGCGTGTGAAAGCGCGCGCGGGGGCTTGTGCGTACATACAAGCCCTGGCACAAGTTAAAGCAGTAGTCTCTCGCAGGCATTATATTGAAAAACTTGATCTGAAATCATTCTGTAAATCACGTACTGCTCAATTCCTATCCTGTGATTTTGTTTTACAATTTGCACGCTTGATACTTGATACTGAGAACAGAGTAAAAAATTTAAACCTGGTGTTTGCTCAGGACATAAACAAGCTTAATTTATAACCTTATTTTATAATCCTTGCTTGTTTACATTTAATGGACGACGTGCACTGCAATGTTTGTATTGCTAATTCTTTGCCGCAATATTCGCATGGGTGGGCGCTGAAAGCCTGTGTATGGCTTAACGCCGAGTCTCGAAACCCTGGACAAATGTCCAATGTCTACCTTGTCGATACCTGTTACATGTCCAGTGCTGTTGACGTTATGGCGACTGAACAAGTGTCACGAAATTGTAGATAAATTATGCAGACTAAGCTGGGTGTACTATGGCCACAAAATAAGCTCTTGCATTTTGACACCTTCAGAAATTACGGCGCGCATTTAAGAGGAAAGGAAAAGAAATCCAAACATTCTGGAGATCCGTTGTTTTTGTTGCATTAAAAAAGTTTTTATAAAGCTCCGGCAACTTAAAAAAATGAAATGCGTAGAACACGTAAAGGTGTTTGTCTGCGTGAGTAGTTGTGGACACATGTGTATGTGGTGCGTGTGTGCACGTGTTCGCGTGCGCGCGTTTGTCAAAGGGAGATAGAGGGGGGTGAGCAAGTTCCTCTTCTGCGGACTGAGCCGTAGTGGCCTTCACGAGACAAAAGCAACGTTGCATCCCGAATCAATCGACGTCCCTGCCTGGACCATCTGCCTGAAACATTTAATTTGTTTCTCTTCTTGCACCAAGTTCTACGAGCTTTCAGCCCCAGACTCGCCGGAAGGAGTGACTATTATCTCTTTACGAGTTTCCAGAGGATTGTGTTTCTCTAAAAATAAAGCGCAGCTTGGATAATATATAGCATTTTCAGCTTAATTGCCCATCTTTTATGGCTGGCGGGCCGATCAAGGTGAAAATAACCCCATCCTACTGACACCCGGTCGTGTGAAGCCATAAAAATCACACAGCGTGGTCCGAGCCGTGGTGTCCCCAGTCTGGCAGAACCAGCCCGCGTGTGCATGTGTGCACGCTTTTCGCAAATTGCACCAGAATTAATCTCCGTTTTGGACTTCGCTGCTGCTTTTAAATAACCTAACTCAACCGAGTATCTGGGCCGGATACGCCACACAATCAGAGAACCTTCGTCGTTCCGAGGTTTTTTTGCTTTATTTTTTAGATGTTGGAAGAAGTAATTTCCAGTTTGGCGACAGTATGTGTATCAGAGTTATGCAGTATCTTGGAATGAGACTACCCAGTAAAACGTAGAACTCTATTACTTCTAAATTGTTTGTAAACTGCATTGATATGAAGAGAAAATGGATTACACAAGCTCACGTATGTCGAGTCTCAAGAGCCGTAGAAAAGCCGAGGCGGACAGAGACGGCAAGACAGGCAGGCTGGAAGACGGGAAAGCATAGAGAAGCACGAGAGGAGGGCGAGAGGCGCCCAAATCCATCCAGTTACAATCGCGTCGGAGGGAGACAGGTCGGGGGAGTGGAAAGAGAAAGTGAGAACGTAGAAGACAAAGACAGACCTTACAGCTGTAAGGCATGGTCTAATGCCTTTACACAGCTGACGCACAGACTGCGAAAATCTGCTTTCGTGCTTTTTATCCCCATTTTAACCACGGAATGGACACCTAACCACGCTCGATCGACAAAGGAGTGGATTCCTACTATAAACCATTAATATTGGTAATGTCCAGGCGCCTACATCGCCGCCAAGTTGAAAAGTTCGACGCGAAAATTTCAAGTAAACCGCTAAAAACTCCCGCACAACACAAATCTCTGCGGGACTTGACAAAATTTATCTCGCGGGATTACCACCGACATGACAAAGTACTCAATCGATACAACAGTTCACTTTCGTCGCCGAGCGGGTTCAGGAGGTGTGGAGAGGAAGGCATTTAAATAAATGGCGGCTGGGGCGCAGAGTGCATATTTTGCACAAGTTATCATTTCCAGTGGGAGAGTTTTATGGCCTCTCGGTGGCTTTCTCCAAATATAACAAATTATTCTGGTACCGACGTTCCTCCTTTCTGAGCTTAAATTTCCTGCGGTATGCCGAAGATTAAAGCATATGCATGGAAAATCCGTTAAGAACATAATAATACTTTATGGGCAAGTCTTTATAGAGCTGCAATCTTTCGGGGGGAAAATTATGAACGAGGCTGAATACATTCCTTTATATAAAAAGTAGATAGTTATGAACTGTTTTTCAAAAGCACGCCGAAGTTTCGTATTTCGACTTTCTTTCACGAGCGGAGAAGGTAGTGGCAGAGGACTTAAGTCTTAAAATTCGTGTAAGAACCAAGAATAGACTTATGACTTGAACGCATTTTATTGACTTCACACTTTTCAACAAGTCAAGAAAAAGGGTTTGCCTTAACACGCTGGTTCATGCGACTAACCTTATGGACCCAATGCTTTCCCGACGCCACCGAATCGCCCTTCTGCGATCAGCATACTGAGATGTGGCCATGGAGACATGGGTACTAATTGTCCCTCAACAATGACTAAAGTGTGTTCCCATGCACATCCATATCGAGTTTTCATCCGTTGAGTTTTCCTGTCAACTGTCTCTAAAAACGCTGTTTCGGCGATCTTGGTATAAGCTTTTCTCTCCGGGGACGAACGAATAAGTTATTACCGAATGACAAGGGAAAAATAAGCTTTTCGGTTTTCGTGTATGGGAAATCCAAGGAACTTATTCCTGTCATGGGGGGATAATCTAGAAAAAGCAAGCTGTTCGGGTTTCTTCGGGGGCTGCATGCGTTTGATTTGCAAGCAGTGGCTTCTTTTGTGCATATTTGGCTGCATCGGGGTGGAACTGGTTTCAACGCATAGTGACGTTCACTGTTACAGCATGAAACAAGGTGCATCCAGATGTAAAGGGTAGGATGTTGTGTTCTTGCAAATTACACACGTCCGTGACCTTGTCAAAGTTCAACAAGTTTCGAGCTCTATACATTTTAGGGGGAATTCCTTTCTTTCCCTTTTCACAACTGCTCGCTCTTCGACCTCTCTCTAAATAGTATTATCTCAATGTCATTTATTCTTCAGTTTTCAATGTAACAAAATATTAATTCATCGTAAACCGTTTACAATTTTAAAAATCCTTAGTCTATTAGACTGCAGGAAAAAAGCTTGTGCAAATGAAGGTAAACATCAGAATGTGTTCCTGGCCCAGCAAACAATCGGTTCGGAGAAAAGCCGTTTTATACACAGGAAATACACTAGTACCTCTAACCCTAACCTCTTTGCTACAGGATGCAAGATCTAACAATGTGAACATTGAAAGGACCAGCCTGTCTGTTCATCAGGCATAAATATCGTTTAGATACACAATCGTCCGATTTCATACCAGAATTTTGTTGTAACCACAAGAAATCAGTTTTTGGGAGTTGGGGAGGGGATTAAGGTTATATACCCCGCATCTCCCCAGGTATGCAGATTTTTCGAATTAGTTCGTAATAAGGCAATATTTTACTCATATCTATACTACTCAATTTTTAAATGAATAAGCAATGTAAATAACTAGTGGTACAATTTCCACGGTAATATTGTAATATCTAGATACTGTCAAACGGAAAATACCAAACGAGCTTGTTAAAATCAATTCCCAGCCATCTCTGCTGGTTTTAGCGCAGCTTGCAAACGAAAAAATTTGTAAAACAAGGCCATTCCATTACAATCAACCATTCCAGATAAAGTATCTTCAGTTACCCAGATGAGAACTTTGGCAAGGGAGCAACCTCAAGAAAAACGCTGATGAACGAGTACTTTCACACTGTTGTATGGAAGAGGACGTGCCGAGCTTAGGGATTAACTTATTTCATTTTGTCTTGTAAGGGTCACGCACCAAGGACTAGATAGTTAAGAACTTCGTAGGTGGGTTGCGTAAGCGTTCGTAACTGTCATTAGGGTTAAAACGGCGCGAAATAACGTAGTTAGAATTGACAGATAAGGAGAGAATTTTTTTTTGGGGGGGGGGGACCAGACAACGCCTACCCTTTGTAAGCAAAATGGATTGCCATATGTGGTGTATGGGAGACTAGTCTTGCTATTGCGAAGTTGAGATTACCTCCCATTCCAAATTTCTACACCAGCCACTTTACCTCCCCGAAGCCTCCAGCCCGTAGACGGGTACGGTATACTACCTCCACGGGTCAATGCGCTCAACACGTCCGACCAATACAAGATCGAACGTTTGACTATGCGCTATAACGGCGGTGATTTCATGCAGCTCGAGGGTAGGTTTGAGGTTAACGCCGTGCCAGCAACGAGGGCTAGATCACGGCGGCACAAAATCACATGAAACCAAGGTACAAGACAGAAAAGGAGGAATTCAAGGGAACGGGAAAAAAAACTGGCTGAAACCGACAAAATGAATAAAAGTTTAAATACAGGAATAAAAATCGATGGCACGGAAAACGGGGAGCGGGACAGAAGGAAGAGTTCAGGAAAGGAAGGGGTCAGGAAAGGAAGGGGTCAGGAAAGGAAGGGGTCAGGAAAGGAAGGGGTCAGGAAAGGAAGGGGTTAGGAAAGGAAGGGGCAGGGAAATAGCGTTGGCGAAAACGGCGAAAACGGCGAAAACGGCGAAAACGGCGAAAACGGGTACAAATAAAAGGTTTCGGACCGGGGTTCTTTAAACAGCATAAAGTAGACAAAGATTACAGACCAGCATAAAACACCGACTCACTGCACCAGTAACTGATGGAGAATGTCTAAGTCAACATTCCAAGTGAAATAATGTCAAAACAATCGATGTTTATACAAGCATTCTGGTACAACATGGCGTCGCGTATCAGACGATCCTCTGATCCCGTTTGATTCTACTTGTAAAGGCGAAATTATTTGTTTGCTTTTCTCCTCCTCGCCTCTTTGCACAATTCAGCAGTGCTTGGTCTCCTGTTCTCATGCAATCTTATCGGAACGTTTTCGTTCTGTGCGCAAAATCCCCACGAAATCGACAATGGCCTAAGGGAAGCAACTGCTCCTATGATATCGAATACATTTTCCATTTGTCTCCCTTTTTTGCAGGAACAATATAGTACCAAAGCAGTAATTGAATGCCCACAACGTGGACGAGATTGCTTGAAACTTCATCGAGCATGCAGTCGTCTAACGAATTATTCAAAAGACTCCAAACAGTTTCGCTAGTGACGCAGTTACTTGCGAACGTTACATGATCGCATTAAAAAGCTGATGAAATGTTCCCATATTTTTGGCGGAGTGGGGGGGGGATGCTACCAGCAGCTTCAATTTTGCCAGCACATGGGAGCTTGGGCTCCGCCATCCAGGGCGTCATCTTGTTGGCAGTTGGGTGCTTGTATACCTGGGTGCCAAGTTGATATCAACCCGACTTCCGTGTACCAAGTAGGTGTGTGTGTGTGTGCAAGTGAAGACTAAAAATGGAGCGAACAGTACCCAAATTTTATCTAGGCGGCAGTTTTGTTTTTTTGTATATGTCATGACTATGTCATGACTATGTCCTAACTAAGGGGTAATGCCCCCGGAACTGTTCTGTCGTTTCATGTAGCGTAGCGCAGTTTTTTTTTAAAATTTTCCCAAGCGGCAATCGCGTTCCTTTTGTATTACCGAAGGAAAGTTTGTTCAAACTTCGTGCCAGGAGTGGGGGGGGGGGGGTAAAACGTATAAATCGCACCGTAGATGTGTTCATCTACGTGTCCTTCGCGTTTACTTTTAGCCAGATGCCATAGCAGCAACAGCTGGAAAACCCGTCAGGGTTGATCGAATTAAATCGTCTACAGAGAATTAAAGCAAACATTTAGGCAACCATTTGCGCCCTGTATAAGTCATTTCACCATCAACTGTGCGTCGTATCAACTAATGTATTAAATAATTTATAATAGGAGTTTTACACAAAACTATAAAAATTCACAGATACGTGCAAAAATGACAAAGGGACGAAGCCAACATAGGGCAATAGCGAACATGCGGACGATTACACAGGTATCAGCTGTTTGGTATTAACAGGTGAGACAGTGCTGCGTTAGCCACAAGTACCGCCTTAATTGTCTGCTACCTAGGTTCTGGAAAATATTCCGAGATTGTATTTAGCCTACATAAAAAAATCTCACGTGATTTGTGGACGAGTTCTTAGCATCTCTACTGAGTGAAACCCTTCTACAAAAACTTTTATTTTTGCTGTAACGGAAGTTACGATTCTGAGCATTAGATTTTTAGAAATGTATCAGACTTGCAACATTATATCACGATAAAGCGTACGATTCCAGCCTCTGAAATGGTTCAGCGGGGAAAAACTTAATTTTTGCACGCCGAATACCCGTCAACCTGGACTACACTGGCGGTACTCGTGTTCCACCCCTCCGCCACGATGAGGCCCAGCACTGAGTAGAGGGGGGGTTAGTGTGTTAGTATAAGCGCGAAAGCATTAGTGTGTTAGTATAAGCGCGAAAGCATTAGTGTGTTAGTATGGCCAAGAAGCATTAGTGTCAGCGAGTGATTTCCCGAGCACTTGTGCCACTTAATCAAAAGTACATTGTACATGGATTGATCAAAATAATTTCTTCCGTGTTCGTCTATAAGCCACTGAGTATTTCATAGACTATCATAGCCCCCACAGCTACTCCACCATGCGGGGTGAGAGGGATACGAGTGTCCAAAGTTCTACAAATATTTGTCGGAGAAGAGGGCGAAGTCAAACGTGGGGTTCAGCCCATCTAATTCTGTAAGCATTCAACTGTGACGTATGGCTTTCCTTTAACCCGATGTGCACATGGTTATAGGCAATGTGCGCATGGCTGGCACAAGTGCGTGGGAAAAGCAGACACCCCAGTCAGCAACACAGCTATGCAAGCTTACAACCAGAAACAATAACCACAGTTTACGCTAGTTCGCCATCAAACCACTCATGAAAACTTGTTACCATAGCGAGTATGCTCGGTAGTCGGTTAACGTTAGTGTGTTATGGCGAAATAGCGTTAAAGTATTAATATTGCTTTTAATACGGGGAGGATTTAATAACTACGGACAGTTAATGTTAGTTTCATCGTATGGTAAACAAGCGCTAGTTCACCACACACACGGACACTAGTAATGTTAGGTTTAGTAGCTAGTGGTAGTAGCACAGATTAATGTCGGTGACAATACTGCGTACTGGTTTTGATAATCCATGCTGGAGCACTGGTATTTAACTCAAACACGTACAAATACAAATTTTTAAGCATCTCGTTCTAACAAGTCGAAATGCTTATGGATCATTGATAGATCTCTACAACTGATGTGGTTATTTCCATAATATTTATCATTTTGAAATTGGACTTGCCGCATCGCCCAACATTCGGATACGACGACTGGCGGAAAATACAGGTATGACGGCATTTTGTCAAGTCCTCGAAGACGAAGTCTTCTAAAACTTGACTTGCTGCATCGCGCAACATTCCGACAAGACGACCGGCGGAAAATACAGGTGTGACGGCATTCTGTCAAGTCCTCAAAGACGAAGTCTTCTAAAACTTGACTTGCCGCATCGAGCAACATTTCGACAAGACGACCAGCGGAAAATACAGGTGTGACGGCATTTTGTCAAGTCCTCGAAGACGAAGTCTTCTAAAACTTGACTTGCCGCGTCGCGCAACATTTCGACAAGACGACCG
>SMGT01004169.1:183128-198115 GCA_004794575.1 Lanistes nyassanus
GTCCTCAAAGACGAAGTCTTTTAAAACTTGACTTGCCGCATCGCGCAACATTCCGACACGACGATCAGCGGAAAATACAGGTATGACCGCATTCTGTCAAGTCCTCAAAGACGAACTCTTCTAAAACTTGACTTGCCGCATCGCGCAACATTCCGACACGACGATCAGCGGAAAGGACAGGTCCCAATCAAAGAACAGGACAACATCGTCTCTCGCGTACAGTATGGAATGGATCTGGCTAGAAGAGTGGGCGTGGTAGAAGAGAGAGTGGGCTTGCTAGGGGAGAGTGATGTAAGAGATATGAAGGGATGAAAGTCGACGGAAGGCATGGAAGAGTGATGGCGCCCCGAAGAGCCTACTTGGTAGCCGGTGAACACGCATGTTTCCCAGAATGCCAGCACGACCTGGCAAAAACAACGTCAGCGTGCCGAGACCGAAGGGCAGAGAGTTGAGAATCTATTTGAATCTAAAAGAGGAAGGAATGATCAAGGCGGTGAGAGAGAAGCGCACAGTCCAGAAAGAGAATCAGACAGGATCAGAAATTGTTTCTCAGCAAAATGGTGAGCATGAGACTGGGCCAGATGGCACAAAATTCGGCAGAGCAGAACTGTGATCAGCGAGGGTGAGATGATAAGAGGGAATGGCCGCAGCTGCGACGACCGTCGGAAGTAATTATGGAGCCGGCTGCAAAGATGCGGCAGACGCCAGCATAGTCAGAGAAAAAGGTCGTGAAATCGCCGAAGATAAGAGCAGATCAGCCAGACGAAATCATAACGAGACTCAGAATCCAGTACAGCAAGCTGAACAAGATAGTGAAAAAGTCAATGACAAGGAATGACAAAAGACATACTGAGGAGTTAAGAGCAGGCGAATCAGCGGTCTCAAGACAAGGCCCGAGCCTTAATTGTCTGCAGCATCACCGAAGATTTGCGGACACTCGGCCAAGAAACACCACCCCTGTAACAATGATGGGAGGCTACTCAGCAATGAGCAAGGCCAAGACAAAAGGCGGATAGAACACTGCATCGATCTTAATAGACTAGATCCCGAGTTGCCACCCAATATCCCTCCTGCACCAACACGGAAATAAAGAATAAAGATGGCAATCTCCACACTTAAAAGCAACAAAGCTCAAGGAATAGACTCTTTGAATAATGAACAATAAAAAAACTGACACCGGCACAGCAGCTGTCCTCTAACCCCTGGGAAAAGAGAAAGTCCCAAAGGAATGAGCAGTAGGAAAGATTGCAGAAACTGGAGACCTTTCTTAAAACACCACCTGTCGACAGTCTCCTGCTCATAGAACCAGAATTCACTAAAGAGGCACTCACCCTTGAATAATGCAAAGAACGGGTGCAAACCAGATGTAAAACGGCAACAGGGCAAACAGAAAACGAGTAAAAAATCTAAAGGACTAAATGAAAAAAACGCACATCCTTTAAAAAGGCAGGAATAGAAAAGGCAAAACTAAAACTTTCTGAAAAAATAGGAAGCATAAAAACGCTGATAAGGATGGGGTTAAACAGTAACAAAATAAAAGGTGGCGAATGGGTGCGTTACAATAAGTACAGGTGCGTGAGGTAGGCATGACCTAAACGCAGGCACGTTAGCACATCTCGCCGCCCACGCTCCGACAATACACATGATCACAAAAAGAGGGAAAGATGGAAGTAAGTCTTCCAGTGGGCTTTCCAGAGAGCGGACGGAGAAGATGAGGGAATGAAAGTCGATGGGAGGCAATGAAGAGTGACGGTGTCCCGAAGAGCCTGGTGAGCAGCCCCTTTCCCGGAATGGCACCATGGCCTGGGACTCACACAAAGACAAAGTTGAAGTTGCGAGAACAAAGAACAGAGGTACAAATACAGGAAAGGATTTTTAAGGTGAGAGGCAAGTGAGCATACGGCAGCAACAGAGAATGTTGGTGGGCTCCTGAGAGCAGGAAAAAGGAAGACCAATAACATGCAGACGCACCGTGTAAGAAAAGCTCAAACTTTCAAAATGAAGTCCGGTGAAAGTACAGTTCCAAAGCCGTTGTCAAATGGCTGTAATACTGCCTCCTAACACAAATCACTTGACTGGACTTTGTCCTTGCAGTTATTCAGCTAAATTTCGTCCACATCATGAGGCTCAGTTCATCAGTTTTCCAACACAAAAAACTCGCGAATATCAATTGACTAAACAAAGGAACCCCGCGACATTAGTTGCAAAAGACAAAGCAATCCGCGAATATCAATTGCTAACAAGTAACCCGCGACATTAGTAGCCGAAGACAGTTTAATCCGCGAATATCAATTGCTAACACAAGAACCCGCAACATTAGTTGCCGAATACAAAGGAATCCGCGAATATCAATTAGTGACAAGAAATCTGCGACATTAATTGCCGAAGACGATGGAATCCCCGAGTATCAGTTGCAACACAAGGAACACGGGATGTTAGTTGCCGAATACATTGCTAACAACGAACCCGCGGCATTAGTTGCCGAATACGAAGGAATCTGCGAATATCAATTGCCAACACAACGAACCCGCTAAGTTAGATGCCGAAGACAATGCAATCCGCGAATATCAATTTCCAACAGAAGTAACCCGCGACATTAGTTTCCGAAGACTAATGAATCCGCGAATATCAATTACTGTCACAAGAAACCCGCAACATTAGTAGCCGAAGACAATGCAATCCGCAAATATCAATTGCTAACACAAGTAACCCGCGACATTAGTAGCCGAAGACAATGCAATCCGCAAATATCAATTCCTAACACAAGTAACCCGCGACATTAGTAGCCGAAGACGATGCAATCCGCGAATATCAATTGCCAACACAGGGAACCCGCGACATTAGTAGCCGAAGACAAATCCGCGAATATCAATTGCCGACAAAAGAAATCTGACATTAGTATCCGAAGACAATGCAATCCGCGAATATTAATTTCCAACATAAGGAACCCGCGACATTAGTTGCCGAAGACAGTTTAATCCGCGAATATCAATTGCTAACACAAGGAACCCGCAACATTAGTTGCCGAATACGAAGGAATCTGCGAATATCAATTGCCAACACAACGAACCCGCTAAGTTAGATGCCGAAGACAATGCAATCCGCGAATATCAGTTGCCAACACAAGTAACCCGCGACATTAGTTTCCGAAGACAAAGGAATCCGCAAATATCAATTGCTAACACAAGAAACCCGCAACATTAGTAGCCGAAGACAAAGGAATCCGCGAATATCAATTGCTAACACAAGAAATCCGCAACATTAGTAGCCGAAGACGATGCAATCCGCGAATATCAATTGCCAACACAAGGAACCCGCGACATTAGTTGCCGGATACGAAGGAATCTGCGAATATCAATTGCCAACACAACGAACCCGCTAAGTTAGTTGCCAAAGACAAAAAAATCCGCGAATATCAATTGCCGACAAAAGAAATGTGACATTAGTATCCGAAGACAATGCAATCCGCGAATATTAATTTCCAACATAAGGAACCCGCGACATTAGTTGCCGAAGACAGTTTAATCCGCAAATATCAATTGCTAACACAAGGAACCCACAACATTAGTTGCCGAATACAAAGGAATCCGCAAATATCAATTAGTGACAAGAAATCTGCGACATTAATTGCCGAAGACGATGCAATCCGAGAATGTAAATTGCCAACATAAGCAACCTGCGACATTAGTTGCCGAAGACAATGGAATCCCCGAGTATCAATTGCAATATGAAGGAATCTGCCAATATCAATTGCCAACACAACGAACCCGCTAAGTTAGATGCCGAAAACAATGCAATCCGCGAATATCAATTGCCAGCACAAGTAACCCGCGACAGTAGTAGCCGAGGACAAAGAAATCCGCGAATATCAATTGCCAACACAAGTAAACCGCAAACACCAATTAAGAGTTTGTGCCGATTGCCTTCGCTTTTAACCCATCTTGGGTTAATGTGTTAGTTTGTTAGAAATGTTAGCTTGTTAGTAATTTTATTAACGTATTATTGCATGTTAGCATTGGACACATGGTTAGAATTTATAATGCAACAACAAATAGTATAGAAACAGAACGATAGTTGAAACAGTGTGTTATTATAAAGGCAAGTTTCGAACGGTTAAGCTTTTGGTGTTAACGCATAAAACTGCCAATGAAAACAGAAAAAATTAGATGCAGTTAGGCGTGCCTGTCAAGCTTACCTCCATTACGTACCTCACAGTCAGATCTGTAGAATTGTGAGTGCACTCAATGTAGTTAGCATGCGGTTAGTTATAAATGCTAACAGTTCGTTAATGCGCTCAAAATCAGTACGAAAAATGCAATGAAAGAAAACGAAATTAAAGATAAAATGTCAAGATTTTCAAAACGTTTATACCTTCGGCATTCCAAGTATTGCCAGCCACATTGCAGTTGCTTTATGCGACGTAACGTTGCCACGGCAGCCGATGAGTTCCAGTTTCACCTCTTTTCGGAAACTTCGTTGACACGTTGATCACGACGAATAAAAGTGTACAAATGAAAACGTTCGAAGATTGGAAATAAAGTTCAGTCACGACGAGCGTTGAAAGTCCACAAATCTTCTAAAACTTTCAAAATTGCGTTGAGCTCGGAAACGGCTACGGATAGTAAGTGCGCATTGTATGTCGGGTCCGCAAAGACGGACAGTCTTCGCAGACCTGACTTCACTCGCGAACACGGGATATAATTATTAAAAATGCGTTGTGTACGAAACTTCCATCGTCTGCGATATTTCCAGTTTAAAAGAAGCAAGTACCATGGGAACAAAGATTTAGGACCTATGAAAAACTTAATATCTAGGCCAAAATTGTATCTCCACAGTTGGCGCTTAACTAAACGCATTACGGGAATGCCTATCCTTTTTTATTGTTTATCAGTTTGATATTGTTTATAGTCGATTTTGTGCCACTGGGGCCGATTGTTGAACGTTTTAAGTCAGTCTGTTATTTTTGATGGCTTTGCTTTTCATTTTTCGGCCAGCGCTGAACTTAATAGTAGCTACAGAGGCGGTTATGCTTCCGGTATCCATCCTACGATACGCTACAGTCGTGAGGTACAGTTTATAACAGTGAAGACTCCCACTGAAATGGCAACAACAAAAAAAGAAAAGAAAAAGAAAACCAGGGGAGATTTGGGGGTGTCGGAAGATGACGATATTGACACTGCTTTTTTTCTCCCATCTATGACTATTACCTGCGGTCCATCAGACCAAATTCTGACAATTTTGAAGAATGGAAGGCTTACACAGGCTACGTAACTGAATTTACAAGTGAATGCCATGGGGTTTTTGTTCCCAGAGATTTGGATGTACTTGGATGTATCAGCGAGACTTGGATGTATCAGCGATGAGATTCTAGCGATCGACGGTTTTGGTTTAACAGACGCCTGGTCAGTGGCGGGGCAGAGTGTGCCTATACGTCAATAAATGCTGGTGCAATTGTAATAACGTAGTGAAATAAATACTAGTATGACCTGTTTTGCTGCGACCACACTACCTGTTTTAGTCAAATCTGCGTGTCGGTTGTCTACATACCTACTCCTGCCAGCACTACACGGCTTGTTGCGCAGATTACAGACGTAATAAGGGAGTTACTCAAAAAAAAAAAGGGAAACGATATAAATGAGCCTCCTCTCGATTTCTACCTCTTCATATCAATTATTTACATCATGTACGTCCGCGAAGCCATGACATATTCCACGAAGTCAAATCACCTCAATATTTCAAGAAGCGTGTATCAGCCTCAGAACCTGGCTATAACTGCTACATACGTTGTAAACCGTTAAATCCTTTACATTCCTGTTAATCTACAATAATCGTTTTCCTCAGTTCCATTATTATACGTACTTGTCGTCGCAATATAACCGCCTTAACGCTCAAGCACAAATTTCGCGACCCTATCACCGTACCTTCCCCCCACCCACACACACACCCACCCCAGAAATTACTATTTGTGTATATGCCATCTGCAAACGAAATTTAAATACAAAACCTCAACCACATCACTAGAGATAAACCTACAAGATATCACCTGAAACAAAAAGTTAGTTACAGCCTATCCCTGTCTCAACAAAGGCATGAAGCAAATCTGCAGACATTAGCTGCAGACACATGGACAAATCTGCAGACATTAGCTGCAGGAACAAGACACGCAAGACGGCAACATCACGAGCAACATCACACCACAACACTTCACGTTTATGCAATGTTCTAGATATGAGAGAGTCTCAAAAATACTGATGTAGCAGTTCACCGGATTTTAATTTTGACTTTAGATTGTTAAAAAAAATCTTCACAAAGAAGATTTTACATTTGATATCTTTTATAAGAGACTCGCCCATGTCTTTCGAAGTTCGAAGAAGCAGTGCTGTTGTAACAGACGGGGACCGGGCTAAGCATATTCACAAAAAACTTCAGATACCGAAGGTTACGTCATTGAAATTTTGGTGAGGCATTTGGCGCAGTTTACCTGGGGCAAGAAATATTCGACTATGAAATAAAGAAATGCTTTTGTTAGGTAATTGCTAGTAGAAGACGTTCGTTATCGATGTATTTTCAACTTTCTGCAAGTAGCCCGTCTGTTACGTTAGTAGTAGTATTGGTGCATCGCACACTCACACGGACGTCACAAACGCAACAAGAGACGCACACTCCTATCGCTCCCTTCCCACTCCGCCTTCCCTTCGCCCATCCCCCCCCCCCCATCAGATTTCCCCGTTTGTTCTCATTTACCCAATGCATGTGGAAAAGTCATTCAAATAATTCAAAGGTTTGCTTTTAATATTTCTTCATTTGGAAAAAATTACATTCAGGCATTCATTACAGCCTTTATAAGCTGTTTGCTTGTATTTCCCACACCACTAGAGGGGTACAGGGGAATGATGCAGATTTTCCTGTTAAATAATGTAGTTGTATGTTTTCTGTCCCCCCCCCTCCCCCCTGTTTTATGCAGGTCCCATGCTACCCTCTCAAACCCTTCCCACCCACCTTCCCCCAACCCCCTAAACACATAACATCTAAGTATACATTTATAGAACAAGCATGCACTTAGTATCAACTCTTGTTAGTAGAAATTCTGTGCGAAACAAAACCAAAATCAAAGATTTCTTTCTCTCTTAGAGATTTCGCTTGCCCACAATGTGGAGAAGCGTCACCTCTGTTCACTTCGTGTCACGTGTTGTGCATGCATGTACCAGCGCGTGTTTGAGAGCGCGCTCGCATTCTCACTTCGTGTACTCACGGCATCCTGTCCCTCTGCATGGCGCTTGTGTTGTCTGCGGTGACGGTGTTGCTGCAGGTGAAGTTCCTGTCGAAGTCGTCGCCATTCCAGAAGACAATAGACACGCAGACTCCTGCAGCCAGTTCGTAGGAGTGTGGAAGTTTCAGATGTTCGTTCTTGTTCTTTTGCATCAGTATCAGTTCTTTACACAGTTTCCATAGTTACTTTCGTTGTTTTCAGATAACGTTCTATAGTTTTAACCAGTCCGACGTTGACAGCACGATGCATATTCACACCTTGATATTTTCGCTCTGCCGCTCCTATACTCGTGAACTTTCGTGAAACCTGCCGATAGTTTTGTTATCGTACTCTGTCAGGTTCTCTTCGAATTATTCACTTGCTCTATCAGTCCTATACGCCATTTCCATATTTTTCTTCAGCTTTCGTGTATGTCCGATATTTTGCTCTACCGCACTCGTAAACGTTCGTCTTAACCTGCAGAGAGCCATAGAAGAAAACCCGATTTTCCTTATATCCTACTGTCAGGATGTCTTGGAAAATGTTCAAAGCTCCAGAAGTTCGCGGATAATACACACGTACAGTTCCACAGCCGTCGTCAAAACAGCTTTTTATTTCGTCTGCATCTAGAACAGATCACTTGACCGGACATTGTCCATGCAGTTACTGGTGTTTGCTTGACTTTCGTTCAGATTGTCCCGAAAACCAATTCTTCACAACACGCGAATATCGATTAACTTTTTTGATTGCCTATCCCTTCTGCCCTTTCTGGCGTTGACATGTTAGTGTTAGTATTGTTATTGTTAGCATTTTTTACAATGTTAACATGCGATTACTATGTTAGTATCACAAAATTGGTTAAATTTTAGCAAACCAATTTTAACAAAACAACGTTAGTGAACACAGTTTGTTAGTTATTTATAACGAAGTTATGGTTTTGCTTACGAAATCGAAACTAAATGCAAATTAACTCGGGTATTTAGTAAAAAAAAATGCATGCATTTCAAACTAAAAGTTTAAGTTGAGCTCATTCCGACAGATTACGAATGTTTAACGTAAAAGCACCACTAGCATGTGAACAGCTGTTAGTGGAAACTGGTAATTTGAATGCCGTTAGTTGTCATGCTAGCAGTTTGTTAGTGTGTTGAAATGCTTAAAAAAATGCAGTAGAACGAAATAAATTGAATTACATAGGATTAAGTAGCTGCAAAATGGGATTAGAAATGTCGCAAAAAGCTTACCCAGGACAAGAGATCTTCACCTATTAAACAAAGAAATGTTCGAGTTGTTTGTGAAGAAAACGTTATTGGTGTTAAGCTGTTAAGTTACTTCTAATATTGGTGGAACAGCCACACGTAAAAAAAAACGGTCACAAGAAACGTACACTTCTATCAAAATCAAACTTCGCTTCTACTTTTAGAGAATTTTCGGGTCCAGAATGTGCACTAGTGCTACTGCTCTGCAAATTTGTGATGTTGAGTTGAAAACCACGCTCGCATTCTCCCTTCGTGTATTCGTTTCTACTCACCACGGCAACCTGACCCTCAGATGGCGTTAGCGTCTGTTCACAGCCTTTGTCAGCAGTGGTGTCGCTCAGATGACCCCGTGTTGGTCACCACCATCCCCAAAGACGAATAGACGCCTGCAGTAGCAGTATCAGCCCAGCTCGCCGAATCGCGGAGGTTTCGCATGCTCACTTCACTATTTCGTATCAGTCCTTTCAGGGTTTCCGCAGTTATTCACCAGCTTCAGTTTACAAATCCGTTATTCTCGTTTCCATGTAATGTTCACTGCCCGCGATAAGCCCTCCATACTCACACGATTTCATTCTTATAACTTGTCATCTTGATCTTTTCGCTCTGCTATACCTTTCTCGTAAAACGTCATAGCAACGTGCACGTGCAGATAGCCGTTTAGAAAAACTCGTTCTATTCTTTCAGATTCACTTTTTAATATCCGCAATTATTCATTAGCTTTCGTTTACATATCCGATGTTTTCGTTAAACTCAGATAACGTCTTCTATACTTTGACGCCGCTAATACCACGAGATTCATTTTTCTGAATGAAAAACTGGTCAACCCGATGTTTTTTGATCTACCACCCCTGTGTATATGGAGATTTCTTCATAACCTCAAGATACCAATTGAAAAAAAAATACTCCAGCAGGCTGTCTTGGCTCTAGAACAAAGTCCGCGGATACTACACAAGCTTCCAAAGCTGTCATCAAAATAGCTGTAATACTGTGCCTCCTAGCACAAACCACGTGACCAGACGTTGTCCTTGAGCATAAGTCGTTTAAATAGTTACGATGCTCAGCTCCGTTTGAGGACACAGGGAACCCGCGAATATCAAAGGATTTGTGCGGCTACCTTTTTCGGTAAATAATTGCGTTAATGTGTTAGAATTGTTAATGTGTTAGTTTAGTACTGTGTTAACGTGTTATTTGTATGTTAGTATCAGGCAAGTGGTTAGATTTATAACGCAACAACAAATAGTACATAACGCTAACGCATTTTTATGTTAGTATCAGACAAGTGGTTAGATTTATAATTGTACAGTAAAGAAAATGAATAGTTAATATTGTTTCGTACAGTTATGTTCTTGGGGCGAAAACAATGCAAATGAACTAAAACAAAAACGGTTGTGAATTATTCATGCACCTTAAGGCAACTTACCTCAAATCACAAATTTAGCATGCACAATTACCACTGAAAGATCGGTACAACTGAACTGTGTAAGTAGTTGGCATGCAGCTATAATGCTAACAGTTTGTTAGTGTGCTTGAGAAAAATATACTGTGCATGAAAGAAATAGTTAAAAATCCAAAGAATAAAATCTAAGATTTGCAAAAAGTTTTATACCTTCAGCATTCCATCCAAGTATTGGCAGCCACAGTACAGTTATGCGACGAAAGACTGTACTCAATCTCCAGTTGTCACGACGGCGCGAAAACGATCGACCGTATATAGTTTATCAAAGACTTTCCGATTGTCACGCCTGATTTAAGGTCAAGTCCACAAAGACGAAAATGTCTTCACAGACTTGACTTGCTTAGCAACTAGAAGGCCACTTTCCTTACAACCGGTCAAAACAAATGTCAGGTCTACGAATCGACGGTCGAAATCCACCGAAACAGAGGCATTACTAATTTGCTTCGCGGCTTAAATCCGTTGACTCTACGAATACGAGAAAGTTTTAACGACCCAAAAGTAGCCTTTATACAATCCGCTTAGTCTTCGCAATTTTGAAAACCGTAGCAACGCAACTCCGATAATTTCTTTATCCCAGTTAACACCTTAGCGCAATCAATACCCTCCCCCACAATCTAAATTTAACGAAGTATTCAAAACTGCAACTTACCATTTGTCCAAATCTTTGTCGGCATGTAGATGACGAATGAAGGTGGGGAAATAAAAAACATTCAAAATTCGTTTTCGCAGAGTCGTCTTCTTGCAAATGAGGAAATTTTGTCACGACGAGCGTTGAAACCAATTAATCGAAGACGGTCAGACGAAATCTTCAAAAGCGTCCACAATCACACGCGAAGCTCTCAGTGGACTTTGAACATTCGGCAGCGCACATTGTCAGGTCCACAAAGTCGAAAATTCTTCGCAGACCTGACTTCGACCGCAAATTCGCGATATAATCGTAACCACGGATTCAATTTGCAGAGACGCTGAGACATGTGCCTAACGAGGACCTATGTTCGATGTTTGTCAGTTTGAAAGAAACAAGTGCCATGAAGACAAAGATCTCTTACCAACCGAAAACTGCCATAAAAAGGGGGAAAAAAGTAAAGGCTGAACAGAGAAATGAAACATCCATTACATCTCTGCCTTTTCAGAGCAATTATTTGTTCGCAAGAGCAGACAAACTCCTCCAAATGAGCCTCTCAACTTATCAAGGAGCGTTTAATAACCTCAGAACCTGGCTTTTAGTTTGCTAATTTTAGTCCGTTCATCCAGAACCAGAAAATGTTTTAACCCTCTAATTCCCTGTTAATTTACAATTACCGTTTTTTTCCTTCCGCTATTTTAAGAACTTTCAATTTTTGCTGTCGCAGTATAACGGTCTTAACACTAATATACGAAATGCGTGACCCTTCCGCAATACCCTCACCCATTTGTGTAGACACCATCTGAAAACAAAATTAATTACAAAACCGAAATAGCCCTACCAGCATCTGCTGAAAAAAAAACATGATTTGATATCACCCTTACCATTAAAGCATCACCTGGAACAAAAAATTAGTTACAGCCTATCCCTGTCTCAAGAAAGGCATGAAGCAAATCTGCAGACATTAGCTGCAGACACATGGACAATCTGCAGACATTAGCTGCAGACACATGGACAATCTGCAGACATTAGCTGCAGACACATGGACAATCTGCAGACATTAGCTGCAGGAACAAGACACTCAAGACGGCAACAACACGAGCAACATCACACCACAACACTTCACGTTTATGCAATGTTCTAGACATGAGAGAGTCTCAAAAATACTGATGTAGCAATTTAACGGATTTTGACTTTAGATTACTGTTTTATTTTTTAAATCTCCACACAGTGGATTTTATGTTTGAGATCTTTTGTACGAGACTCGTCCATGTCTTTCGAAGTTCGAAAAAACAGTGCTGTTGTAACTGACAGACGGGGGCCGGGCTGAGCATATTCACAAAAACTTCAGATACCGAGGGTTACGCCATTAAAAATTTTAGTAGGGACATGGAGCACAGTTTACCTGGGGCAAGAAATATTCGACTATGCAATAAAGAAATGCTTTTGTAAGGTAATTGCTAGCAGAAGACGTTCGTTATCGATGTATTTTCAACTTTCTGCAAGTAGCCCGTCTGTTACGTTAGTAGTAGTATTGGTGCATTGCACACTCACACGGACGTCACAAACGCAACAAGAGACGCACACTCCTATCGCTCCCTTCCCACTCCGCCTTCCCTTCGCCCATCCCCCCCCCCCCATCAGATTTCCCCGTTTGTTCTCATTTACCCAATGCATGTGGAAAAGTCATTCAAATAATTCAAAGGTTTGTTTTTTTATTTCTTCATTTGGAAAAAAATTACATTCAGGCATTCATTACAGCCTTTATAAGCTGTTTGCTTGTATTTCCCATCCCACTAGAAGGGTACAGGGGAATGATGCAGATTTTTCTGTTAAATAATGTAGTTGTATGTTTTCTGTCCCCCCCCCCCCCCCTGTTTTATGCAGGTCCCATGCTACCCTCTCAAACCCTTCCCACCCACCTTCCCCCAACCCCCTAAACACATAACATCTAAGTATACATTTATAGAACAAACATGCACTTAGTATCAACTCTTGTTAGTAGAAATTCTGTGCGAAACAGAAAATTCAAAGATTTCTTTCTCTCTTAGAGATTTCGCTTGTCCACAATGTGGAAAAACGTCACCTCTGCTCACTTCGTGTCACGTGTTGTGCATGCTTGTAACAGCGCGTGTTTGAGAGCGCGCTCGCATTCTCACTTAGTGTACTCACGGCATCCTGTCCCTCTGCATGGCGCTTGTGTTGTCTGCGGTGACGGTGTTGCTGCAGGTGAAGTTCCTGTCGAAATCGTCGCCATTCCAGAAGACAATAGACACGCAGACTCCTTCAGTAGCGGGAAGCATGAAGCCAGTTCATAAGAGAGCGAAAATTTCATATGTTCGTTGGAGTTCTTTTGTATCAGTTCTTTTGTCGTCCCTACACACCGTTGTCTGCGGTGATGGTGTCGTTGAAGATGAAGACTGCCGATGTTGTTCATCAGGTTGTCCTTGAAAATGTTCAAAGCTTCAGAACAAAGTCCACTTGACAGAGGACTCCAGAATTGTACACATCACTGTTTTATATCAGTTCTTTACAAAGTTTCTGCAGGGTTTTTTTTCCCATTCTTTTGCTTGTTTGGTAGTTCTAAAGGCGCTTGGTCTACCGACCGACGTTGCTAACTGCGACTCAGAATTTCCTTCACTGAAGTCAGTGGGCCTCTGATGTTTTCGCTCTAATATTCTTAAAGTCGTATAATTTTGTTAAAGTCTGCAGCTGTTCTTTCTTTCTTTAAAAAATGCTGTCGTGAACCTCCTCTGTTAGGCTATTTTCACAAAATATAACGACGTCCGCGAGCAGTGTACGCCCTTCTGTAGCCGTCGTCAAAATGGCGGCGATGTCGTCTGCTTCAAGCCGTGATTGAACGTTGTCCATGCAGTTCTTGCAGCACGATTTTTTTCAAGTCGTCACGAGGCAGGAGACAATTTTTTCTCGTGCAGGGTCACTTTGGTAAACACATGTAATCGCTGAATTTAAATAAACGCTGGCGTTGTGCGTTTGGCATCCGGTATTTCCTTGATTCTGAGTTTTTTTTAGCTCCCACGTAAAACACCACTTGCCAGACGTCTTCAGCACTGCAAGTCCATGCTGCCTTCGCGCCACCAAATATCACTGCTGTCCGCCTTGGGGCTTATATATGACTTCTCAGTCGTTCAAAGTTTTGTTTTTAGTGTGTGCCGAGTGCTGTCCGAGCGCCACCTATAATGATTACCAGTTGCGAGAGAAGCAGACGCGAAACTGAAGAACTGACAACTGCAAATCTGACTGAAGCAGAAGTCCAGCAGACTATAGGGCAGATTTGCATGCACCCTACATGTGACGGTGAAGCCATTTCATGGCCCCTTGTAAAAGTTGACACATTAAAATTTTGTATCGCATGGGGACTACACAAGATGTAGGGAAAAACTCTGCAGCATGAATACAGCCTAGGACTATATGACATTTTACTTTTAGACGTTTGTAAATCTAAAGTTTAATTAATAAAATTATTTTGAGTTTATTCGCTTTCTATATTTTCACATCCCGCTACCGATCTTTATCGTAGGTACATGTTAATCATGTACCTGCATATAACCATTCAGTTACGTACATAGATTCCAGTAATAGCATCAAATAATATTGATCAAGTAGTACTTACATTTGTAAGCCAGAGGTCATCAGTCACTTACATATTAGCAAATTTACTACTCAATCATAAACGGACAACACATTTTCCCTCAGGCAGATAGGAGAGCAAAATAACTAAACACCGACAAGATGCGACATTTCATTTTAACCCGCTCCCCGCCGTTCAAGTTTGACCCTGTCGTCTGCTAAGTTTACTTCGTGAAATGGTCTTGCCATTCTAACATTCTTCAATCGTGCAAAATTCTTGTGTCTGAGGTTGAAACCCAAGACTTAAGCTCTATAGTTAAGTAGATGCTAAATTATTCCACAAATGTTTAGAACCATTTTACATTTGTACTACAATTTTTGAACAATTTTTACACAACCGGGATACATTACATAGGAATAGGGAGAGAAGAATTTTTGCGTCTTTGCATGTGATTTCACGTATATGGTTGATATATCAGCTGAAACTTTTCCCCACGAAAAGCAGTCACTTGAGTGTCTATGCCGTTTCGAGTTTGTACAATTTTCTTAAGAAAACATTCAACATGTTGCGGTCGGCTGCATGTACTTAATGCAGTTCGTTAGACCAGATCGAGTCCTTATTCATATCGATCCCGTAAGTTACGCCCTTGCTAAATGCGATTCAAGCTTGTAATATAAGAAGCAGATCAACAATCCCATTTTTAGGTCTCATGCGATTTAAAGGTAGAGATCGTCAAAAACCTTAAGTCCGCAGACCAACTGGATGGACGGATGACTAATGTGCGGAAGCGAATTGCCTGCTGACCTGGA
>SMGT01004169.1:198140-242903 GCA_004794575.1 Lanistes nyassanus
ATTGAATACTGCTCCAGACGCGTATAATAGACTCATGGTGGAAGACAAAACGGATGTCCACAGCCACGTCGTTTTCTCTTTCGCTCATTCATCGCCAAAAACATGTGAGTAGTATCTTCTCACTACATCAGTTCACGCAATTTTTTCCTGGCACGATCCGTTTTTCCGAAAATTTTCACGAGTGAATGATGTCGTCTGCTTCCAAAAATAAAAAAAAGGATTCTGGTAAAAATGCATGTGAAACGCGACTGATTTAGTTTGCCTACAATCAGAAAGATGAAAGATATGAGCAGGCTTGCTCGCCTATTGTTAATGGCATCTTGAAACTCTGCTTCACTGATAAACAAATAGCTATAAGCCCACGTCCTATCGAAATGCATACTT
Organism: Lanistes nyassanus; assembly: GCA_004794575.1. Lineage (NCBI taxonomy): Eukaryota > Metazoa > Mollusca > Gastropoda > Architaenioglossa > Ampullariidae > Lanistes > Lanistes nyassanus. The sequence continues at coordinate 198,525 of SMGT01004169.1, forward strand.
AGAACGAAAAGTCAATTTCGCCCATTTTCAAGACCCTGTTTCTGATCACACAAGACACTCTGGCCTTGCAAAATAGCATGAATAAATTTTTAAAATATGTCTACCTAGCTTTGGTGTATGTGTATTTGTGTGAGAGTGTGTAAGGCTGCTACTTTATTTGCTTGAGAACATCCTGGCAAAGTCGATCGGATAATTTAATGGTAGCCATCTTTCCGAGGTCAAGCGGTACAGCAAAAACGGGTAGCCCGAAAATGTGTCACGGACTTTCCGAGTCTCGTCTAAACCGGATCGATCAATACATCACTAGACAGCTAATACCTCGGGCTACACCATTATACCAGTTTCATGTCAATTTTCTATTTCGGTCATCCCCAAAAATTGAGCTGAAAACACGTTTCATATGTCTGCTATTACTCTAAGCCTTGCATGAAATGTGTTCTAAAATACGCTAACACGAATGATAAATCGCAAAAAGAGCTTTTTTATTGCTGTTTAAAATGACGTATTATATAACCGGGAACTGTTTGTCTCGGAAAGTCCGTAGAGCAAACTGTATGAATTCTGTATTGCTAAGGAAGCTATAATGGCGACTTTTTTTCGACGTACATTGTTTGCGCACGATGTTGACAGCGATATGAATTTGATTTCCGTCAGCTCAAACCTAAGAACCCCAACAAATTCATTATTTTTACAGAATGAATTAGGTTTCTTGTATTTGTTTTGTTACCTCGGTCTTGGATCTTAAAATATATTTAATATTGTTTTCTGAATTGGCCTGGGTGTGTCGATGCTATTCTGAACACAAAGAAAGCCGACTGGTAAACACACCGTTACGTCAAACAGAATAAATTTATCTCCATTTACGATTCTGGATCAAAAGATTAGAGCTTAGTTAACTTGCTCGATTTTTTTCATTGCTCTAAAATGCTGTTTAGTATTTTATTTTAAAAGTTACAACTGATCAAGAAGGATAACTCTGTTGCACTAGCAGACGACTTTATACTTAGTAGGAATTTCTGTGTACCTGGCGTTTTTCCAATAACTATATATTTGTCGAAGTGAATACTTTATCAGTCCTCTTACCTATGTGGATGTTTTGGAGTAATTATCTATTAATTTTTATCTATTTACTTCATGATAGATGTTAAAATACCGAACTTTTGTGAACATGGGTCTGGGGTGTAGAATGTTTTCCTTGTGGTCTGATTATAGTTGTTCACAAGAATTTATTGCAAAAGAGGTAGCACACATTTATTTAAGGTTTTAGTTAAACTGCTAACAAAAGTAACTAAAACATTTCCATTTTAATGATAATGTCATTTATGTGTACAGGGATGAACAGTTTTGCACTCTAAAATGACTATTGGGTAAAAAACTGCAAAGGGGGTGACCCAGCCTAGAAAAGCAATCAACATTGACCAACAAACTTATTTTGAAGCTCTGTTTCATTCAGGAAGATACTGGCGGTCAGCTGACACCTCTGCAATTGCTGTTTGATAGATTTAATGTGCCAACAGAGTTTTATTCTTTGTTATTATCATTTTTTGTATTAAGTTTATGCAGTCTTCGACAGATGATATAAATCTCTCCTACCCCTTCGCAGTATTACTAATGCTTTTTCTCCTGTTATAATGTTTCTTGTCAAAGCTGATGACAATGATACTTCATAAGAGTCAGGACTAAGCCAGTCATGGGTCCTGTCCTGTGTTGTTAGACATCTTGAACCAGTTTTTTTACTTCTTTGAAAACTGTCTGCTTATGGTTATGTGTATGTGATCCTGTTTCTGTTGCCAGCTGGAATTTCTGATGTTGCCCTATGCAATCTTTTAACACAGTTTAACCATAACCTTCACAAAAGCTTTCCCCCCCCCCCCTCCCTATTTTCTGCCAACTTTGTAAGACCTTTTTAAAACTTGTTTTCTCAGCATGCTTTCTCATTTTTATAGTTAATAAAGAGTATTTTTATGCATTCTTTAATTAATCTGTTGCAGGTGTATATCATCGTAATATTGATCACTTGATCCAGGTATGCTTGTACCAGCTGCAATTCTTTCTTACATAAAACAATTGAGCTTGATTGGTTTGGTGAATGCTCAAAGCATTATGCTGTCATCAAACATGACTTTGGCTTCAACTTTGTACCAAATGGGCTGCTGGCTGAACTGAACACCTTTAAGATCAGGGAATGGGTTTTCATCAAACCTGGCTGCAGTCTTTATGTTTGCAGTTTGACACTTAAAAACAACTGAGCTGAATAACCTTGTGAACAAGGTGTTAGCACACATCAAATGGCTGCAGAAATGGAGAGGCACATGGACCCAAGCATCTTCAGGAGTACATGGATGCTCCCTGTCTCCAGCCTGTGCAGAGATGAAGTCCATTTGATTGTGACTATGAGGTTGGCATGCAAACTGATAACATGGTGGCAGAACCTGCAACCTCTCTTTGTGGGCATCTCCTAAATCAGGCCCTGAAACCTCACTTTGTGATTCACCTCCATCACATCATGCAGCCTCATTTTTTCTGGGGCCTCTAACATTAGTACCTGCAAACTTGTCTCACTACACAGCAACAACAGAATCCTTACGAGTATAAATAAAACAACAAAGTCTGAGGCACCAGTGAAGGTCACACTTCAGGAAAGAAGAGGCCATTGTGTGCAGTTGGCCAACCTCATTCGTGGGTTTCGGCATTTGCAAAAGAAACATGTGGAAAAAAACAGCTGACCTGCATCAGTTGCAGCTTTTACCAGCTCAGCTTGTGGAAGAAAAACTAAAGAAAAGAGTACCAGAAGAAATGTAGTCAAACTGAAAAGCAGTTTACAAAAAGGTTAATGAAAGTGATGGGTGTATTTTTTATGGTACGTCTGGCATCTCATTCTTTTAAAAAGTTTCTGAAACTTCGCTTCGAACGTTATATAATTTAAAGGATTTTTTTAGGCCAAATGTAGGGTTGGTGGGGGGAGGCTTAGGGAATGTCCACTATTTTCTTTACTGTACAAGAAATTGTTGTTTGTGAACAATTCATAAAGAAGATAAAGTCCATTTTTATTTCTTGTCAGGCATTATTGCTTCTTGGGTATATACAAAGAGAAATTTACACTGTGCCAAGTACCTTTAAGCTTAGCTCAATACCAGTTGTTGTAATCAGCTGAAAAACATGAAATGAATTTTGTTTCTGGAACTTGAATTCAGCCCTCAGCTGCCCACCGTTGTACATAACATTTGGATGCACCCCTCAAAGCATTTGTGTAGCTGAGAAAGGTTAAGGAAAACCAAAAAAAAAAAAAGCAAGGAAGAGAGACATGCGGGCAGAAATGAGGTCATTGTTCTGATTTGTGCTACAATATGACAAAATGTGAAATGTGCAAATTCATTGTTGTATTACAGTGGAAGGTTTAATACTTTAAAGCACATTAAAGCTCTTTTATTATTTTGCCTACAGGTTTTCTTTTAAATGGCTGTATTTCTTGTCTTTGGAGTAGCCTTCATTTTGCTATCATCAGTACTGGGGATGAATTTGAAATGGTGGGGTTGTACTCCGATTAGGTCGGGAGGTTTTATTTAATGGCTTCATAAACTGGCATGTTACAAAAGTGAGCACAACATAGACAGCAGGCAGGATTTTGGTAGACTGATAAGGTTGTTTTGCCTGCATAGTCTACAGGAGGAGATTTTGAGTGTGTTTACCTTTTCAGTGGGAGGATGTTCTCATAGGATAGTTTCAAATTACATGGTCTGATACAGAAATGATAATCTTGCACTGATCATCTCTTTATAGCATGCATCAAAGTCATGCAATTATTCTACTGATATCACATCTAAGGTGACCATAAAAATAAAATTTCTTTGAATCTATTAAAACTATCAAAATATTATTTGGCAGCAAATATGTATGCAGGAAGATATCACAATTTACAAAATTCAGGATGACTTTCTCTTAAGTTCAGTGTCAAATGGAGATCAACGAATATATATCTGCAAGTTATAAATCTTTTAGGCCAGTGGTAACCATAATGATGCAGATATATGCTCAAATAAATGCTTCAGAAAACTGGTCATAACAGCAATAATATTAATCATTCAAACCAGAAGAGTTCTTTCCTGCAGTTCTCAGTAGCATCTCCATGTTACTGTCATTGTGTTTGAAAGCCATTCTCACTCTGCTCTTCTCTGCAATTATCAGTCTGTTTTTAACAGCCAGTAATTGATTATCACTGTCGTTGTCACTCTGCTGTTCATCACTGTCACTCTGTTGTTCCTCAGCACTCTGACATGAAATAGGATTTTGTTCACTTTTTTCCTCCACTATTAACCAAGCAGATGCTGTCACTGCTGTGACAAATCACTTATCTTTCATCAACATCAGCTTCACTGCTCTGTGTACTTTTCATGCTAGCAGACTGCACATGCCTTGGACGAAAAACACATAAATATTAAGTCATTTCATAGTGTAGTGGTGGTGGTTCATATGGCAGTCGTTTGGGGGGATGTGGTTTTGTTCTATGGTGCTGTAGCTTAAGCTTTCGAGCTGGATATTTTCCCCATCTACCTCTTGTTCTAACAGTGCAATAGCTAGTCAAGCAGATCTATATTTTAGACATAAACCAAAGAAGCCCATGTGCATATATGTCAATTTTGTATTGCTACTGGCACTCAAAATCTGCAGTCACCACTTCATTACAACTGCAATGGGAACTATTGCTTAGCTCTGAAGACATGACTGTTAGTGTTAAATTCTTGCACATTGATATCTAAAAACAGAAACAAATGTCCGCCTAGTCATAAGTCTTGTGGCAAGACTCGCAGTTTTGGAAAAATTCCTTAACTACCCTTGCCCTCGCGCTGATTTTAGTAGCAATTCGTTTTCTTGCACGGACGCTAGGTGTGTTGACAGTCAAACAGGTGATCTGTTGCAATCTATAGTTAGCCAGTTAAACATGCTTCGTTGATTAAAAAATTACCTAAAACATCTGCCTCTTGATAGAGCGTCCCCTTTCAGGGACTAGTACTGGAACCAATTTATGGCATCTTGGGAAATATTGAAGAAAGGTAATGAAAAGTTGGAGAACTGAATTTTAATAATTATGGAAAGTTTCAACAAATTATGAGTGAGAAGATAATTTAGTTTAATACTGTAAATGTTTCTTGTGTAACACTCAAACCTAACAACTCCTATGTTGCCATCTTTTATCCTATGCCTACACGGTAAAAGGGAAGGAACTCCAAACGACCAAGACGTTTTTCCCACGCAATCTGCAAAATTAGCAAGTCTGTTATAATAAATTTTAATAAATAAAATCATTAATTTTTTTAATCTGTCTTGCAAGTGTTTAATGTTTGACTTTAGACACAAAATTTCCCAACTGTTCTCCAAATGAAAATCGCAAAAAAAAATAAATAAAAAAAGTTACCTTACGAGACACAAGAGCTTAGCTTCGTCATTCGCTTACTTTTATAAAGAAAATCTATCAGCTCTTGATAAATGTTTATGCTCACCAGCTGTTAATTCATTCAATTATAAAGGCTATTTTCAAAAGAAAAGCTTCCTAAGTTTAGCTTTCTTATCGTCAACAGTTTCAAGTTGTTAATTTTTCAAGCACCACACTGACCATAGACGTGATCGACAGAGCTTCCACAGTCAAAGGGAAGCAATTCAGAAACGTAGAGCTTTGTTGTGTCTCTAATGCTTATGTCCCCTGCACACCTCTCATCTTTTACGAACAGATGCTTTATAAGCAATTATCGCCTTGTCTAAACAGCGCTTAGCCGACTCACGACTATTATTGTTTTATCATAAAATGGGTCACAAAATGGCGTAACACAAGCATTGTATCAGAGATACACAAATATTAAGTAGAAAATATGTTAATATAAATATAATAATTAACAGTATTATTATATATTATTTTTATGGTTATAATATTAAAATAGAAACATAAAATTTAAAAATAACCTTTAAAAAACCAGTAAAGAAACATAATGCACATGAATATATGAACTGTCAGCAGCTTGACAACTGTTCCACACGAAGGGACATTTTAAAAGCATTACACAATCTGGTTGATGAAGAATGTTCAACCTGAAAACGTTGCAGATTGTGAGCCGAGAAAAGTAAAATGCTAAATTTTCTAGCACTTGGTCTGAATGAAGATCTCTTCATCTCAATGGGTGGATGAAAGAATATTATGTTAATGTATTCTCCTGTCATGAAAGAATAATTCTGAAACAAGATGTGAAATGGGGAGGAAGAAGAGGAAGAGAAGATAACGACCTTGAGAAGTTTTTGGATCAGAAGCAAGATGTTAGTTAGGTAACAGGAGTACTCCAGTTGTTCCAGCCGCAATTAATTATGAAGGTCAATCCATATGTTGTTGAATACTTGATAGTTCATGGGTATTGTAAGATTACAAACTGCGCTGATAAACAACGCTTAAAAATATTAAACTTTGCGAGAAATTAAATAAGGATGAGATGAAATATTCTTTAATACCCAGTAATTAATTAATTAAAAGTCAAAACTTTCATCGACATGAAAACGATGAATGTACAAAGATAAAAATAAGATTCTATGGAACGATTAATGACGTGGGGCTTGGTTAGCTCAGTTGGTAGAGCTGTGGATTAGCAGATGGAAGGTTGCTAGTTCGAATCCTGGTGTGGCCAAGGATTATTTCCTGGAGTTAAACATTGTGCAAACTCCGTTCGGCCATCTCTCCGCACATTAAACTGCCTGTCTGCACTGGCCATCTTACTGCAGCCATCAGGCTGGTGGTTCTTTCAGTGCAAAGTTTCGTAATAGGACCACACCAGAGATGGATGACAGGCTAAGAGAGAGAGAGAGAGATACAAAGCTGTTACTGTTATCTACACTTGCTTGACAGGAGTATAACTAGAAAAAAATTAAACAAGTTTGCAGCCGTTACAAGGGTTTTCATTTTAATATTTGGTTTGTTTGGTTAGTTGGTTGTTCTGTTTGGTTGTGTTTGTTTTGTTTTGTTTTTGTTTTTGTTTTTGATGGAGATCAATTGCACTTCTAGATTATGATTTTTTAAAAATCATTTTGCATAACTCTCTAACCCATTTCACGAAATTCTCTCTGCTTCTTATTTGTCAATCCGTAGGTCTGTATACTTTGTAACCAGCGCAGAAGGTGGCAGAGGCGCCAGGCTCTTTCGTACATGGGAGATAATTAGGGACATAGCAAGTCTTGACAATGGAGTTGCTTCCCTGTAACTGTACACCGTACGTTTGGCTTTTTGTGTGTGTGTCTCGTACACTGCTCAATCAACGTATAGCTACTGATAATTTTTTTTCATACATCATGCAGTATATGATACTCGTTTCTACAGTCGCACCAAATCCTTACGACGAGACAACAGCTCATTTTTTTAACATTTCAGCCAGGACAAAGAAATAGAAAAATACTGTAAAAAGTTTGGCAATTACTAGAATTAGTGCTTTACACTACAGACTGGTAGATATGTGCCATTATAACTGTTCACCACTCAATAGTCATATAGCAACTTCGATGAGGGAAAGGCAATAAGCTAGAACATTGTAGCAGATCATAATTTTTCTTTTTTTAATTGAATTTGCTGAGAAATTGCAATGTTATTACTTCATTACTTGATAAATGATATCTAATAAACAGTGCCGGGATTGAATTTCAGTATTACCTCATGCTCAGCAATGAGAGTTAACGGCTCGTAGTGATCACTCAAACTGTGATGTACATGGTTCTTGTGCTTTTCTTTTCACCAGATTTTCAGAAAAAGATAATTATATTATTACTTCTGATTACGAGATGGATATGGCAATGGAAATAAATACAGTTAAAGTGACTGCATTGGGATCTTGTAGCACAGCAAACTCTCGAAGTCAGTGTTGACAGGGCTACTTATCTCGGCGAATTTGCACGAGACACAGCTTCTTGATTTTTTTCATTTTCGGGAAATCCATGGAAGGACAAAGTTGGGCACTTGTAACTTATTACAGTACACTGATGTACGCAACAGATTGGACGAGATTTCTTCGTAGTAAGGGCTGGCAGTGCAGCCACGTTACATAAAAAAGAGAGTCGGCTGGCAAGGCCTGAAGTTCGCTCACCTCCAAAAGTTCAAGGGTCACATGCATGCATAATTCTCCGAAAGAACCCCCCCCCCCCCATGTTCCGCATTGATGTGTAGGAATATAATTTTAACTAAACAATATGGAGGCGCTGATAGAAAGCTTTGCCAAGAGAAATAGATCTGACTCTGACATCGTTTTCAATTAACTAAAGACAATTTTTTCCCCATTACTGAATCACAAACCATTACTTTCTCTAAAAGTTCTGCCAGCCCTGCTGACAAATAGTGAATTCTTTGAACTTCCAGTCACGAATCTAGACCCAGTGTCCTCGCTAATATGCTGTCAGTGTTTAAATTGTATGTCTTCTGTCCTGAGGAGACGCGCACGCGCTTCACCCAACTCCCCCACCATTCTTTCCCCGTCTCTCTAAACATTATGTATAAAATTATAAGACATTGACCCAAAAATTGTTTGCGGTAACGTAGGTCGGATTTTGATTTTTTGTTATTTTTTAATTGAATTGGTGTTTATTTTAGAATTATAAGGTCTTGATTTGTTTGCTGATCAGCTAGTTTTTCTGCTGAATGCTCGCTGTACAACGGACTCTTTCCCCTGTTTTTTGCACTCGTCACAGATGGGCACCTCGGTCTTCAACGTTGTCTTCGGGTCAGAGTCAGGGTGTGCACCTTGTACACCACAGTGGGCACACAGATCCTCTCTGCCGAGATCTTTGTGTGTGTGTGTGTGTGTGTGTGCGTTTGTGGGGGGGGGGGGACGGGGTGCGTGCCTGCGTATTTTTCCATCGGGGGGAAAAAATGGTAGGGTCGGCGGCGGAAATTTGTTGTTTAGCCTTAGCATTAAGCTTATGACTCTAAGCTTCCCTGACTCTAAATTATCCATCACCTTTGATATTCTTCGCTCTCTCTCTCTCTCCCTCTTCTATCCTTCCTTCGCTCTCCCTTTCGCCCACTCTCTCTCTCTCCTCCTCCTCCTCTCCCTATATCTTTTTTCTCTCTTCCCCCTCTCTGTCTTCCCGCCCCCTCCCCGTCTCTTCCTCCTTTGATTCCCTTTGGGTTTTATTGTTGTTTTGTTTATTTGTTTTGTTGGTAATTATTTTTTTTATCTTTATGACAGTCTCGCTTCGTAACATATGCATGTCACTACAGGAAAATTTAGTAAGCATGGTGGGTTCCCTCAACTACGAACTTTTCTTTTTAATGATGAAAAATGAGGTCTTATTTGGAAGAGATCTTAATTAGGAAGTGACGCTTCCTTCCTTGCTCCAGATGCTGCAATGTATAGGGTATCCTGGTAATCAGGTAACAAACAAAAGTACTAAAGCATGCGGCAGTTGACCAAAAAAAAAAGCCGCCGACGGACTAATGATTTGTGACTTTTAATAATCCTGCCATACTTCTAGTCACCATGGCTCATGGGACCAGCTCATTTTCCAATTCCTGTTATGTATAACTCATTTATATTACCCTCAAGTCTCTAACCTACCCTGACCCTAAATTGCTCGCATGTTTTAATGTGAATAAAAGATTTTTATACGACCATATATTTTATGTTAGAATAAAACATGCATTCACCGCACGATTTCGATCATTCACGTCGTATATTAAAAGAAGTTATCTGCAGCTGCATGTTTATAGAAGTTGTGTAGGCTATAGCTCGAAACACGCCAGTGATGTAACGAGCAGCGCAAAACTGCAAACTGTGTCATCGAAGCTAGATCGATATGTCGCTTCCGGTCACACTCCTGGCAGACGACCTTTGTGCAGGAGACCCGCTTCTTTTGCCGAGTGTACGTACTGTCGAGCGCTGACGATATCGGCAATAGGCACCACAAAGCCTGCCGCTTTCCTCCTCATGAACGAAAAGGCTCGTTCCCTGTGACCTCACTTCAGTCTCTGTGAATTGAGCATTTGACGGTGAGTAGCCACCTTCAGCGATATCTTCTGTTTCGCGGTCGGAGGATCATTATGCAGAATACGACACACGACACTCGAGCGAGTAGAACATGTGTACTTTAATGATTGCGAAATGCACGGAAATAGTGCTTTTGTTACTTCGCGACCCTGTCGTGTCTAATCGCGTGCACACGAAAGGGTCATACAGATCGGGATCGTTGCCTACACATTGACCACTGATTCCTGGGTCATGATGTGTGTGCGCATGTGTAAATTTTCTGAACGCCCCGACATGCCCGGCGAAGCTTGTGATAACGTGACCTGTGTCCTTTCGGATTGTAGGTACAGGTTTGTGCGTTCAGTAGCACCCATTTATCGGCTTAAGGGCTCGCACGTGCGTTTCCCTGCTTTGCAATCTGGGGCAGTGATCTGCTTGATTTACTGCATTCAGCACCAACATTCTGACGTTGCGTGTCACCGTTGTACAGGTACACTGACGGTTATTAGCAGTCCTCATACGCATGTAGCAGTTATACTCTTCAACAGACAACCGCCTCGTGACGGGCCTCGTAAAAACGGGCGCAGTTGGAGAGAGAGAGAGAGAGGTACATTTGAGTGTATTTCGTGTGTACAGACCGACTGACTGACAGACAGGCAAGTAGTTTGGTTGGGTTTTATTATGCCTGATTGTGTCCCATCGCAAACAAGGTGCGTTTCAGGACGGTGTTGCTTAGAAATGTTACCGTGCTGCAACACGTGTGATTGTTGTCGCAACACAGGCTTCAGTTCCACCCAGTCACAGTATACTGACACCGGGCCAACCAGTCCTAGCACTGTTCCCTGCAGTGCCAGGCGTCTGGCAGGACAGCTACTAAGTCATAGGTATGACTCGACCTGGGTGCGAACGGCTAACTTTCCGCCCTCAGAAGCGGGCGCCAACCACTAGACCACCGAGGCGGTCTTTGTCAGACACGCAGGGGGGCAGGCATGCACCGAGACAGACAAACATTCATTAAAGACGAGATGTTTCTGTTACATATTTTTATTTGTCCTCACAGCTGTTTTCTTTTTAATCACTGACCCAGCACTGTGCTTGGTTATGATACTGCATAAATTAATGCGGTCACTTTAATTTTATAAGACAAGCAAAGGATGTGAGTTTGTCCATGTCCTCTCAAAGTTTGTAGGGACGTCACGCATGGTTGATCATGACCATGAGCAGAAGATGAACCATCTCTGTAAAAATTCACCCTGCGTGATATACGTGAGCGCATGTTTTGTGAAATGCTACCGTCGCCCAAAATACCTTTCTGTATCTTTGAGCCAACCGCTGAACACCACTCCTTCTTTGTTGTCACAACATACAGGTTGTGTCCGCATTCTGGGAAGGGGAAACAAACCCTGGTGGACTTTTTAAAGGGTACCACGAGGTTACTTCGTAAGCTGAGTCGGTGGTACCTTCTGGCCAGACTCGTGGGTACTTGCATTTCTGTACCAATTCTTTTCACAAGGGGCACGCGCTGGTAACACTTCCGGGCAACTGGGAGAACATTTAGTTTGGGGAGGATTGCGTGCGCGTGCTTGCTTTTGTGCGGTTAATAACACGAGTTTACAATGGGCCAAGAATTTCATTGAAGATGAGAAAGAATGATATATTTTGTGGAATCGACTCTGATTTGAAACCGTACTTGATGGCAATTAAAGAAGGGTCACATTGGTTCGTCCGTGACACTAAAGGTCGGCGAGAATATTTTTTTATGTGTTCATGTTGTGTTTCAGTGCTGACTTGGCCATCTAGCTCCTCCATCCTCCCCATCAGGTCAGTTGCCATGGCGCTCGCGGTCCGTCTTGCTCCCTACTTCGTTCTTGTCTTCGCCTACGTGCTGGGCTTTGACATTCTCTACCACTACCCTCCAGAGACAGCTACCGCCGCGCTGTCCAAAGCCAGCCCCGTCTGGTACCTGATCATCTTCGTCATTCGTTTCAACCGTCCCTCCCCTGGTGAACCTGCTCTCGCCATCGACGAGTTCCAATTCTGGATCGCGCTGGGCCTCCTGCTGTCCAGCCTGGGGGACGTCAGCTTGGTGTGGCGCGACACGCTTTTCGTGCCCGGCATGCTCTTCTTCGCCCTGGCCCACGTCTGCTACATCGTGGGGCTGAAGGGCAAGTTAGTGGACAGCCAGGTCAAGGACGGCGCGCACGGGGACCTGTTCGCCTTGCTGGGGGCCTGCTCTTTTCTGTTCGTGTTGTCCGGAATCGAGTCGTACCTGATGGCGGGGCTGGTGCTGCTGTACACCGCGCTGCTCTTCTGGATGGGCCACCTGTCCTTCCGGCGCTACGCGTGCGAGAGGTCGTCACCTTCCTTCTACGGGGCACTGGGGGCTGCCTGCTTTTTGGTCTCCGACTTCATGATCGCAGTGCAGAAGTGGAAGTTCTCGCTCCCCATGAGCGAGTTTCTCATTATGGCGACATACTATGCCGCTCAGCTTGGCATTGCCGTCAGCACATCAGCGGAACTCAGCACACTGTAACCGTCGCAGTGTGAAATTCGTTAGTTCTGTCTGCATGCAGCTGTAGAGATAGAGTACTAGCAAGGAAGGAGAGTGTGGGGGGGGGGGGAATATGTGCATCCGTGGAGTGCGTGATGATGTAGTTCGCAGATCATGTACAGCCTGTTGCTCGTTCTTCTGCTGATGTTCTCGATTTCCGATCCGCTGATAAGCTTTCGTTGTGTCTGTGTATAGTTTAGTACGTCTTTGAAGTGTCACAGGGTGTAAAGGTGTGTAACGTCACGCCAGTAACATGCTTTTAAAACATGCAATTAAAAACTTAGTCAACTGTACAGCGTTCCCCCCCCCCCTTTTTTTTTCTTTGTAGTGTAAGGGGTAAAGGTTTTGAAGTATCACGCAGTGAAATATATGTTTTGAAAATTTTGAAATTTTCTGTATGTGTCTGACAATCACGCAGTCATATTTAACAGTCACCCAGTGTAAATGTGTTGATATGCCTCTCAGTGGTGCAAATATATGGAAATGACATTGAGTAGGTATTGAAACGTCACGCAGCCTGAAAAGTTTGAGTTGTCAGTTTGTGTAAATGCTTCAAATTTCAAACTGACATGCAGTGAAAAATATTGTGGAAAGTTCCTTACTGTACGCATTTTTAAAAAGGTCTCAAGGTATTTAATACTTTGATATTTCAAACTGTGTAACGATTTCAAAATTGTGGTGTACACGTATAACGTCACGAAGGGAAATGATTGTGAAACTACTGCAACTACTGGACTCAACCTCAAACACTGACCCTCCACCTTCCTCTTTCTCTTTACCCCTCCTCTCTCTCTTATTTCTTTTCTCTCACCTCCTTCTCTCCCACACTGACACCCCCCTTACCCACGCTTCTCTCTCCACCCCGCCCCCTCTCCACCCCTACCCTTCCCTACCCACCTGGCGATTGGCTGCCCCTCTTTTTAACCCCGTTTACTCGCTGTCCCTTAGTCATTTTCCTGCTGTCCAGCCTATGCGCCACATCTACTGAAGCTAAGTCTTTTTCTTCTGTTTTCGTTGTTGTCGTTTTTTCGTCGTTTTTGTGTCGTCCTGATGAAGGGGTAGTGCCCCGAAACATGTAGATTGTCTTTGTCTTTGTCATGTCTTAGCTTGGTCCAGTTCCCTTGTTTTAAATTTAAACTACTGCAAGATAAGCCTGTTGAAATAGTTGCTTTCGATGTGATACTCACATGGCTTTGGCTTCCTGCGTACTAGGAGCTCGATTGTGAAAACCTATGGTTGTGAGCTATGAGTAAGTATGTGCTGCCATCAACGAACAAAACTGTTGGGATAATGACTTTGGCAATCTATATTTCATACCTCAGAAAGTCTCGTTTTGCTTGAATCCACATACATTTCATGACCATTCAATAAAACTCTTTAAGTTTATACTGTGAATATTTTTATCATTCTTTTGACCCGGTTTGCTATGTTTTATTTTATTCTTATTGAATTATTCCGCACGTGTAGATGTGTACATGCGTTTACGCGTGGGCGTGTATGTACTCACGAATTAGTGTGTACATGACGTATATAGAAGCAAATACTGCATATGAACACTGCTTATGAAGGAAATAAAGGCTGTCCTTTCTGAGCTGTTCTTTCGGTTAAATGACATGAATTACTTCCCTCGAAATATCTTAATTATCTGGTTTTGTAGGAAGCCGGACATTTATTTATGTGTACGTTGGTGGTCAGATTACTTTATGATTACGAAGTTACATCAAACCTTGTTTTGTAGCAAGGCACAAGTTCGTTCACCTGTACCTAGCTGCACGCACTGCACGCACTGCACGCACTGCACACACTGCACACACGCATGCGCGCAGTCCCTTACCACAAGCCTGTATTATAAATCGGTTAGGATGACTAGCGAAGTCTGTCCGTCCACCCGTCTGTCTGCTAGCCAAGCCATGATATAATTACATGATTGTAGTTATTGGATGTTCCTTAGACAAAAAGTCAGCTGAGCGCATCGCTGTTATCGTTGATGGCTTCTCGACAGAGCTGGTCCAAATTGACACGCTCAAGCCTATCGTTTGACACCTGTGTCGAACTTTTGAAACTTGTTATAGTGTGTGTTGTGAACACGTTTGCGTTCGAATGTGTGCTCGCGCGCGTTAGAGCTGGTTAAGCTTAGCGGAATAGTTAGTATCTCTAAACGTCGTATATTCTGGAGTTTAGTGGAACCCTTTCCATTCTCTGGCTGCACGTCAGTGCGTGCGTGCGTGCGTGCGTGCGTGCGTGCGAGCGAGCGAGCGAGCGAGCGAGCGAGCGAGCGCGCATGTTTCTTTGTTCATGCTTTTTGTATATTTCGGATATTTATTTTCTTAGAACCTCCACACTTGTAGGTAGTTTTCTCGCGATGAGTGCATCTTGTTACTATGTGCTTGTCATTTTGTTACCTGGATTCCAGCATGCCATTTTCCTAAACACCGCTTGCGTACTGCCACCCTGCTGAAGACAAAGAGCTGTGTGACTGGTAATTACAACAGCCTGCTTATACATTTATAAAATGTTACACTGGTGATTAAAGCATTTGAATTAATGCACTTTGACATTTTATTTTTAATTTCAGCATGCACGTGGGAATGACTTTATCCCACTGCTTCAGCAAACGAATCAGAAAATTTGTGTGCCTGTTTGTGTTTGTGTTTTGAGCGTGAGAGCGTGGAAGAGTCGAATGTGCGTGTTTGTGTTTGCGTTTTGAGCGCAAGAGCATGGAAGAGTCAACTGTGCGTGTTTGTGTTTGTGTTTTGAGCGTGAGAGCGTGGAAGAGTCGAATGTGCGTGTTTGTGTTCGTGTTCTGAGCGTGAGCGCGTGGAAGAGTCGAATGTGCGTGTTCGCGTGGACTCGTGCGAGTGCGAGTGCGTGCTTTCATGCATGCAGGCAATATGTGCACCAAGTAAAAGAACTGAATAATTCTAGCAATTAGGTCGTAACTAGTCGCATAGGAAATGTTCAGCACCATTACCCATTTGTGGTGTTATCGTTGCAGGAAAGTACTGTTGGAGATCGAGCAGGGGAGGCAACAACATATACGTTTCCTTCCCTGAGTTTTGTATGAATTGTCTCCCGTGGACGACACAGAACGATACAGAATCAGTCAACAGTTTCTGGGAATTACCCCTTCGTCAGGACAACACAAACACAGACAGATAGAGACAAAAACAGGCAAAGAGTACCTTTTTGTTAAGTTAGGTTTATTTTACGCGGCAGTCACGTGTTTTTCTTATATCATGAAACATACATTGAATGTGTATTGAATGCGCTGTATTACCTTTTTTGGGCACGGTGTGCTAAAACCCTTCAAGCGACTACGTTTAAAATGTACACCAACAACAACTGACAAATACAATGCATAATCTTCTACAATGTTAATATTACTACTTATATCAAACACAGCAGCTACTTTTGAAGAGATTCAAGTAAAATTTACAAAGGTGAAGCCATATTTTGTCCACTTTATGGGTATCATTAAAATTGTTAAACTGTTCAATGTATGAGCCCACTTACTACAGTCACAGCAGGAACCAAAACACAAAGAGAGTTAGCATGGACGACAATAGGAAATAAGGTAGTGAAATTAGTACTGAGTGCCAAAGGGGGTTATCAAATGGAATAATAACAATCCACAGTGGAAAGACACCTTTCAACGGTGTCATAGAACAACAATCGAATGTCAGCTGCGGCGGTTCCAACTACAGATTATCCATAGAGGGAACATGTTTTTGTATCTGGAAAAAATTGCTAGTTGCAGAAGTGTTCCTTGTGTTACCATTATGAGGAAACAATGATCCAATTGATGTGGTAATGGCAGTATGTAGATATGTTCTAGACAAATGTGGAAGCCACCCTGGCCTAATGCTGCGCCCATATTGTAAACCTCAGATTCCCTGAGACTGTTGTACATGTCTAATACTTCAATACCCGTGGAATAAAAAAAACTATTCGAATTACTTTTGTTGTTGTTGTTGTTGTTGTTGTCGTCATCGTCGTCATTGTTACTGTTGCCTTTAGTTCTTGTTAAAATTATAACCACCACCACCACCACCACCACCACCACCACCACATCAACCATCATGAGTTGTAAGTGTGAGAAATACACGTCTAGTACTTCTATACTTGTGGAATAAAAGAAACTGTTGCTATTACTGATGCTGCTGTTGTTGTTATTGCTGCTGCCGCTTTGTTGTTCTTGTTTAATTTTATAACTACTAGTTCTACTATCGTCATTATCAGCGCCATATCAATCATCCACTAGTTGTGAGTGTGAGAAATATCGTCCATTCCCGAAAACGTCTTGTGAACTTCACAACAAATCTAAACGTTAATCAAAGCGTAATTAATTTAAAAACAGAAATTTTCTGTTAAAATTTTCCAGGTTTATATTGCTGAAAATTGGTCGAACAGAAGACGGGCTCTGTTGAACGCGAAACACAATGGAGGAGACATGATATTGGCACATCTAGTCAAAAGTCTCTTTCCGTGATCTTCTCTCACAAAACGCGTGTTGTTAAGTGGGAATAACTTACACAGAAGACTAAAGCCATTCTCTCGGTTGTTTGCATCTAATAGATGAGTTAATGGCGCATAAAACCTTAAACCAACAAAAGTTGGGTATATATGGAACATTGTTTACAAAAGAGAACGATGACTGCTATTTTTAGAAGTGTTCTAAATGTCTTAGAGGAGACGCCACAAGTGGACACGTGAATATAAAATATCCTGTTTTATATGGTAACAATTGTTTATCATTTATTTCCTTGATTTCGCAATGTTGGTATTATATCGTCAATATACTCGGCTCTGCGCGTCGCTCTCTGAGGCCCTGTCTGACTTTTGTCTCTGTTGCTGTACACTGGCTGTGGCCCCTGGTAGTCGTGTTTTCTGTTCGTAGAACATTTCCAGCGGGAATCTGAGATCAGTTTGGGGTACAGTTTTTGGCAACCATTTATATTTGCTCGCATAAACAGTTTGCGCAGGAAATTGTGTGTTCTGGTGTGCTTTATGAGCAGAAGGAAAGAAAAAGGAAACGGGTGGATGTGTATTCCCTAAATGCTTGTCTCAGCACTTACAAAATAAAGATGATATACAACTGACCTTGAACAATAATCAAAGATGTCTGGGCTGGGATGGTGGGTGGGGGATTGGAAAAAGAATTATAGAAATTAACTTGAAAAGTAGAAGTACGCAAGTAGAAATGCAATTCTTCATACTGGTCGTCGGGCTATACATACTCTGAATTGCACTTTTCATGTCAGAAAATCTGTTCACACTGTGTTGTCAGAACATGCACTGAAGTTTCGTTTCATGTTCAGAAAATCTGTTCACATTGTGTTGTCAGAACATGCACTGAAGTTTCGTTTCATGTTCAGAAAATCTGTTCACATTGTGTTGTCAGAACATGCACTGAAGTTTCGTTTCATGTCAGAAAATCTGTTCATACTGTGTTGTCAGAACATGCACTGAAGTTTCGTTTCATGTTCAGAAAATCTGTTCACATTGTGTTGTCAGAGCATGCACTGAAGTTTCTTTTCATGTTCAGAAAATCTGCGTTGTCCTAACCATGTCAGAAAATCTGTTCATGCTGCGTTGTCCTAACCATGTCAAAAGATCTGTTCATGCGGCGTTGTCATAACCATGTCAGAAAATCTGAACCGGAATGTACATAAGCCGAAGTAATGTTTTATGTAAAAAAATCAAGATTTTTTTCCTATATGCTAGTCTTCCGTGTCTCTCACTTGCTGCATGCGTTCCTGCGTTCGCGCGGGTAGATCTGCGTTTTCTGCAGTGCTTATTTTTCCATTAGAAAAAATGTAAATACATTAAGCTGTCGATCCCACACTAATATGAAACCATTTTCCGCCCACAATAGCACGAGTCCACTGGGAGTGGGAGAAGGTAATATACCCGGGTGCTTGTTCCCCGTAGAAAGACGGTAGGTCAAGCAGGTGAAAGACCACCCCGGAAAAGCAAACATTGGCCTGCCAAACTTTTCTGCCATTCACGTCTTGCAAATTAAAACCTGGCCCTGCCCTGGTCATCGATACCTTGTGGTTCAGAGGCCAACTGTTAGCATTAGCTTCACTTACCGCTGCTGCTGGTACATCATATTTGCTCCACGTTGTCCAACTTCCGTCATAAAGGCTGGGGACGGGCGAGGCGTTCTTTGAGTGGGGGTTGAGGGAACTGATCATGACCTAGGTAGAAATTACCTTGCCTTCTCAACGTTTGCACTCCCTCTCTCTCTTCTTTTCTCTCCTCTACCTGTTTCGCTCCCTCTCTCCTGCTTTTTCTCTTCCTTCTTATCTGGTCTTTCGTTTTTTATTTTCTGTTTGAAATGGAATATTATAAAAACTAAATGAATTAATATGTGAACGTAGTATACAAAATGTAGCTCATATACTCTTACCACTATCCGGTTCAAATTTAAAATGGATATTGAGTTTAGACTATTTAACAAAAACATAAATAAATAAATAAAACATGCGTGTTTACAAGAAAACATTAGAAGGCTAGTGAGGCAAACATGGTGTTTACATTTTTAAAAAACTAATATCCTATGTTGTGACATCATAACGCGAGAATGCTATGGTTGTAAGGCAGACCACCTAAGCCAGGCTTTAAGGTAACGCGAAGGAGATGATCGGATAAGTTCTAACTGTGTGTACTATGAGCTACTGCAGCCCCACCCCCGTCCTACTGTCTAGACACCCACCCATACACCTCTTCTTTTCTTCTTTTTTTAAACTGATTTTTTTATATATAAGGAAGCAGAATTTTGTGGCCAAGTTTCCGCTGCTACAGAGCTAGGGTACAGTCTTATTACAAGAAGACCAAAGAAGTTTCGTTGAAATTGTGATGCTGCCCCATACGTTCGTAAAAAGCTAAACTTTGTGGCTTTGTAACTATTTTCGCACAGAGGAAATAGACAATAGGGGATGGGGGGATTTTTACGAAGCTATACGGGAATGAAATCTCATTCTTAAACTCTCTAATGACCTGAACGGGACTGGCGCGCTGCTACTGGCCATTGTCGAGGTCCGTACGGATCCGAACAAGGGAGACAAGCCAGCGAACAAAGGGACGCAATAGAATGTGGGTTTTAGCCGCACGCTATGCGGCTTTAAAGACTCGGCTTTCTCGATCAGCTGATGCCATCTGCTTTTGGCACAAGCTTCAGGCTGGACGTATAGTTCCTGTGTTTAGCGCTGTGGCCTCTTTCACGTTTAGCCCACCGGATACCAAACTACAGCAACATGGTATAGGCCCCTAATTGTCATACACAGTGGACAGCACAGACGACACGAGGAATAATCTTGCAGATATGGGTTCCACAAGGATCGCTAGAAGGATTATAACTGTCCTTCATAAGAAATAGAAAGATTTCAATCACTGATGGAGGGTTCCACCCTCCTGTCTAGTGTGGTTTAATTTTCTTTCTGGTCTTCTGGTACGATGAGACACAGTTCTTTCTTACTGGAATTAAATGACTGGCTGATCAGTAGCTTGGGCTCCTCATGACTTAACGACAGACCTGAATGACCCGGATGATCTTAGCGACTTCCTTCTGTACTAATCTAGAATCTACACTATTGCATGCCGTGCGTCAAATGCTAAAGACCAAAGGAACAACAATAAATACAAATAAATGAATAGGTTCCCAGAAAAAAAGCCAGCAGGTATTCCCTATCAAAGAAGAGTCATGATGTAATGCTATTTCCTTTCCCCACCATTAAAAAATCTTTTGAAACATTAATCTATAACCTTTACGTTAATTGAAGGAAGGAACCCAACCCACCTCCCTCACTGTCTTCAAAGCGCGGTAAGTCTAGATCACGTTTAATGCAACAGAAACAAAATTACACAGCGTGAGATTAACAGCGTTTAGGAAACTGAGTGCAGGAGTGACTGATGGCAAATGTACGACAGTTGATTGAAGACTTGTCTTCATCCCTCTGCACGCTGCGCTGCGTGGAAAATGCTATGTAGGAAGCAATTTACAAAAAGTTCTCGGGTAACAACAGCAAAAAGCACTAATAATAAGTAACCAGGTGAATCTGCCAGCTCCCCTCCCCACAAACGTCAATTAATTAAAATAGCTTGCTTTTGATGAAAGGGAGCGAAAAAGACCCACACTACGCATTGGTTTTCTGTCGTTTTTTCTCTTGACCCTGCTCTGTCTGCCTGTCTGCCTGCCTGCCTGCCTGCAACCGGTTCGCATCCATTGAAGAGGAGATACTCCATTCATTTCTGCCTCCTCAACAGGGGCTCTACCTTGCTACGGAGCAGTCTGCTGAATAAGGGTCCGTATGACAACATACACATAAACATCGGCAAAATAGGAAAATAAATGGAAAGTTGAACGGAATTAACGGAAGATGCGAAAATCGAATCTTCAGTGAACCCAACGCTTTAACCATTCGACTACGGACTAATCGGCAGGTTGTGTTCACTCTAGCGATAAGAAGCTGCATTGCTAAGTCGGTGGTGGTGGTGGTTATTTAGAGGGACAGTGCTTCCATCTCGCGGTGATTTCGCACTATTGGGGGATGGGGTCCTATTACTAAACTATGCACTGAAAGAACCACCAGACTGATGGCTGCAGTAAGATGGCCAGTGCAGACAGGCAGTTTAATGTGCGGGGAGATGGCTGAATGGGGTTTGCACAATGTTTAACTCCAGCAAATAATCCTTGGCCACACCAGGATTCGAACCAGCAACCTCAATCTGCTAGTCCGCAGCTCTCCCAACTGAGCTATCCAGGCCCCACAGCATTGCTAAGTCTCGCCTCGTGCACCTTCTTATTGAGAAGTGTTCTGTAGCATTGGTTTTAGAAACTGAAAATTAGGTGTTCGAATCTCAGTTGCGAAAATTTTTTCGTTGTGGGAATGGGGGCTAGGGGTGTGGGTAGGTTCTTCCTAGCTTTTTTCCTTGCGCAGTAGGTGATTTAGCATTGCCGGCTGCACTGTAGTCCTGTTGAAAAGCCAAACATTACTGTAACATCTCGTATTCAGTAGATGCGACAAGGCTGCTGCCTGCCTACCTCGATTGCTCGTACTGTTAATTATTTTGTTTATGTTATTATTTTTGTTCATTATTGATTATTTGGAGAAACGTCATGAACTCCACATGAATTCCGCGCAACATGATTACAACATTCTTTAGTTCAGAGATTGTATATTATCTGATAATATACTTTGAAAATCATTATTGATATATTTTTCCAGAATACATTTTCTTTCTACGAACTGTGTCAGACACTTGCGTCGCAGTGAAAGTGATTTCACTTGATATCAGGAATGTTGTTTTTAGACATTTTCTTAAAGTATTTGAAATCGAATATTTCATTTGTCTTTCAGCAGAAACTTTCTTTAACTAAATTTTATTGTAAACTTGAATCGGAGAGGGAAGTTCAATCATATCTTAGAATTTTTTTATAAAGTGTAGTATTCTTAAAGGTCGTGACACAAGCCCTACTTGTATTGTGTGCAGTCACGTGGTTTTTAATTAAACTTAATAACTTAATGAAACAGCTTGATGACATCAAAACATTCAAGTAAAAAAATTGGAATTAAATTCTAAACCACGTAATTCACGAAAGCCTTTTATGCAACATTTTTCTGATGTGCTGCTTCATTCAAGAAACGTGGATTTAAATGAGAATTTACAACTTTTGGTTTTGTTTTCACCCCCCCCCAAAGAAAAACATGAAAACACAATGAATTTAAGACAAATCAAGAACGGCCGTTGGGAAAGGGGGAAGGGACCAAAAGGAAACACACACACGCACGCTCGCTCGCACGCACACGCACACGCACGCGCACGCGCACGCGCACGCGCACGCGCACACGTGTAAAAAATGAGGAAAGGCTGAACAGGTGACTGGAAAAGTAAAATGAAGTGGACAGTGAAGATTATTTTACACGCACTTGTGAACAACATAGAACTATAGACTCGCGAGAGCTATAGACAGTCGATAAACTGCAATTCAGACCTGGATTTAAGGCTGTCCTTTCAGACGCCGGTTCATGACCTTACAACGTATAGTCCTTTTTTTCCTCTCTTTGTCACGTGATCGCCGGCTTTGTAACAGCGTCATTCTGAGACCTGCTTCCTTTCAGAGCCATTTGGTAATGACCAGTGGTTTTCTTCTACTCGCGTAGACACTGCTGGCATTTTCCCAGGCGTTTATTCCCTGTTCCCAAGTTTAACTCTTCCAGTTCGATACACCGCTGCTGCCTTGTGAAAAAAGTCATCGTCTTCTGCTTGCATTGGAAAAAAAGAAAACTGATTGTCACCAATCGATCGCCACTGCGTGAAGCAGTCTTTTATCGGCACTTTTCTTCGTTTACTGAAACTACAGAAGAGCGAACCTACTATCTTTGTTTCTACTTTTATTCAGAGGAAGATTCATAAGATATATGTGTGCGTTTGATAAGCCAGAGGTGGACCTCACGTCAAATAGACGAAATGTTTCAAGGGCACGCAATTGTTCGCACGCACATACAATGCAACACCCACACGCGCAGGTGGAGAGACGCAGACACTGGTACACACGAGCTATCACGAAGGCGCAGACCAAAGCAGGATGGAATGCATTATGGGAGATAGAAAAGATGGGTTTTCATAGAACTGAAAAAAAAGAGGGAGTAAGCAGATTGTTCCAGGTCAGAGGATGAAGACGGAAAAAAGCTACAGGACCAAAGGTGCTAAGCTTGGTACGAGGAATACGGGGACAAAGAGGGTTTTGAAGAACGGAGACTGCGAGAGGATGTATGGATCCTAAGCGAGTTGAATAGGCAGACAAGAAACAAGAACGTAAACACGTATTCCAGTTCATGTAAAGCATGCCAGCAGACTGTTAGTACTTATGCTGATACATATAATTGTGTGCGTGCGTGTGTGCGTGTGTGTGTGCGTGTGTGTGTGTGTGGGCTTTTATATGTACGTCCATACTTTTGTGTGTGTGTGTGTTGATCGAGAGGATTTTTATACTCCACCTTTGTCGTGATGTTCCATGTTTGTATATTCATTATTTATTTCTAGTAGATATGCACAACTGTGTGTATATATATATGTAAGAGGGCTTATATATGTACCTGTATACTCCACTGCTGTCGCGGGCAAAAGAATACATGAAATCTGAAATTTGACCACATGAAGATTAATGTTGTTGTAACATAGCGGCAACGCGCCTTTTTTCACCGATATAGAGGATTATGGGTTCCCATTGCGGGTCCGGCATATGTATTTTCTTTTACCTGTGGCACCTGCTTATAGGGCTCGCCTTCGCTGTTTTTTTTATTATCATTATTTGCGGTGAGGATTACAAGAACCACGTCAGTGATATTGATGATGCTGGTGATTTTGATCTGCTGGAGATGACAGTGGTAGTTTTTAAGATTCCACTAGCTCTGCTTCTTCTGCTGTTGCTGTAAACAATTGCAGTGGTGATGGGAACGATGGAGGATGAATGATGGAGGCTAGT
Source organism: Lanistes nyassanus (assembly GCA_004794575.1). NCBI lineage: Eukaryota > Metazoa > Mollusca > Gastropoda > Architaenioglossa > Ampullariidae > Lanistes > Lanistes nyassanus. Next base: position 222,550 of record SMGT01004169.1, read on the forward strand.
GGACTGTTTGAGACAGCAACGGTATTGGCGGAGAACAGAAACTCATTAATGTCATTAGAAAGAATATAGTGAAGATCGTAAGAAATAAAAGACTGACATGAAACGACGTACGAGAACGCATGCGTGGGTGCTCGCGCACGCATGCACGCACACACAAAACACACACGCACGCACGCACGCACGTACACGCGCACACACACACACACACACACACACGTAAAAAATGAAATGAAATGAAGGAGAATAATTGTTGCTAAAAATAAGATTAAAGAAGAACATCGGGAAAGCAAACATGCATCGAAGAACAAAACTGACCGGATGATTATAAACGTCTGATGTCTTTCACTTCTTTTCCTCGTTTAATACTCTTCCTGGCAGAAAAGGCAAACCGTCCTGACTCGACGCTGTTCACTGTTCAATCCCGGCATGTGAACGCTCTCATCTCTGGTTCCCTCTCTGGCGGCTCGAGCGATAACACGTCCAGCTTTTCCGCGTGATTGGCAGAAGTGCCCGATTCCCCTATTGATTTCCTTTGCTGCAATAGCGGGGAAATAACCCCGCGAATGTCAAAAGTGAAGACATGGTTGAACGATTTACCCTCTAATGATCGAAAAGACTCTTGGCAAAAACAGATTTTGTCTGCTTTAATTTGTTTGCTAGAAATTGCGTGGAAGATGATGGGCGTGGCCACTCCATCGGCAAGGCGTGGCTTCCTTCTCATCAGTAGTTTTTACCTTCACGATTTCATTTCAGAACTTTTCCTAGAACCCAGATGAGAAGTTTTCTCTGCTCTGTATAATTGGCGCTGGAAAAAGATAATTTGCCTCTGGGCATTGCTCGGTCACAGTGTCTCCTTGATTTTCTCTAGAATTCTGTCACGCGCGTTCTACCGTATCGTGGGTATAGACGTCTTTGTTCTTGCACTCTGCTTGGCTCTTTCTTTCTTTCTTTCTTTCTTTCTTTCTTTCTTTCTTTCTTTCTTTCTTTCTTTCTTTCTTTCTTTCTTTCTTTCTTTCTTTCTTTCTTTCTTTCGACATGTCCGCATCGTGTTTAGTTGTCTTTCATTATATTTGTATTGGTTTACATTTACGCATTACTTAACAACGACTATCGTCTAGCACAAGTAGACACTAGTCTGTTTATGCTTGACCAGATATTTATCAAACTAGACCTTGAATGGGCATGACGCAGGGTTTTTTTTACCGGCATATTTTATATCTTGTCTTCAGATTCTGTCAGCTCGATTTAACAGTAAGCATGTTCAGTTGATCAGTCGGATGAATGGCAAGGTAGCTGGCTGGATATGTCGTTTAGCGTTTATGAATGAATGGCAGCTTTCAGTCAGTCAAATATATTCAGTCCTGGCTTAAGTGTTGGTTGAACAGTGATACAGTTCTCCGCGAGATAAACGAGATCCCACGTAGAGGTAAATTTTTTTAATAAATATGCGAGAGAGAGAGAGAGAGAGAGAGAGAGAATCACATTCGGAACATGTCTCGTCAACCTGTTCTAGAGCAAACGCGACTTTATCACCTTTAACTATGCAATGAAGAGTAGCCATCGGGACTTTGTTCATCTGACGGCTCCGTTTGAAGCAGTATTGCGACTATGGACCGAGATCTGATATCGTAATGGCGTCAGCAGGAGTGTCAAGGAAGTCATACCTTCTGCGCCGTCACGTGCTTGATCAACGAGAATAATTCACAGACGAGATGCATTCTTTCTCTGAAATATGTGCGGAAATACCTACACCCCACCGCCTTTATTGTGCTATCTGTAGATATTCACGGTGACTTGAAAAACATCAAAGCGACAACAGATACACGTTATTGACCAGGCCAGAGACAGGTACCGCCAGCCACTGACATACTAACTACTCGCTGGTTCTGACCGCGTGATACCAAATAATTGAGCCTGGGATGTCACGGACAACAGAGACGCCACAGCCCAAATTAGGCGTGTCCGTACCTGGCCCTCGTGAAACTCCCAGCTGTGACATGAAGAGAAGCACAAGCAGCTTGCATGGCGACAGAGCTCGGCTCGGACATCCAAGACATTTTCGTCATGCCGAGCCAAGCTGACCTTTACTCATTTTCTTATTATCGCGTTTGAAGTTTCGCCACGATCACTCAGCCCGGGCTGATTGAGCTTGGGAGTGCTTTAGATGCACAGCTATGTGAAACTGAGCCTGTCGACATCTGCTATCCCTTTTAATTTCAAACTTCTGCAAGATTTTCGAGGCCGATGTGACGTTATGAATATGATGAGTATGCATGCTACCTTTTGTTTCCTGATGCTGGCAGCCGGTATAATGACCTTCATGTTTTGTTTTATTTGTTGTTGTTGTTGTTGTTTTTTGTTATTTTGTTTTTTTTGTAGTCTTTTGTTGTTTGTTTGGTTGGTTGGTTGGTTGGTTGGTTGGTTAGAGGAAGAGGGGCTTGAGAGAGTAGGTAATTTTCTCACGGCTTCATAGCATCCTCGAAAGGAACAAGTGTAATGCTGTTGAGACTTAACCGAGTTTAAACCGGCGACGAAAGTACTTCGTTCCAATATAGTTCATGTTCCGAGTCTGTTATCGCTTATCCACATCTGGTGCCAGAAAAAGAAAACGCTCCTCTCATTAATGTGAACTTATACCCTATTGTGCGCGTTTTTGAGAAAAAGAGATACTGTCTTTACGGCTGTCGAAAAAGATGGTGTCTTTGCCGGTGCAAAAGCATGCGAGAAACAGAATGGTTTGTCTGCGTTCGCTGCCTTTCTCTAACAAGCGCCGTACCACTTGCGTGCCGGGCTCCGCTAATGACGGGTAGACGTGTGCCCCGGGGTGTGACTGGTAAATCCTGGCTGTGCTCACTTTCCGTACCAGGTCGGGTAGAGTGAAAGTCACGACGACACCGATGATATCGCTGTGTTTTCGTCGCCTCGTCGTTTGCTCGCATTAGGAGTTGGGTCGTCTGGGGAGTGATTGTCCTCAAGGTACCTGCTTGACCCGTGCGCTTTCCTAACAGGAAAGCATTCCGAGTTAGACTACCACGAATCATCGTAACTGCTATTTGTGCTATATATCGGTTTCATCAAGGAAGTTCCCGAATGAGGAATTTTACTACCGAACGCGGTGAGGTATGTGAACTGGTCTTAACCTTCACTGTTTTTTTTTTAACGTGAAGAGATGGTACATGATGAAAGAGAAATAGAAGCAGTCAGAACGGAACACTTTTTGTGCTTCTGAAGACGTCGTCACCCTTTCGACGAGTGCAGTGCGTTCTTGTCTCTTGGCCATCCAGACTTCACTGAGATTGACAAAGTTTGTTCTTTCCTGCATTATTGGAGCTTCCCATTCTGTAGTGCATGTGGTTCAAAGTGAACACACCGCAATCTGAAGAACATTACATTAATTTATCAAAAGACAGTAAGAAAAAAATTGACAGCAGGTTTACGCATACCCTCATATAACTATGCTAGAGGAGCATGCTTTAATCCCGGTGAAAGTTTATTTCGATTTAGTTAAATCCTGTTTTCTTGGTAAACAACCGAATGCTCCAGCCATGAACTAATCTTCGTCTACTTTTAGTCAATATGATTTCAAAACTTCGTGGATTAATGAATTTCTTTAGAGCAAGCATTTCTCAATCTCCCAAAAAGATATAAATGCACGCAAAACTTTATTTGCTCTATGATACCCAACTGAAAAAAATGTTAACTGCGCACTACTGACATTAGCATCATGTGAAAGCGGCGTTCCAGATGGACAGATGAACACTTTTTCCTAAGCTGAATACCTTCAAATTGCTGTTCTTCCCGGAGATCGTGACGACGTTAACCCCCGAGATCCATAATTTAACCCCTGTCGACCGCTGTAACAATGATTCCATTCACAGAACCGCGAAATCGTGTGCCTGCAGAAATGTCTCCCGCGAAATTGGTGTGACAATATTCATCTCGGAGATTATCGTCTCCGCCAGTTTTGATTGGATGAAAATGAGCCACTGGGCTCTCTTGTGGTCTTCTTCTGCACGTTTCTGGCATAGTCTGTCACAGACAGGAGGCGCAAGGCGGCGGAATGAGATTAACTCCTTGAATGCGGCCGGTGACTTTTTGATTCAACGCGCGTGCTGATTGCACACAGAAGACGCGCGGCAACGGGAAAATGTCGCTAAAGAGGTATATTACTCGCTTTTCAGCTGCCAGTGACAAGGGTTGAATAATGCAAAGAACGGTAATATCTGCATTACTCCTAACTCCTTGAATTACTGCAGGATAATGATATTGAGACTGCGTGTGGTTACAGCACCATCTACTGGCAAAACACAGAGCAGAAGCACGTGCAGTGGGTTTCTGTTCAAATCCAGAAATTAATGAATTTTTGAGAGGATAGTTTTGTGTATTTTGCAGTATCAAAGATCACCTTTCACTTTAATGGGGTTAACTGTATTCTCAGCCGGTTAGGTGGTGCGTACCCTACTTGCTTACACCATGTTAGGGATGTTGCCAAAATGTAACCTTGCCGTGTCAGATAAACAGACAAAAAGCAGTTCGACAGGTCGAGGATTCTGGCGATGGTGACAATTTGTTCTTTGTTACCAAGCTACTTAGTTGCAAGAAAGTATCGGTATTTGTAACCAGTCACTTTTGTGATCACAAAGGACAGCGTCGAGCAGTCTTAGGTATGGTAATAAGTCCGTGTTTCTAAACCGCTATTATTATCAACAACCTTAAATTTACTAAATGCCGAAGCTTGTGCTGATATCAGGATCTCAAATTATCTTCATATAACTTTCACTTAACATTCTGTAACAGAAACACGTTTCTTTTTTCTGTCCTTACCTGACAACCACGTGGACTGATCTACCGAACTAATTTACTGATAGCACCGAAAGCAACAAAAAGGAAGAAAGAATGAATGACATAATAAATGAAAGAAAGAGAGAGAGAGAGAAAAAAAAATAAAGAAGAAAAAAGAAACGAGTAATGAAGACAGGAAGCAAGGATTGTTTGTAATGACGGTTCTGTATCGCCTGAGAAAGTCTTTCGCTCCGAAATCAAAAGGATTAAAGCTAATATCCTGTTTTTGTTTCCCACCGTGTTTCTTTAGTTTGAACATCCTTCAAAAATGGAGTCTTTTGCTGCTAACTACGCTGGCTGCCTTCTAATTGTTCCAGTGTAAAATTTGCACAATTAGCGCTGGCGCACGTGTGGTGCTGTTTGCGATTTGAGCATTTCATGCGTGCGAAGTTGGAGGAGGGCCTGGTCATAGAACGCCCGTTTCCTTGGAAATGGTGAAGAAAAGTTAATAAAACTCTCTAAAGCACCGGCCTCTTTTCCTTTCACTTGTTTCTTTCTTTTGCTCTGGTCTGTTCAAAGCTGTTTTAAGGAAGCATTAACAACTGGCATATAGAGATTTCAATGCTCAGACGAAAGGCACCTTTTCCCCGACTCCAAGCCAAGAATCCGTCGATCGGTCGCTTCGGTTTTTTTTTTCAAAAAGGAAATGAAAATCACCTGCAGCTGCACCCCTTGTCTTCCTCACCCACCAACCTTCAAACGCGCCCTTACTCAATCACACACACCCACTCTCACTCTCATCTCTCTCCCCCTCTCTCTCTCTATCTCCATCCCTGTCTCTCTCTCACACACACACACTCACTCTCTCCATCTCTCTCCCCTCTCTCTCTCTCTCTCTCACGCACACACACACACACGAACCCTCCTTTTTTCTTGACTCGGCTGCAGTTAGAATATGTTAACAGGAAGTGAATAGAAAGACTGAAGAGTTGAAAACGCAAAGGTCTGTGTCATTAACATTTTTTTCGCAACAAGCCAGCCTGTGCATGTTGATATGAGTTAAGCGTAACGCCGACCGTAAGTTATAGAGTTAAGTGAAATTTTTGGTGTTAGCAATGGGTATTGATCGAAATGACGTACACGATCCTTGAGTATGGCTTTTTCTGTCCGTCCGTCCTTCCTTCCTTCTCTCTCTCTCTCTCTCTCTTTCTCTCTCTTGAGTAGAGTACTCTGAGTGCGTTGTCTGTTGCCCATGACGCAGGGTGGCTTGTCCTAAAACGTTGATGGAAATGACTTTAACAGAGAGTCTTTATGGGCTTTTGCCCAATGACCAGTACTTTTATATATTTCTTAATTTGTTTCAATGAATACCACACTACTGAAATTAATTATTTAAGAGCAAACATCACTTTACCCTTCTCATCCCCTCCCCACACATTTTTAATGAATAAGATACAAGTTCTGACCCCTTTCAGTTATGATCTGTAAGCTATTAAATGTAAATAATAAAAATATATGAACAATCCCGAAGACCATTTTTCTCAGTCCAATAATAATAAACAGTACTGAAGTCATGAGAAACAGAACTTAGCACGATAGACGTAATGCAAATATTATTTTTCAGTTTAGGGTTATAAACTATATTCCTATAGTAAATTTCTGATCTATATATCAGTTTCATTAGATAATTTACTGGTCTTACTGGGTGTTTTGGGGAGATACGAGAATAATCTTTCTTGAAGTTTTTGTTAGTTTTACTCTTTGTGTGCAGTTACAATATACACCTTTAGGCTGCCTAGGATAGCTGCAAATCTTTGTAGCTCCCTGAAATACTGCCTCGCGTAGCACAGAGATTGCAGTGCACAGACAATCTCGTTAAGTCTAATCAGGTACGTGTACAGGTTCGGGAGAAAATTTAAAAAAACTTTATCCATAACTAATGACGTTTTCCTTGCCAGATCTTTCTCTCATCCCTCGACAATGGTCACGCGACTAGCCTCGTGACATTTAAAAAACGCACGAGGTTCGTTCTTGAGATTCGTCCAAGGAAATATTCTTCCCTGTTTGCTTTTAGCAAATAATTGGCTCAGAGAACTCAGTTTCAGTTCTCAACCTTTTAAGAAACGTTACTTTAAAAAAAATGAGGATAGAAACTTTGTTGAAGAGGGGGCCACCCCAGGTCGTTCTTCCGACCGTTACAGTTTTTGCAGTGCTGTTTGAGAGGGAGAAAAACAAAAGGGCGAGAACTCCTGCTCCTTGCATCCTCGCGGACTCATTCGTTAGCCAGGAAGAGAGATTTGAAAACATTCTTCTCTCTACATTCACGGTCTCTGAACAGAGGTGAGGAAGAAGTGCCGACTTAACTTTGCATTCACCTGTTACGGTCTGGTGGACAAATCGCTGGCTTTGTGAGCCCCGGGGCATGACGGTAGTTCCTGCTGGTTTAAAGATCTCATTTCGTCTTCTGCCATTTCCGGTTTTTCTTTATCATCTGGAAGCCATTGTCTAGAGACTTGTGTCTCTGAAGTCTGCGTCATATCGAAAAAGGTCTATAGGCCTGTTTGGCCGCTTTTGCTTTAAAAGTTCAAAAGAAATTTTGCGGTGTCCTTTCTTCCCGTTTGACAGTCGTTGTTGGTAACCCGACCACCTACACCACTGGAATGGTAAAGTTTCATAATGTGAACCCTCTCCTTACTACTTCTTCTAAATACATTTACAACTTTTCTGCCGCAATAAGTTTACTTCTTACTATTTTTTCTTCTCTCTCTCTCTCTCTTGCTCTCTCTCTCTCTCTCTTTCTCTGATTCCATGTGTTAATGCCATGCCAGATATTTTGATTATTTACTAGAGTTTTTTTCGTATGCTATCTTTCCTTTCACCCTATAACTAAATTCGTTGTTCTTATGTTCTTAACATTTTAATTTACTTCCCCCTTTTTTGCTTGTGGCTTTTTTCCCATTAATGAGAGAGGGCTGAATGTAATGAAGCATTCCATTACCCTAGAAAAATAAAGCTTTATCTCTTCTCGCCCCCTCCCTCGCCCGCCCCCGCTCTCCATCCTCTCTCTCTCTCTCTGCCTCAAGTCATTTTTCTTAATTACAATTAAGCAACTGGATTTTTTTATGAAACGAGTTAGATAATTTCTATCACGCATCATTTTGTGAGAATTTCTATAGCTTATATGTGGGTGTTTAACTTAAATTGTTTTGTTCGCCTTTTGGCACTTAGAAAAAGCTCGCATTACTGAAGCCGGGGAAAGTTTTATTTTTGACACCTACTGTTCTTAGATGCTTTGCTTATAGTCAGGGTTAAAGTTAGTAGTTATCTCTTTGTCATGTTTGTCGTGTCTGGTCTTATATTACTTGATACAGCCACAGATGGAACCATGATCTATAATAAGAACTTACGATTAACGATTGTAATATCATCAGCAAGCATTTACATAAGAGCGACTTTCTCTACATTTTCTCTAACAACTTTTACTGCACAAAAAATATTTTCGTTTATTGCTCCTTAAGGACATGTTCTCCAACGTTGTGTGGATATATATATATATAAGTAGTCACCCCTTACGAAATTGGTTTATATGATTACAATAAAAACTCACAGTTCTCTCACTGGTTCTCTGATATTTCGGATGGAACACTTGCAACAGACTTTCTTTTCTTTCTTTTCTATATTTCTTCTTTTTTCTTATTCCTTCTTTTCTTTCTTTTTCTAGCTTCTTTCGTTCATTCTTTTCTGCCTGTCTGCCTGTCTGCCTGCCTGCCTGTCCGTCTGTCTATCCTCTTTTCTTTCGTCTTTCCTATTTTCCCCCTTGTTTTAAAGGAGCTCTACAGCAGTTCACTTGCTTCACGCACAACATCGAAGGTGTACTACACCGTTTTGTTCTCAACAAGCCAGTCATTGTCGGGTCCGAGGCTCTCGTGATAAGGATGGAGGGCCACTCTGTCTGACGAAAAGAGAAGAAACGTGATGCAGCAGCGTAAGTAGAAGTTCTGACTTCCGGTCTCGAAGAGACAGCCGAGATCAAGGCTCTCGACTAGGCAACGTGGAGGCAATTAGGGAAAAATTCTTTTCCAAAATTTATGAGATTTTGATTTCGAAATAATCGCAGATATTATATGGATTTTCCATCTCGAGAAAGACTCTAGACGTCTAGGATGTGCCGCAGAGAGGTCAAAGTGCCATCTGGGACTGACTTTCCATTCTTGAGATCAATCAACCGGTATTCAGAGAAACATAGGGTCGCGGAAAGGAGCCACTACAGATGAAGGCCAGAGCCGACGCTGGAGTAACAGGCGTCTTTTAGGAGATGGAGGGTTAATTCATGGTTCCACCACTTTCACCAAATCACTGCGCCTTTTAGAAATAATGAAGATATTTGCACCTGATCTTAGGTTGAGCGCCCACTCAAATATGCTCCAGACTGCGGAAACAAACAGTCCAAAGACAACTGTGGCCTTTAGCCGGCTACGCGATTCAATTAGACCGTGATTAAGAAGGGAGAAGTACCAATTACATAACAAAACTGTGAATGCTGGCATTCTTTGCCGCCAAAAATCAAGCTGCTCTGCATCGTCTATAGGCAAGTCTTGGTCATTATGACGCTGGCCGAAATGTCTCTGGGTACGCTTGGAACCAAGATCAAACGCGATATTCTCGGTCCCATTGACCCTCGTGCCTGTGAAAGAGGTTAGCGTCAGCACCCCACTTGCCACTCCCCAATGGAAGGCTTTTTAGTCCACGAAGAATACATGCCTTTCGTTCCAAAATGGAAGTTTGCTCGATATTCCGGAAAGACGTCATAAACTTTTTTCCCTCCCTGCTGCCAAAGGACGGGGCGTACAGAGGGAGGGAGGGAGAGAAAGGGAAGGAGAGAGAGCTGCGACTGTTCACACGCTAGAAGAACAACGAAAGTTCCCCTTCACATACTTTTACTTCTAGCGTCCAAGAATTGATGAAGATGAACGCCAGATATGTCCTTTTGCCCGACACCTTCGGTGCTCCTGCCAGAACCTAGTTCACCCCTACTTCACCAGCAGAGGGCGCTGACGGTGCCACTCGTGCGTCGCGAGGAGAGCCCATGGAGAGGGCAAGATGGGGCAGTGGAGGGGAGACAAATGGGTGTCGCGGCGGTGCGACCAGAGAAACTGTGTCACTGTTCACGTCATATCTCGCCACTTCACACAATCTCTCGCCCCGTGCGACTCTTTTTTCTACTAAACGCGGCCATTATGGCAGGACGTGCGCTAGGAGAGGCCTGGCATCTTTTCTGCGACATCGCCAAAGTTGGGATCAATATGGCGGAGAGAACTGATCGCAGCCAGAACCTCAGGGACAGACAGACAACTTAAAACACTTCTGGTGGGGCTTCTAGTCAAAGAAACGAAAATGACAAATATGTTTTCTCTATCTTTCAGATGGTCTAGAGCCTAGCAGACTTTACATTTATATATAAAAACTACAGGGTTTGTTTTCCAAGGGGATTTTTTGTTTGTTTGTTTGTTTGTTTGTTTTGATTGGCTTTTATACATTTTCTGTGCACGAAATATAGCTAAGTAATGCATACTTGTGTAATGTTTTTGTTCATCGTGAGCGCGCCTGAATAAATTTGACTGACTGATGGGCGGACGGAGGGATAGATGGATGGTTACATGGATAAATGAACTGCTTGAGTCAGTCAGTCATCCCTGCTTTCGTTCGTTTGTTTGCTGGTTTGCATATTTTTTATGCATTCCATTCATTTACTTCTATTCTCTTATCTTTAAAAAGTCTCTTTTCTTCAGTTGCCTAATTGTTCCCGTGGTACTATGTCAGGTTCATAACCTGTGTAAGAATTAATTCCTGGTTTCTTTTATCGAGGCCATTTCATGCTTCCTTTGAACTGACTGTAAGGATATGTATCTCTGGGAAACGGAAAACCTGAAGTGGAGCGTAAGGACAGGGATTTATCTAGAATAAAACGACTTGAATTCAAGACTTTCTTGAGTTCGTCGAAGCATGTAAAGAATTTGTCTATTTGGTTCATGAAATAAAACCAATTAAGTTAATGTATTTATCGAAGAGTATTCATGCTAGAAATACTGTTTCCGAGGAGAATAGCAAAGGATTACTTTCCTTTTAAAAAAATTCACATACACATCTCTCTCTCTTTCTCTCTCTCTCTCTCTCTGTTTTTTTTTCACTCCTCTCTTTCTCTAGCAGTCCCTTTTCTCTCCTTCTCTTTCCCCCCTACGTCCAGTTGCGAAATTTAATTTGACAATTTTTAGGTCAGAAGATAACATTTACACTTGTTCTCCCCACCCCATCCATCGTCCCCTTCCTCTCCCTCTTACCTTTTCGTCTGTTTTCTCTCAAACACAGCTCACTCCCTCCTCCCACTTTTTTCTCCTTTTCTTTGCTCTCGTCCTCTCATGCTCCTTCGCGCTATTCATGTTCCTGAAAAAGAAACCCGCGCTGACTGTATCATGATTTTATGCGTATGTGCGTGTATTCACGTGTGTGCGCGCGTGGCATGCTCCTGATAAATTAGACGATTTTTAAAATGTAGACTTTATGGTAGCTGTTCATTTATCATGCCAGTCAAGTTATCGTACAATGTGTGAACAATATGGGAATTGAGCCAAGCTAATATTTAGACATATACCATTAATTACCACTATTTATTTATACTCCTTTACTCATGGTTTTTTCTCTAATTTTGATTTATTATTATTGTTATTTCTGTGTACATATTTACACAAATTCTCCTTTCTACTTCTCCCCTCCCCATCCTTTCCACCTCCACTTCCTACTCATGCGGGCGGTTATTTTGATGCATAGATAAGTGGCTCGATTTCGTCATCTGTCTTTTCCTCTTCCCTGCATCCTGTCTTATATTTTATACTTTATTTTGCAATATCTATTGATCTCCATTATGTGTTGTGTACTGATGAGGGGGTAGGCCTGGAAACGATGACTTTGTCAGCACACGAGGTTATCTTGTGACAGGGATAGGAAAGGAAAAGGAATAAAAAGCTGCTCGGATATCAGTCTGTTAGCAATGCAGCTCAACGGAAGCATTTTTTGGGGAGCTAAAGATGCGCTACAGTTGAAACAGAGGTTAGCTCCCTTGAATGGCGACGGCCGACAATGGATTTTTGTCCTGCGTGCAGCTGCTGCGCTTAGCTGACAGTTGCTGTAGTACTGAAAGTATGCTTTCGCGTCAGATGTTCACGGGCGTGACGACAGTAACTGATCACTACGTGTATCAGCTTCTTGCTGTGGCGGTAGATGTTTGTCGTGACAGTATCAGCAGATGGTGGAGGGTGAGGTGAACACACCTACAGATGCTGCATGGTGATTGTTCGAGCATACAGGTGATTCCTTCAGAGCAGGTTCGGCGAACTGGAATTTAAGAAAGGGCTTCAGTGATAGAAAGGTAGAATCTTGCATATACCAGCATACACAGGTCTACCACAGTGCGCATTTCAAATAGTTTCTCGCGTAGTCGCATGGTTAAAAGCCAATTGCGAAACCACGAAAGCTGCTGTCAAGCATGCCTGTGGCCGACTTTCCGTTTGTGGTAGATGTGGCACTGCACGAGACGCGCGTGCGGACTTTTCTTGGGCGCGTTTGTGCGACTTCACCTCCGGGGCACCCGCGTGCCAAGCTGTCGACGTCTGTTTGTCGAGGCTGCGGGCGAGCGCTGAAGTGCCTTCAGTGACTTCCGGGTGGCCTTAATCTGCAAGAGGAAACGCAGCTTCCCAAGCTACCTTACTGAAACCTCTCATGGGCAAGCACTGAGGGTTTCTATCTGTACCCAGTGGTGAAGATTTTTCTTAATCGAAGAAAGGCCACGCACATTGTCACTTTTTATTTTAGTTTGTTATTTGAGCATAGTCAACCGCACACACTGGACTACGGAAAGCCAGTCAAATCCATATCCGTTATCTGAAGTTGATATATCGGTAAACCTCATTAGCACCTTTGTCGACGAGAGCTGAACGAGAAACCACTTGCAAAAAAAAAAGCACAGGAGAGCGATAAGGATAGTGTAGAACGGTTATAAAGAGGTCTAGGGGTGCTCTGTCACCTACAGTCGTGTAACGTTTGGCGAGAAAACAGCCCGAGGTATCCCTGAGCTTCGAGTGAAGAGGGAACGAAAGTAGACATATTTGTACGGCTAGTACAGGGCATTTAACCCTCGCGAGGTCTATACCCCGGGTACCAGGCTCTCGACAGCCCCTCCACAAAAGGATGGGAAATGCGCCCATGAGGTGTGTCGTCGCCCTGTGATTTTCTTTCCCGATGAGTATCTCGACATAAATATTTAGCTTTCCTTTCTCAAAACAAACTATTTGATCCGGCGCTTACAACTGAGGCACAAAGCCCCGTGCGCTGAGGAAACCAAAAGTGGAGTCTAAAGTGGGCTGAGGCTGACCTGATGTGTCCCATACAATGGCCCCTTTACCGCCAGGTGCTCTTGCCCCGCGGAGAGTGAGACTAACAGTTGCAGTTCCACTAACCACCGCCGAGTGTTTATCGAGAAATAAATGTCTCCTTCCCTCCTCCTTTCATCGGAAGATATCTTCTTTTATTCTTCCTCTTCTTCTTCCTTCTTAAAAAGATTTGGGGATAGTAGAAGGACTGCAAAAAAATGGGAAGGGGCGCTGGTTCCAGCTGTTTTTTTTTTAAATATTTCGCGTGCTCCTGGGCATGTTCGTAAAACTGTTTTGCACCGAGCGTGCGCACTTTCAAACTGATAGTCTCCTCGCTGTTTTAGTTGGAGATTATGTTATCATTGAGCATGTCTCTCTCACAGAGAGGAAGAGAACCTTTGCCCAGAGCCACAGAAACTTGTTTCTCCATCCCGGCAACTAAGAAGCCCAGGGTGCGGGTTGAAAAGACCTACGGCCAAATGCAGAAGACTGAACTGCACACTTTAGATCCATACAGAATCATTGTCAAACTGTTTTCTTTCCATTTAAAAGCATAAATAGTGAAGAAATACGATTCCCTGAGGATACCTGGCCGATATTCTAACACCTGGAAGGTCTTGTGCCCAAAAGAGAGAGAGAGAGAAAGAAAAAATCATGCATGCTTGCGTGTGTACATAAGCGCAAGCCTACGTGCGTGCGTGCTTGCGTGTGTGTGTGGGGGGGGGAGGGGTTTGCTTCCTTGTGCGTGCATGCGTGTGTGTGTGCGTTTGTTTGTGTGTGTATGTGCACGCGTCTTCGGCAAAAAAAAATTGAAAATAAAAAATAAATGTTTATTGGGTTCTTATGGTTGTGATGGAATAAGCCAGCGTTTTGACCAACACTCGTACTATCCCCCCCCCAAAAAAAAAACCCAAATAAACCTACTGGAATAAAGGGACATGAACAAAACTACGAAAAATGTGACACAAACAACAATTTATACAAACCGAAGTGCGTCAATAAGCAGATCGGTAATAATAGTTCGCTGGCTGGCTGGCTGGCTAGCTTGCCGGCTGGCTGGCTGGACGGACGGACGGACGGACGGACAGACGGACAGATGGAACCAAAGCAAAGCAAACAAAGAGATAAAATGTAGCGAAATATTTATTGTATACAAGTCTCTTCCACCCCCCACCCCCTCCATGACTACCTTTTAGATCCGGAAGGAGGGGAGTGGGGCAGCCGGTTCAGCATCACGCGCTGGAAGTTTAGAGCGCGCTGCTGACACATCAACAGAATTGACGTCACCTAGCGCCTAATGTCACTGTCTAGACGCTTCCAATAGTTGGATTTCCACAGGGGACGTAACTGCGTGGCCGGTGTTCACGGATAGTCTGCCTTTGGGCGCACGCACATCCATGCCTGCTGCATGTACGCACATGCATAACTGCATGTCCGCATACATACACACAAGAATAATGCACGACCACAAAAAAGTTGTAACGCGAACCTCATAATTGTCACCGATGTAGAGTGTCGTGGGTTTGGATCGCGTGTCCGGCTTATGTAATTATTTTCTGGATGTCGCACCTGCTTGTAGGCTTGGTCATGAGACGGGGTATGTTGGGGAGGGACTTGGGTTTTTTTTTCTATCTTCCTCAGTACCTTTCCTCCCCCTTCACCGCCCCTGCACCTTCTCAATGAGATGACAGAGCCTTATGAGATGACACATGACCCTCTATTCTTTCTTGGTGTTGGCATTTAGATGTGTTATTTCTTATGCTCTCACTTGAACATGTTTAGGACAATCTCAGTATGTGATTACTGTTATAACTTTCCGTTAAAATTCGTTGTTGGCTGCTTGAAATACGTGACGAAATCCACTTTATTTACTATGTTCATAAAATAGGCCATTTCTGGCACCACGAAATATAGCGAGTGTTTCTTTATTTCGTTTGTTCTTTCTTTCTTTTGAAATTCAAAATCCCTGCACACTCAGCTAATAAGATAATCTGCTTTAGTCTTCTTTTCGTTTGGTAATACAATTAGGTCCTTTTAGCCACCATCTTCTCGGGATTTTGTCCAGCACAACAAACCAACAGCGCTGGTTTGTCGGAAACACTTTTCGAGGAATTCCTCAGCAGAAACATTTATTGTTTTTACCCCGCCTCAGCCCGAAACAATCAGCCATCTCACGCGGAGATCAAGTGAATGCTGGCTGAATGTTGGCTGCATGCTGGCTCCCCGACGTGCGTGCCGCTCACACTCTGCAAGGGGCCAGCACTGCAGACATCTTCAGAAGCCCGATGCCCTCCTCCTTGGCAAAATCTTCCCCCCAGTTGGCGAGGATTTAGCAGCAGACGATCTCAGGTTTGTCTTAAGTGGCACCCTTTGCCACACACCTGCCATGAAGGAATAGGAGACTAGTGGCGAGAAAAGCGTCACAAGCCACTCTCAGTCGCACCCCGGCGAGCCATTCTGGAGCCGCCTCCGGTCCGTGGTAACTTTTTTCTTCTCCAAGATGGCTGCTAACGGAAACGAAGAAACGTAAGCCGGCGGTTGTTGAAAAAGTTACTCCGGAACATGTCTGCGAAATAAAACAGTCGCCACGCGCTCTCCGCTGCGCAAATAAACGCCAAAGGGGCTGCTGGGATAATAGAGACGGTCTGACATTCGGTAAACACGTCAGGTACCTGAGAGATTGGAAGTGAAAAAATAATTTGTTTCTGATGCGTCAATAATCTTTTCCTAACCCGCGCCCTGTGGACCCCTCGCGCCTTAAAGACACCCGTGTGGTTATCTTGTTCTTAAGAAAAAGCACATTTGATATGCCTCGATTCCTGGCGTGTTTCTAACTTTTAATTAATCCGGATCGTGTGAATGAAAAAAAAAAGCGGATGTGCTTGTGCGAGTCTGGTGTGCAGCGCGGCTTCTAGCAGAACTGATCGGGGTTTTCCAAATTCTGACGCCGGTACCAAAGCCTCTGCTGAAGTAAGCGACCACGTCCTGCCAATGACGTGGGGGAGCCTGTTGCTGTGGGATTCCATAGACGACCTCACCTTTTTCCTCGTTTTCGCCTTTTTAATCAAAAGTTGAGGCTCATGACCTGCATTTCACCACGTATCCATCCCTCCTTCTCCTCCTCCTCAACATTTCTCACTTCCATCTTCGGTGACGACTGCTTCCACTGTTCATCGGCTTTGGCTCTAGTCAGTTTTCCACAATCCAGTGCGGCTGGGCAATGGGTTCTTCGACTGAGCTCTCACAGTTACCTCTGGGTGTCAACGGGTGTCAAGAAATGTGCGTGCGTGTGCGTGAGAGAGAGAGAATGAGGGGGGGGGGTAATACTTTATTCAGTTTTTATAGGCCTGTGCGTCCGTGTTTGAGTGAGGCTATCTACTTTTCTCAGAAGACGTCCACGTTTATTGCTTAATATTAATCGGGTATATTTCATTCGGACCATATCTGGCCTTTATTTGCTTTGTTGTTGTGTTTAATTTAATGGTTATTTATTTACTTTCTTGTTTTTGTAATTTTGGGGAGGTGGGTGGGAAGAGATAATGTGACTTTGAAAAATAAACTATGTTGAAACCAAGGGTTTTCAGGGTTTCAGGAAGCAGTGGAAATACAAGATTCTTTCCAAATAAGAGTGTTTAAAATTGTTGTTTTGTCAACTGATTTCGTCAAGAGATCACTGAGAATAACATCAGATGATGGATATGAATCCAAACTACTATAGTTGCCATCAAAACAGAAGAAAAGCTTTTTTGATAAGAAGGAACATTACCATTACTATACATTTTTTTGTTTGATCTCTTTTTTGTAAGTAAATGTCTAAAGGTTTTTGTCTCGTGACCGGAAAGGACTTGTTCACTTAAACGTTTGAAACTAATACTATTCACGTGAAAAGTATTTTGTTCTTGGGTGTTTGCTTAAACTGTCTGTTAACATTTTTTAAAAAGCAAGTTAGTGAGTCATTTCCTCTTTCTCTTTTTTCTAAACGCTATGAACCATGTAAGAAACTTCCCTAGGCAGGCAAATTTAAATAGTTGTTTAATGAGCCACGACATCCACGCCGGTTACACGCAAGCTATTCAGGTGAAATCAGATCGGACAGAAAGTCTAACCGTTGAAAGGTTGCAGTTGTTTCTAGTCAACAAAATTTGTATATACAACACGTTTACATGTTTTTCTCCCCCATTTGATCGGTTAATATTCATTGCTTTGGAAGCCGCAGTCAGAAAGTTTGTGTAGTTTAGAACTTAAATGCTCGGCCACCCTTTCGTTTTTTGTGGGGCTGGGACCCGGAGAACATCTACTTGCCAGTAGGGAGTGTTGACGTAGGCACAACATGTGCTTTCGTTCTTCTCAGACACTGCACGATCTGTTTCTGTAATTAAATCTCGTAAGACCTGTAACTTGGGCTCAGTGATCAAAAGCCTAAAATGAAGAAGGAAAAAAGGGGCGTGGAGGGAGGGGGAGAGAGTGAAGGAGGGACTCGACAAGGAAGGGAAAGGGAGGAGCCAGAGGAAGGGAAAGGGATGTATGAAGTACAGCGGGAAAGAGGTAGAGAAAAAAACGGAACGATACAAAGAAAGGGGTGGATAGAATATAAGAGGAAAGGACAGACGGACAGACGGACAGACGGACAGACGGACTGCCGGACTGCCAGACAGACAGACAGACAGGCGGGCGGGCAGGCGAGCGGGTGGTCAGACGTAACATAAAGCCAGTCAGCCAGAGAGCCAGCCACACAAATAGATGTCCCCTTTTCGAAAGCTTGGACTATTGTTTCCGTCTGTCAAATTTACCAGCCGTATGCTACAATCACACTGCTAAAACAATGACACTTCACTGAATACTAACTAGTTAAAATTGTAAATCGTTTATTCAGCCTTGTTGAAAGTCAAAGACATAGAAGACTGGGTGATATTTTGTTTGGTTTTTACAACGAAATTACTCATTTACTGGAGTTTTCTATGAACACGCGTGCATCTTACTTGTTGCTTTCGGGCAAATTGCAATTGATCTCCATAATGTCTAGCAATTTCTAACACTGTGTTTTGATATTTCAATACTTACCTGTAAAACATTGAAATAAATTATCAAGTGTAACGACCTGTCCTTGTTAGTCGTCCTTTGTTTTCTCTCTCGTCTTGATAGCTGGCTTCAGTGACTTCTTTGTGTTGACTTCGATTTCCTGTAAACATTTTCCAGTGCATTTGCAACCTATCACAGAATCTGCACGCGCACGCACGTAGCAGTGAACGAAAGGCTAGAATGTGCGCAGAAGTGCGAGTGCCCCGGATTTCCCCAGGATTTCACCCACCCCCTACCTCCACTCTCTTACTTTTGTGCCCGTACATGTCCCGTACGCAAAACGCATGAAGGTTGTCACTGAGAATTCACTTCCATGTGGCAGAGAGCGCAGCAGATGTTGCGAGTTAGGGATCAATGCTAAATTACAAGACGTCCTCGGCCATTTTCATGTCACATCAGATTCTCTCCTTGTATCAAAACGCATAATCAGATGTGTTTCGGCACTGCCTGTTGCTGATCACTCCTTGTTCTTAAATAATCAACCCGTCAGTATCTGCTTCACCTCTAATCATCGTCAGTGATGAATAGGGCAAGTCGCTTTGGATCGAATGGAATAATGGAAACTTCGCATGAAACTCAAAAACTGTCATGAAAACGCTCGGCATAAAATACAGATTGATCGTGCTGCAGGAAAATTAATCCATTCTTCAGACGGAATACGACGTTTTTGTTTTACGTAATGCATCATAGTTGATGATTCTGGCTATTAATGGCTCCCTTTTTCTTTCGTCTTTACTTCTCGTTGTCTGGAGTTCGCTGTTCGCGGCTATTGTCTGGGGTATTTCCTGCCTGGCCAACAAATTATGAGAAATTACATCTTGCAGGAACGTTTTATTCCGAGACCTTGTGCAAGAGAACGGCCGAGGATCAACGGTTGCCTTCGGTGGGATAGTGGAACTTAATATTGAGTGTGCGTGCGTACGAGAATGTAGACAAACGCACGTGCATGTTCGGATAAGTATGTTCGAGCATGCGCACATCAAAAGGGGATGGAAATATAAAAACCAGTAAGAATAAATAATAAGAGAATACATGCATGGATGCCTGCCTGCCCCTATACATGCATACATACATATTGTTTGCAACGGCGATTAACGCTTTATTAAGACAAAAAGAGACGCTGAGAATAGCCCCCATAACATTCACCGCGCTTTTACCTTGTGGCCAGCTGTAGACATCTCCAGGGTGTGTTAGTGTATTCACGCCACAGCTTAGGTCGTCTTTTTAGAAGCCATCGTATTCACCTAACTACTCTCTTAACTGTTTTCATCATCTGCAGTGACCGCAGGCAGGCTGAGTGCAATGAGAGTTAGTGGGTACGGTCGTACCCTAATGCTGTATGTCTTTCATCCCGTAAAGCTTATGAGCACGTTTATGTGCGTTGAAAAGGCGCAAACACCCGACCCCAAGAGAGAGCGCTGTTTCCGGTGACTGGACAATATTTATCTCACGAAACGGAGAGCTGATTGAGGGAGGGGCAGATAATCGACCTGAAGCAGAAGGCATCACCTGGTGGGAATTCCTTCCCTATCTGGCTTCATTGTCGCCCTGAGGGTCCGGCGGCGTATCGGTAAATATCATTTATTACGCCATAGCTTGGCCTGTTCGTGGGCGCTAACAAAGCAGGCGTTTAATAAGGCGGTTTTAATACGCAGAGAGTGTCTGGGTATCTAAGGAATGACTTTCTCGGACAGCATGCAAAGTGCGGTGTCCATGTGATGCATGCGTTAAAAAAGACGGGACGCGTGAGGCTGTGCTGCTCATGATCCTGGCTATCCTAGCAACCCTTGACAGGAAGACGATTTAAAGGCGGGATCACCTCAGGTCCGTGAGAAGTCCCTGAAAGGAAGCGTAGTGGTAGTGGTGGTAGCGATGTATCTATCGCTGTTTGAGTCTTTTGTTCGCTTGAGGCTCAGCTAACAGACGTGACAACAAGCTGAGATGCCGTGTTCGGTGGGAGTGGCAAAGTCCCAAAGGGCATTGTGCTCGTTCCGGTTCCGGGCAAAGCTTTTTCTTTCTTTCTTTCTTTCTTTCTTTCTTTCTTTCTTTCTTTCTTTCTTTCTTTCTTTC
>SMGT01004169.1:275735-317825 GCA_004794575.1 Lanistes nyassanus
CCTTCTTCCCCCTTCCCTTCCCCTCGGCGAGCTGCGTGGCGCGACTTAACGATATTTAATTCACGGAACTGCCGAAGTTTCCTAATAAAGTGCTGCCTTTTTTTTTTTTTTTTGGATGGGTGGGATAGAAGAAGGTGCCAGGGCGCCTGGGCTACATCGGAACGCTGCTTTAAAGCGAGATATTAGCAGCTGTTGTGCACTTTAATGCGCTTAACTGATCCTCTTCTTACTGCAGACCGTCTTGAAACTCCTTTCCTCACCTTCACAAAGACTTACTCCTCCGTGACCGACTGTCTTCCGGGCCCGAGGGCACAGCTAGCGACAATTGTGATTTATTCACTTACCCTCGCCCTTACCGGACCTCTGTGTATGGCAGTCTCAGTTCATGCCCTCAAACAGCTGTCGGTGACGCACGCAAACACCGACAAGAAGGACGAACGATTCTACGGGAAGCGCGAGTCCTCCACGGCGATTTTAGGTGCAAACCTACTTTTGTAAGAAAGAAATTGTATCCATAAACTCCTTTTCTGGGTCATGGTACCGTGAAGAAAATAAAGTATGTTTACTCTTTAAGGTTGAGGGATCAAACGATCACTGGCTGTGAAAAGTTGATGGGACAAAGAGAAAGAAGCGGTGATTGTCAAGCTGGTAAGGGTTTGGGGTTACAAATTTTCTCTCACAGCTATGGCGCAGGTAAATGGCTACTCGTTGTCCCCCCCTCCTTCCCTCGTCAGCATCGACGCGAAGGTAAGGTAGTATGTTAGAAAAACTGTTCGGCGATTTTTCTTCATGCAGCACAAGGTGTCACTAGGATATTTAAACTACTGCCTTCTCCAGCTCTATACTGAACTGCACTAAACACCTCCCCGCCACCCCAGATCGAGATCTCACATGCTGGTGGAATTTAAAAAAAAATAAAGATGAAAGACGCGTACATATTAAAAACATGTATCAGTCTTTGATGGAAACAAACATGACTAAATCCTTACCTGGAGTCTGCTTACCAAGAAGTAGTTTGGGCATTTGGATAAACGAATGTTGCCCTAAGCGCACTAAACTGTGTGAGGTACTGACATTTTATTACAAGACTAATATGTATTATCATCGTCGTCATTGTCTTAGTGGCAGCGTTAGAAGCAGTTGTGTTTTGTCGCCGCAGTTAATCTCTACCTTCATCCTGAATAATCCATAAATTCACACCGCCTCGGTGGTCTAGTGGTTAAGGCGTCCGCTTCCGAGAGGGGAGGTTGGTGGTTCGCTCCCCGGCTGAGTCACACCTACTACTTAAAAGCTGACAATCTAGTAGCTGCCCTGCCAGACGCCTGGCACTACAGGGAACAGTACTAGGACTGGTTGGCCCGGTGTCAGTATAACGTGACTGGGTTGGACTGAGGCCCGTGTTGCGCCAGCAGTCCCACGTGTGGCAGCACGTTAACCTGTTTAAGCAACACTGTCCTGATATGCACATAGTTTGCGACGGGACGTTAAACAACAAACAACCAGCTAACCATTGATTCACACTTAGTTTGTCTCTCAGATATGATTAATTCAGCTTCGAGAAAGGCCAGTGCACTCTCTTTGGGCATATCGTTTATAAAAGTCTACATATCGAATAGGCGAAGTCATTGCCTCTGTAAAATATTTATTCGCGCGGCGTGAGAATTAATGTCAGGCAGAATGAGGAGTGTGGCGTTATCAAAGGCATTTTCCAGCTCAAGCTATTTACACAGATCAAAGTTTGATAACAGATCTGGACACCTGAGTTGTCGTTCTCGACTCCTTATGCAGCTTTAAATAGTTTTTGTTTTTCTCCTACCCCAACTATCACCCGCTCCCATCCCACTTTTCCTTCCCCACTTCTTGTTTCTCTTCCCCTCCCCCCTTTCACTTGAATTGTCATGGTACTTTTGATATTCATTTAATACAGTGGTGAATTTTATATTCATTAAATCCAATTGTGATTTTTATGTTTATCTAATGAGGTGGTAATTTTGATGTTGTTCACAGTCACAATTGTTCACACACACGCACACACGCACGCACACACATCTTTTTTATTGATTTCATTTTCTGTTCAGTTTGGCTAGTACCACCAATTTGGTTGTAAAATCAAGTCCATACAGATGAAGGGAGTGGCGAGAGGTATATTTTACGTTCAGCTTTACGAATGAACAGGAAAACCCCTATGCAATCCAATCCTGGGTATTGCATCACGTAGTATTAAATTTACAGTCTTTCTTCTGGGAACAGGAGATATTAAATTTCATAATTTTTCTTTCATTCTTATTTAATTATTTAGTTATTTAATTTTGGTGGCTTTGAAATATCATTTCAAAGGCAGCGCAATAAGGCTATAAATTGCCTGATGAATTGTTAATGCCGCCATTTTCACTAAGAGAACATGAGTTATCACCAGCATCGATTACAAAATAAAACAATCAGAGAAAATCCCTTAAGAGATTGAAAAGAATTTGAACGCATGTCTAAAACTAATGGGTCCACGTACGGTTACGTTTAAATATTTAATTCGCTATTATCTGGTGACAAGTCCTCCCTCTAACAAAACACCGCTAGTACCCAGTGGAATGACGATATTTTCTGAACACGCATGCAAGAGTATGGCGGGCCAAGATCAAAAGCATCCTTATAATAACGGCAAGAATTCATAATTATCCTTTCCCACCTGAGGCTTCTTGCTTTTCTGCGGTTCGTAATATTTTTTTACCGTGTTTTCGGACGTAACATAAAGACCTTTTAAGAACACAATAATTGCGTCCCAGCCCCTTAGGACATGTCTTGATTCTCTGGGAGGGGCGTTTCAAAGCGCCTTCCACCGTTCGCCGAACACCACAGTGCCAACGTAAACTTCCATCATTCCACGCTGAAAGTGGTTAAAAATTAACAAACGAAATTCAAATGATGTTCTCCGGAACGTTTACAGAGAAAGTTGACCTCTGGTTTAACCCTTTGGGCACGTGCAATGTTTGAAAGTGCTAAAGCGCAGGAAGTTTTCTCTAATCTTAAAGTGTCCTCCAACGATCGCGGGGTGAGAAACTTCTCTTCCAAAGCCTCCGAGCCACTCCTCTGCACATAATCGCAGCATCCTCAATCTGTCTTTATCACGCTCCATTCTTGGCAAAACGTACACAGCGGACCAGTCTCCAAACGAAACGATGTACAGTACAGGCGCAACATTAACTCTCTTTATTCTGAGCTGCTGATCTGAAGACGAGTCACAAAACTACTCCCGAGAAACGTTTCGAAATGTTAGGGATAAATATGAGCCAGCGATTACATCATTAAGGACTGGGTGAACTTCCATGGCGCATTCTATGCCTAAAGTGCAGTAAGGGATACCGCGTTTTGTTCACGCCAATCAATGTTCCTAAGGAATAACAGGTTTTGTTCCGACCACAGTTCATAAGGAATAACGCGTTTTGTTTGACCACAGTTCATAAGGAATAAAGCGTTTTCTTCCGGCCAAAGTTTGTAAGGAATAAAGCGTTTTGTTCCGGCCAAAGTTCGTCAGAAACAACGCGTTTTGTTCCGGCCAAAGTCCGTACAGAATAAAGCGTTTTATTACTCCCAAAGTTCGTAAAATAAATCTTATGGATCTGCAGGGAGTGTAGACTGGTGGCAATGCAAAGTGGCAAGCGGCCGGTGCCTGGAGGAGGGAGAAACTTAGAAACAACGCTGTCAGTAATTCTGTACCCATTAGTTTTCTACTTCTAGCATTACTTTCTGCAGTAGGCTTTTGTGCTTTGAACTTTGCATAGCTTTCTGCATACAACAGCAACATGTCTTTAATTTATGTCTCCGTTTCTCTTGGTAGTTTGGCTTCACGCCCCTTGTTCATCTCTTTCCACCCTACTTACTTCTCCTCCAAACACACACACACCGTGTCATTTTTCATCTGAAGTAAGTTTGTCAACATAACAATTGAGATCAGATATATGTTTATCAATAAAAGTTGTTAACGTAAAATTCTTCTAGTTTTTTTATATCCTCTCCTGAAAGGTCAAATGTCAGGAATACTGTGTGGTGGGTGGGGGGAGTCGGGGCGCGGGGGAATAGAACGGAAGAGGAGGAGGAAGGACACCGGAGGGAAGAGGAAGGGTAGAGGAGACTGCAGTAAACGGGAGACAACGTGAGGGGAATCCTTGTAAACAAGTGCAAATTGAAACGGAGGTACGTGTACCGGAGACGGGATCCGAATCCCCGGTCCTCTGTGTCGATGACCATTACGAGCTTCCGCTACGCTAAAGGCCGCCCCACGCTAGAAAATAAAGAAATGTAACATGTGAGGTAACAATATCTAACATTATATATATATATATATATGTGTGTGTGTTTGTGTGTGTTGAGAGCTTTATGTAGAAGTAGGAATCGCAAAAGGTGAGAACCACTATAGTATTTCGACATTGTTTGAGAAGTTTAATGACGCACAGATGGACAGAGGGCTGGACACAGACTACTTCATTCAAAGCTTGACCCACAACATCTGACAAGTTTTTCACATCTTCTAGCCAGAAAATGATTTCACTAAGTCGCTTAATTGTGTCGTGGTCCACATTCTGAAAAGATTTTATCCAACAGTGTAACTGACTGTTGATATACACCGCTTTCCTGCGATTTTATAATTTTTGTATTACACGGTGTTTAATGGTAAATATTTCTAAAGGCTGAACATCAAACATAAGAACGATTGAAGAACTTCGCCAAAGACTGATGTCAGACCACTACGTTGATTGCTTCGCCACACCTGCAGTACTCAGTACCTGTACAATGTTGACCGTACGAAGACGTGAACCTGTCCATGAATACAATCCTTATATTCTCCTACAGAATGATCAAAGGGGCCACAGTTTACGATTAATCCAGCTAAGGCAATGAAAATTACTACTGGAGTTATGGAGCTGGCTACTCTTCGGCATGTGTTCCCACAAAGGGTCTGAAGACGTCAGATTCCTCCAATGCGCCGAGCCGCGACGATTTTCTGCTGAACCCGACATTGTCTTTTATTCTGCGGGTGATTGGAGTTCGCTGCCGACTTCGTCTCTTTGCTTTATTCCCAACAAAAAACAAACAGTGAGCCGTTTCGAAATTTTTTTGTATGAGAAGTGAATAAGACAATTTCTCACCTAGCCTTCATGAAAGCGTGCTGACGTTGACACAGTAGACAAAGAGTTCCGGCTGAGATGCAGATTCATTAACCAGGGAGGAAATACTTTGTCGAGTCAATCATTCTGTATAAAGGTCTCCATGTTTGCTGACCGACGCTTTCTGATTTAAGAAGTGACGGCGGTTCTTGAAGCTCTTGCTCGATTGACGAGCTAATCTTTCATTTCCTGACGACGACGGACAGGTGTGAAATTGATGTACCTGTATGTCGGAGAGACGTTTCCGGTCTTTCGTTCATACAGTCTTCGAATCGTCCCCCCTTTTGCCATTAGCCGCTTTCTCTTTCCGGCCATTTAGTTTTTCTCGGTGTACAATTCACCCTGATGCTTTCTACTGTACTGACGTGTGCATCAGTTCCTGTGTGCGCGCGCACAAAAGCGGTTGCGTGCACGACAGGCCCTCGACAATGAAAGTGTTTCTGCTGGTGTTACAAGGGTGCTTCGCGGCAGTCATGTGGAGTTATACAGTATCCATTAATCACCTGATTGACGATAGATAATATAAGAAAACGCATGGGAGTCTGGGAAGACGGCGAAAAGGGAGGGAAAAGGTTCTTTTGATAAGATGTCAGGCCTGGTTGTCTCTCCTTAGCTTGAGCTTGCGTAATGTCCTACAGGGACTAACAGAGGCAACATAGAATGCTAGCGAAAAACGCTAGAGGACGTGAGTTTAAAACAAAAGTTTTGAGCAAAAGCTCTTTAAACACCCGACGTTAAAACTGCGTTGTCCAAATATCCCGGGAAACGCTCAGACGCCATCAGACATCACAATTGTTGTTGGTTTTCCCTTCAGACACGCTCCTCCTCTCACGAGTCGTCAGTCTCCTTAAACTGTTTAGATAATCTTGTCCCCTATGACCTCTCCCACCCACCCGATCTGAGAGCACGCCGAAGCTAAGGGAAGACAACTGTCATCTCTTAACGACCACAACCAAGGGCAGAGATGTTGAAATACCGCAAACACTCGTAGCGAGGAGGTGTGACTTGACATATTATATCCACTATGGAATGTTTAGAGGCTTCCAGCTTGAGATGGGAAAGTTGTCTCGATGGTGACACGAATGCCCTGTCGAGCATGCGCACTCAATAATTCTCTCTCGGCTGTACGACCAATCTAAGATTGTGGAGGATTCGTTAGATAAGGTCAGTGACAATACACTGCACGGCTTTGTGCGTTTGGAACTGTCTGGCCTTTAGACAGATCGTTAACCAAGCTAGAAGGACGGCATGAGAGATAGACAATAGATAATTAGACAAGCAGACCTCTGGATGGGTGGGGGTTGAGGGTCATTGGGGTGGTGGGAGGAGTTTGGTAAACGTGTAGAATACCTGTTCCCATTTTATAAATGGTAATCAGATTTGTCGGTAGCGTCATTTGAAGGGAAACCTCTCAGGTTATTAAGCAATTAAACAATCATTGTTTTCAATCTTTTTGTTTCCTTAATGTATTTTATTGTATACACAATATTTCTGAAAGTTATATATCTATCTATATTTTTGTTTCTTCCGTTTTCAAAAGAGTCTAACGCTGAGACTCGGACTATTGCCGGTGAAACTTTAACACATCTGCAGGCAAGCGGCGTACGTTCTGGTACCTCTATCCCACATCACGCCAAGAAAATCAAAGATTAACTCCAATGATTTAGGAAAAATCCCTTTTCATCTTCCTCCCGCATTCCATCCCAAATTTCGACTATCATGTTGAAAAAAAACCTCTTCATTTATATTAGGCTGCAGTATTTCACATACTGCCAGAAAATCAATAAAGAAGAATTATAATAACACGATAATAAGGTTAGACATTATTAAAATTGTAAGTGCTGTCTAAACGAACCTTATCGATTTCTTAAAACCGGGCATCCTTTTTTCATCTGGCTGCCTATTAATTATGCATCAATGATATTAGACCACTTCGCAGAAGTCGCCGAGAAAAAATATAATTCCTTACAAGAGTCGGATCCACAGGCAGCCGAGGCCATGATTCAATACAGAGCACAGGGTTGGAAAGAAAATACTTCATGCTACCTTTAAGAGTTTCTTTCTTTCCAGCGGTAAAACAACATCCACTGTGGTCCACCGGGGGACTGCTGTTGTTTTGGTTCTTTATCTCAGTCTGTGTCTGGCTTTAGAATGGATAACTTAATGAGTCTTCCTAGCTGCAATTCGAGAATACGGCGATGCACTTTTCTCTTCTCAGTGGGTAAGCATCCGCAGATTAGTTTGCTGTTTACAACATTTAGAGATATGAACAAGTCGGTTTTTTTCTCGGCCTATTTGTCTGTACTTTCTAACGCTATGTAACCCCTTTCTTTCGTTGTTCTTTTTTGTTTTGCTTTTTCCCCTTTATCATTCATACCTTCTTCTTTCCTTCTTCCTCTTTCTCTTCTCTCATATTCACACACGCACTCACACACGCACGCGCATACACGCATGCACACACACACACAAAGTCGAGCTCAAATTATGGGGTGTGTATGGTTTGGTACGTTTTCTTAAATGCGTGCAGTCCTGTGCATGTGTGTACAAGTTTGTAGGTGTTTTCGTCCGTGATGGAGTGAGAGAGATCGTTATAGAACTCGAGAGAGATGCTGATGTTGCCGACAGAAAGAACTTTTTCCTATTTCAGTTGCAATACGCAGCCATTCTCTCCCAGTTGATCATCACCCATCCCCTCCCAGGCCAGAACTCCCAATCGTAAAACAGATCCAAATTTACTTGCACAAATTTACAGCAACTGTCACTAAATCCAAACATTCATGCGCGCACGCAGCTTATTAGAAATAGTTCGGACACAGTTCATCTCTGACAATCCTTCGCATGTCGTACCTGCACAACACTTGTCACCAGTTAGTAAATACCTACAGCTGGTGCTGTACGCTGGTGTTGGGCGAAAAGCGCAAAAAAGTAGCTTTGTGGGAAGTGTCAAATATGGCAGCCGACTGCTCCAGGGAGTCGCTACCAGCTGTCAGAAGGTGTCACCCACCAGACGAGTAGCAGAGAGGCATCTAATATCCCTTCCGGATGTTTTGCTAGCTCGCCTTGCAGCGCGCCGGTGACAAGAAGCGTTGAGAAGCCATCTTTCTCGTGCCCACTGAAGCGGAAGTATATAGGCGCGATTATAGAGGAAGTCTGCGCTAAACCGAGATGTTTTGGAAGGTGTGTCGTGTTTGGTGTCACTTCGCTCTTCAGAAAGCTACGCATTGCATCTAGTTTCGTATTTCCTACCTTCCTGTTCCACTTTCACTTCTAATGTAGAAAAAGAAAATTATACGAATCAGAGAGAGAAAGAAAGAAAAGAGAAAGAGAGAGTGAGAATACAAATAAAATGAGAAACCTGAACTTCAAACTTGGCGTACTATCAGTGGACTGAGGAAAATACGGCAAAGAAAGTGGGTGGGTAAGAAAATCAGTTGTGTGTGTGTGTGTGTGTTTGTGTGCGTGCGTGCGTGCGCGCTTGTGTCTGTGAGTGTGAGAGGGATAGGGAGAAAGAGAGTGAGTGTGTATGTGTGTGTAGTGTGTCGATAAAGGAAATATGTTTCTTTAATCTGATTAATCCGGATATACTTGACTTTTAAGTGACTATAATCAATGCCTTTTTCTTCTAATTGGCAACAAAAACGTATACTGGAGACTTCATTCTTTGGGGCTGTTATCACACTTGTTGTTTGAGTACCAAATGTGCCTAACTCGCTGCTGAAGTGTTGTATACTTTCAAAAACAAGTTAGAATGGTAATTCTATTTTCTGCGGACTGTAAATTTCAACCGTTTCATGCCGTAATGGGATAACTCTAAGGAAAGGCTGAAAACGCTTCGGTGACGTCAGGGAGAATGAAGCTGTTATGGTACACGGAGTAATTACACATCGACGTTGACATTGCGAAAGACATCAGAACGTCAGTACGACTCATTCAACGACAATTTTCTTGAAGAGACTCTCCAAGAAGGCCCTCATAGTGACACAATGCTCAGTGCAGTCAGTCTGGCTTCTCTCCCCTTA
Source organism: Lanistes nyassanus (assembly GCA_004794575.1). Classification (NCBI taxonomy): domain Eukaryota; kingdom Metazoa; phylum Mollusca; class Gastropoda; order Architaenioglossa; family Ampullariidae; genus Lanistes; species Lanistes nyassanus. Next base: position 284,914 of record SMGT01004169.1, read on the forward strand.
GGGCTCTTCGCTAGCGTTGGAGGAGGCTGGACTATCGTAAACGTTTGATTCCAATTGGACGCCACCAAAAGGTCATGGAACATGCGCATACATTCCGCGGGTCTAGAGTGCCAAGACATTAAAAAATCACAGCATAACGGGCTTTTGACAAAACGAAATCGCTCTTTTGAAAGAAATTTCAAATTTAATTTCAGCTACTTGAGAACGATTTTCATCTGCAGCGAATATCTTATGGATGTGCTGCTACTTACCTATCAAAGGAAAGAAAGACACACTCAGCAGGGGATAATTTTTTTTTTAATTGGACTAGTTTCCCCCTGTCCATTTTCTCAATAAAGAAAGAAGTTCGTTAAATACGAGCTAAAATACAGGAACGAAAATAATGATAGTGTTATTACGAATAACTTTGACACGCTTATGTTAGAATACCGTGTCAGTAGATCTTTGAGCGACCCGTGAGTTAGGATCTGAGACGAGACTGCGCCACAGTTAGGATAACTGAGTTAGAGACGTGTGGGGGTGGATCACCCGGCGGTCAAAGTTATAGCCCGTATTCAAATCGATCCCGTAAGTTACGTCCCTGTTAAGCCTCGTTCTTGCATACACAAAAATACCTTTTCTTTAATCCACCATATTTATTAAGAGTATAATAATTTAAGGGTAGTGCCGTCCTGTCGTGAGATAGTGGGAAAACTGGACGACTGGATGAGGTTGGCTTTTTTTCACAAGCGAACCTAATCGCCTGCTAGATGAGCTACGGGCTTGACCCTGCCGTGACGGAATTAATGGACCAACGCAACTCCTACACCACCCACAATCTAAGATGGCCGTATATAACTATAAGTTTTGGTCTGCCCGATTAATACCAGAGTTCAGACAGTGATGTCATCACGAGACAAAATGTTGATCTTGAGCTGACTGGTCGCGATTTATGTCAGCATCTTTGTCCAACGGTACTAGCCTATCATTGACGTCTACAAAATTCGCCTACAAATGTCTACTAACTTCCACTTCACCTGCAACCAGTCAGGTATGATGCCTGCCGTCGTCATCTCAACAACAACGATGATAAACGAAACGAAACAACAGCAGCAACATAGCTGCTGTCGCGGCTGGTGGAGCTGCTGTTTTCTGCTGATCGGTTTCTTCTGGGAAAATGTTTGCCGCCCCGTTTACCCGCCTCGGGTCAGAAACCTCTCAGTGTGCGGGGCTTCTACGGGGATTGCGGGCTGGGAACTGGATTTCTTGATGAAAACATACTTGGCTTTTGAATGGGTTGTGGGTGAGGCAGCCTGCCGTGCACTCATACGCTTGCACGTATGCACGCAGGCATGTACACGTTATAGGAAACCAAATAAAGGGCGACAATTCGTGCACCCACGCACACGTACGTGTGTCTGTAAATGCTTCGTAGTTGCGTAAATGCATGAACGTAAAATTTATAATATGCATAGTAGATATATATATATATACACGAAATCGTGTATATAACTTAGGTCTCATGTCACCACCACCACACGCGTGCGCTCAAACAAACAATAGCAAAACGGGGTGGGGGATGGCGTTGAAAGAGGAGGGATGTTTGCCAACCTAAAAGAGTTCTCGCCAAGTGTCCAAGACGAGGGGTTCCAAACAAGGAGATGCCCTCCAAGAGCTGGCTCTTCAGCGCGAGCCAAACACCGCGGACTCCCCACAGCTCGGGGGCAGGTCGTGGATGGCCGTGTTTATACAGAAACCTCTTCAGCGCCTGCCCCGACTGCTGTAGCCCGACTCGCGGGGGCTTGGTTTTCTCAAGAGTGATCGCCCATCACGCTCCCGAAATCGCAGACCCTGCCTCTATGCTGGAGCTGTGTTTCAGCTTCTGTTTAATTGTAATGTCTGTCTGCCTGCCTGTCCGTTTGTGTTTACGTCTGTTTTGATCCTTTATTTTTTTCCTTTCTTTGTCTTTCTTTCTTTCCTTCGTTCTTTATTTCTTTCTTTCGTTCTTTCTTTGTTTCCTTCGTTCATTCTTTCTTTCCTTCCTTCGTTCTTTCTTTTGTTCTTTATTTTTTCTGTCGTTCTTTATTTCTTTTTGTATTGTCTTCTGTTTCACCGTCATCTACCCTCCATTCGCGTGCATGATGTGCGACATAACTGTCTGTCCTGATGAACTATAAAGGCCTCTATGTGACCTTTCTACATGATGTCATATCGATTATGATGTCATAATTTGGAATGCGCCATCAATGTTCCTGGCGTATCAGTGGGTGTTTCTTCAAGCAAAAGAAAGAACGTCGTGTTATTTAGTTTTGTACATCTTATGGGTGAAAAGGAAGAGACATTTTGTCTAGTCATTTCAACATTATAACCATTTGCTTTTTAATTTTTCTTCGTCACTTTTTATGCTAACTACATTGTCCTATATCCTCCCAACATAACATCACCTCTTATTTCTTCTTTTCGGGTTTTCGCTTTCTTTCATTTCTGTCTTTCTGTTATTCTTTCTCTTTTTTATCTTAGTCTTCCAAGATTTTGACAGAAAGTCACAATTATTGTTTTCATAGCTAAATTTAAAATCACGTTTACATTGCGTGATTGTAGCCGCTGTCATTCCAACAGACTCTCTCTCTCTCTCTCTCTCACACACACACACACATGCATTATTTGTTAATGTTATTTAAAATTTAGTGATTGATGATTTATTGTAAACATGGCATCCCAATATGAATTGTGGATGAAAGATCAAGAACGCACTCAGGACTCTTCGTCTATGCTAAATTCCTGGCTGGATGATACTTCAGCGATAACAACATTATCTTCCTATATGCTGCGAACACATTTTTATCCATTGGTTTTGTTTTTTTTTTTTTGCCGTATTTAGCTACGTTTTCAGACAAGAGCGCCTATAGCTACTTTCATCTTTTCTTCGATTTTATGTGCATGCGTTACATATGGATGTTATATATATATATGGATGTTATATATATATATGGATGTTATATATATATATGTTAGACAGCATGTTAAGGGGGCATAAGCCAGTGCCACGGCTGTTATATGCTTCTACATGTTCATGCCTCGATTTTATTACCCATAAATCATGTACACCGTATTTAGTTCCCTTTTCAGTCCTACTGCACATCATATGGATCGCCTTCATTGCTGACTTGGCGCTAAACAAGAAGCAACCGACAAACTTCTTTCCGTTTGACCTTCTTCGGCGTTTTATATATATATATATTTACTTTCCTCATCTTAAGTGAGGCCAGTGCAATAAGATCTTTAACAGTATATAAGTACCGAACGCTGTTGTCAGCTCACTAATGAAGGGTTCTGCCAACCACTACTCACAGACGCAATGATTCTTTCTGTGACATAATCTTATGACATCTCTCAGCTGCTCGTACTTCTGTCATATGGTGTCGAGAGACACAGAAGGGACAAAGTCCTCTCTCCATATTCCAAACGTAGGAATTGACCGGGTTATCGGGAGAGTCTTTAAATCATATGTATTTTTTAAATTAAAGTAACTTCTTTATTTTTTTCTTTATGTTCATTGTCAAGGATTTCTTCCGTTTGGCAGCGTGTTGATGACTGTTTTTAAGAAAGGCCTTAAAGACGAATATGGAACTCTTTGAGTCGTCATCGTTTCCTGATCAACATCTTCCAGATGTTCCACCCCAGGCTACACTATGACATACACTCCTCCTCAACCCTTCTGGTCAACCTGTTCGACTTGTCCTTACAGTCTAGACCAATGCGTTGCATGTTTGATGAAATCATGCCCAGTCTCAGAAGGTGAATCATTGGCTGGTATGCGGGCTGTCCGTTCACAGGCCCGATCTGTCCGTTTAATCCCCTATGACTATTGTCGTGGGAAATTCGCCGCGACTTTGTAAGGTTAACTCCGTGGCACTGGGTGTCGTGGGGCACAGACCACCAAGCGTTTTCGCGTCACGTGACATTTTGAGTTTGGTCTTCCTCCCAATAATAAGCACCTATGTCGTCGGGTTTTATGGCTCCATAGTTTACTGTCTGTACTACGTCGTGATATCACCAAGTCCTTCGGTTCACGCCACCTGTGTTGATTTTCTCACTTGAAAGAACCGACCAAGTGGCGGAAAATTGTTTTTGCGTTCCTATTCTGCGTCAGGGTAGGCTACTCAGCTGACCGACTAAGCTGAATCTAGGTGATTTTGTTCAAACAATGCGTGCGCACATAATGTGTTTGCGTTTTGCACGTATTTAATTAATGTGAAAACTTGTGCACGTGGCTGTTGACGTCTGCACGTGTGTGTGCGCGTGCGTGTGTGCATGCGTGCGTGAGTGTGTGTGTGTATTTCTGTGTGTGCTTTTGTGTGTGTGTGTGTGGTCGCACGCGCGCTTGCATGGATCTGCACGTTTTTCTTGTGTGTATCTGTTATTGCACAATACCTTCATACTATCATAGTAAAACAATAGTACCCCCTCCATGCACCCACCCACTCCTCTCCACCACCTCCAAAAAAAATTAAACAATGAAATAGAATAAAACCTGTGGTATTCTGTAGCTGTTCTCAGACAAAACTTTCTGGAAAATTCTTATCAAGCTGGCGAACTAATCTGAACTGTCTTGGCCCTTCTCCTCTGTGCTGAGCCACGGGCTGTCGCTCGGTCGTTCGGGAGGGGAGAAAACTCAATCTTACGCCGGAGGCAACATTCCGCGGCGAATTATCGACTTCACCAAATAATATTTCGCCGCATTCATGAGAGATATGGATATAAAATGAATGATAATATGACAAGGAATGATTCGAGTTGACATATCCCTCTCCGGACACGCTAATTCGTTTTAGCCGGTAAAGCCATTAGGTATATCAAGCAAATTGCCGGCCGCCGCTACTCACATCGCTCCCACCCTGGTGTCAAGCGTCTGAAGATGACCAGAGGTCTTCAGCAGAGAGCGCTCGCCGGAAGGGCGATGTTCGCAGCTCGCGATTTGTCTCAAATAAATGGCCGATTCGTGTCGGGCGTCCGAATCAAAACGTGTACGCACTTGGAAAGCAGGTGAGCTAGGGGAGGGGAAGCAGGCCTGACCCGGAATGCATGAGCTGTCGTCATCTTATTTTTCTTCTCTTTTTTTTTTTTGCCATACACAGAAGCGTTGCTAATGCTTGTTAAGAGCTCCTGAAATTTATCAGCAATTTTAGTTATAAAAACAGAGATTCAAACACGCAATCAAGGCAATTGTTGTTATTGAATTTGATCGGAGATTGCTTCCACCTTGCGGTGATTTCTCACTACGGGGGAAAGGGGATGGGATTGGGGGGGGAAGGGGGAATTTTATATATCTCTAACATGTAGGCTTTACTTTAAGTGTAATTTATATATCTATAACTTGTAGGCTTCACTTTAAGTGTAATTTCTATATCTCTAACTTGTATGTTTCACTTTAAGTGTAATTTCTTTAGGTATATTTATTTGTATTTTAATTTTAATGCCCTACTCTGCAGATATAAAAATTTCCCATGACCTACTGATTATAATTCAAGTAGTTTACACCCCCGTTTTGAATTTTGCATCATTTAATTATATCTAGCATCTGGGTGGACATTTAGTATCTGCATTGTCAGTTCCATTATATATTGCCATCTCTCTTTCTCTCTCCCCCTCTCTCTCTTTCTTCCTTGTGTTATTTTAGGGTTCAGGGAGGAGTTCAGATGAAGGGGAAAGTTGATGTTGTTCACAACCTCCCTTTCCTGGCTGTTGAGGTCGCAGAGTAGCAGTCTATGTGGGATGCCGGGTCTGTCTTCACAACTACAGCTCGTTGAATCTTTGTGAATTAGATGGTATTCATTCAAGGTAACCTTGGATGATTGACTTTTATACAAGAATTTCCATTTTGTGGGTGCGTGTAAAAGACACCATGTACTTGTGCAAGCTCTATATTGTCACTCCAAACGTTAAAATTTATCTATTGGTTCAGTCGTTGTTTCTGTCGTTGTTCATTTATTTGCTCTTTGTCTCTCTTACTCGCTATTTTTTCCATTTTGTTCATTCTTTTTATTTTGGGGTTGAGACTTCATTTCTGAACCACATAATCTTCAGGCAGCACCTAACCCTGAAGAGTCAATCACATACAAACCCCTTCAAAAAAAGAACGAATAAACGAACTAACAAACTGCGCACGATCTAACGAAAGAACAATAGGACGGAAAGACGATCGGAAGGACAAACGAAAAAAAAAGAAAAAAAACAAATTCACTCACTTGTAGAAAATATCACCCACCTTACTCGGAAAATAAATAAATATCAAACTAAAAGTTTTCTCAGAAAGTCGCCCTGTCACTCTGCGCTGCTCCTCACAGCTTTCTTGCGGTGTCAAGCATCTGACAAAATTACCAAACAAAAAACAAAAAAAAAGACAGGCCTTGCAAGAGTAAGAGTGAGCGTCGCTTAACCTCTAGTCTGCTAACGCGCCCACAACTATTTAATCAGGTTCTTGTCTTTTACAGGCATGGTCTCAAAATTTCGTTTGCTCCCATTGGCTTTTTAAAGCAGTTTTTCAGAGCTTCCTCTCGTCCCTCTCTCCCACCTCTTTTTTCGGGTTTTTACTTCAAACACAGAAGGAAGGCATTTCATGAGTTGTTTTATTTTTATCATCGTCGTTGTCGTCGTCATCATCGTCATCAGTAATCATGTTATTTGTTACTGCTGCTGCATTTGCTGTATATTTAATAACGGCAGGGTGCTTCCCGCATGCAAATTGACAACGAACTTCAAACACCACCCTCGATTCATATGCATATTACGCAGCTCTTCTGCATCCGCAAGCCAGTAAGTACGGCCTGACTCGAACCAACCCCGGATACAGCTGGCAATGCTATGGACCGAACCGTGCGACCTGAGAGCAGAAAATCTGTACAACATATTTTTAAAAATATTATTGTTGTTGTTTTCTAATTTTGACCGCGACGCCCTCTGGAAATTCTACAAGTACTGTAGACGCAGAGTGATGGGGCAGTTTTGGGGAGACACATTTTCATGGCAAAAGAACTCGTCTAAAAATGTGCCTTCAAGCAAATAAATTACCAAATTATGTGTATCATACGCAAAATGGCGAATGGCGAATGTCGGAGTTTATGCAAAGGAGACAAGTAAGCATATTTTGCGCAACTGTCGTAATAATGTCATTAAAATGAAAATTGTTGAATTAATGCGGTTAAAATAAGCTGGCGTTCGCCGTTTTCGTAAATGTGCAATTGAGGCTCTGATTAGGACTGACGAATCTTAGCAGAGCTCGGCTTCAGGTGAACACTGAAGAAACAACAGATACGAGAAGTGACGAACAGCCCCAGAAAAAAAATTAAAATCAGAAAGAACAACCTGCGCGTTTTCTAGGAAAGCGCCATTCTAAGCTTCCGTCTAAGTGAAAGGAAAATCTGTGGTCAGACAAGTGAGAGCAGGAGCTAGCCGTCTCAGAACGTAGCTGCAGCGTTTCCCACCATCGACTCGTGCTTTGAGTAATGTATCGGTTCTTTCATTTAGGCGGCTGTAAACGGACCTCTTGACTTTAATGCAAAACAGGTTTTTTTTAGAACTTTATTATGCTGTACCTCTTCTGACGCATGAAGCCACTCGCAAGCCTGTGTCGCTGTAAGTGCTGACTGTAACGGTCAATATCATCGTACGAGACAGCTTCGCCGCCATATTGATTCGGGCAAGTTTCGTCCAATGCCGTGTTCAACGCTCTGATATACCTGCACACGTAAGCCCGCATGATTTACTGGAGGAGTGGGCGTGATGGTTTTCTTAGTCTGTTGCTCAGTTTAGCAGCCAATCAATTCAGACATCATACACGAGGATTACTCACACCTACCCTTACAAAAACCTGCGTGAGGCCTGGCGACCGTCTTTGGGCGAGTGTAAGCAAACAAAGACAATTGCCATAGATCTGTACTCACCGACGTCTCCTGAGCTCGCCTGCGATTGGCTGACGCTGGTGGGCTGCTGGACTGCAATATGGAAGAGCTGTTGAGTGACTCTGGTCTGTCCACTTGGTCATTATACAAGACAAAAAGGGCGAAGATGTGTCATCCTATACCCACATACGCCCACACTAGAGAGGAGAGGTTTCGTGGATGCATGCTTCTGCTTCTGAGGAAACAAAACCAAGGGACGTAAGCCTTCATCCTGATAGTCGCAGACGTAACCGAGGCACAAAGCAGGGGCAAAGCTTCAGCGAGTTCACGACTGACTGTAGGAAAGAAAGTTTTATCTGGGATAGGGCAGGAGGAATACTAGAAGCATATCAAAAAGAGGTCGGGGTGGTAGGGGCTGAATAAGATCTGAAAGAGGTCGCTGCGTAGAGGGGTAATTTTGGGCAACATTTATGTAGACACAATACATGGGACGAGTAATGACCCTTGACGGGGGTAATTATCCGGACCACAGCAGGAGGGCGCTAGAGAAACAGCGGCCCCCGTTTGCACATTACCTGCGATTCTGTCAAGCTTCACTTTGGATTCAGAAATCAATTTCATGCCATCCACTCTGTAACGCGAGCGCGTTCTTGTGACAAGAATTCATTGTCACAAGAGGCGACTCTTTTGTCCGACTGTCAACTTTTGAAATAGACTTTTCTTTGCGTTTCATCGTTTCCGCAGATGCATGGCTCCTTTTTTTGTGCACACTCAGTGTAAGACGTCGTTAGGAACAGACTTTAAACTTCTAAAGTTTCTTTATCCAAGATTTTCAAAGCAAACCATAAACAACGTTTAAGGGTCTTCGTTTTAAACGAGAGAGTGCACGAAGTAGCTGGTTAAAATAAATGATTATAACCATAGGATAACACCTCCCGAAGATTTCATACCGAGGAGAGTTTAATTGCTACCTCCAACAAAACTTTTACACTTCGTGGCCTTTCTTCTGTAAGGTTCTTCGTGCTGCTACTGCCACCTCCACCCTTAACCGCCCCCCCCCACCATTGCTCCACTTTTGAGAAGCATGCTTTCAACAACATTGTCCTTATTTTTGAGGCATCAAAAACGCGCATTCCAGTCGTTATGTGCGACTCCGCACATTATAGTGTGTAGTTCATGAGAAGTGGAATTGTTGTCTCTATGTTAATTTGTGTTTTAACTTTTTTTTCAAGATTACACTTCAGCATTTAATCTCGCTGTTATTATTCTTGTTCCCTTTGAAATCTGCAGTTCTCTTTCAGATTGAGACTTATGTAAGCTGTTTTTGCAGCGAACTTTCGATGATAGTAGTAGCGCGGAGACTAATAATTTCAACTCATATCAAGTACTCCTGTTCAGAACCAACAGGGCAGTGTCCCATTAAAGCGTCATGTTCCAGTTTTAGGTAGCTCTGCTTGCCCTTATGGCCGTCAGAAATGCAACTTACCTAACATATTGAGTGTCAAAATTAGATTTTCGCACTTTTCCTGACAAAAATTGCCGCCGCTAATGAAATTCTTTTCTCTTCATGCCCGTGATGCTTTCCACCAGTGAAGTGATCGTTTTAATCCATTACCTTTTTATATGAAAGCGTGAACGTTTGTAAGTGGAAAATATATATTAACCCATGTCGAAAGAAACTTTCTGTTAGTTTAGTCACTTAGGGAATTTTTATATTTTTGGCACATCAGCTGTTTACCGATCTCCCCTCACTTTCTTTCTTCTCTTCATCCATCTCCTCATTATCTGCTTCTTCCTTTCTCTCATCTTCCAGTTCCAGCAATGAGCACAATATAACAATCGTCTCCTGTACGAGTCCGACGTGCCAGAGCAGACGTCGGTACTTTTGAAATTAAAGTTGCATTTCCGCCTCAATCCTCTGTGTGAAAAATAATGCATAACGGAGCTTTGTGACTTGCTTTCAAAGGTCTTTGGCGTAGCCGCCTCTAGATGTCACCGGGACATCCTCCACTTCCAGTCAGTCACTGCCCATGTCTTGCTACGTCATCCGTAACAGGACGCTCGTTTTCTGAACAATGCGTCCCTTCCTGCTTTCACGAGACTGAGACAATAGTTCCAAAGGACACCAGAGGTGTCGGAAGGGTACAACAGAAGACAAGCTATAATCACGTGGAGCATGCTACAGCGCAAGCACTGTGCTAGCCATCAGTCACTTTTGAGAAAACGCAAAGCAAAAGGGAGGACCATTTTAAAAATCACAACGAACCTGGAGATACAGTTCTTTAAAAACAGAAGGCACGCATCCATGACATGCTTTGACTCCGGGCTGCTGTTGTCCATCCTTTGTGTCGAGAAATAAATATAGATGACCCCAAGCTGGTTTCAAGAAGCACAGTTCGCTGGAGATCTCCTTGTTTTGTGGCAGTACATACAGTTAACTGGTCCTCGGGCGCTGTGGCAAAGAAATACTGTTAACCGATCTCAGATTTTTGTCACGAAAGCCATTTAGCAGACCTTAACTTATGGGGGTAGGTCTTGGTTTTTGATGTTCGGGTTACCGAAATACAGTTCTGGGATCCCAGGTTTGTAGCACGAAATACAGTTTGTGGACCCAAGGCTTATTTAGCACGAAATACAGTTTGTGGACCCTAAGCATTGGATCTCGAATAAGCTGACCTCTAGGCTGTCACGTTTTGTATCCTGGGGGGCTAAAAATTTATGATGGCAACCTGCACCCGGTTGCATTATGCCAGCAGAAAGTTAAGCGGGATGGAGCAGCCATACGCGACATGGGAGGAGTTTTTGGCTCTCTTGTTTGACCAGCCAGTTTCTGTATGGTCGGGCATGCGTGCACGTGCATACTGCCATCATGAGTAACCGTGTACGTAATACTGAAGAGGATGGGCGAGTGACTAGAGGCCGAACCCGAAGGCACTGGGTTGATACCCGTGCGACGCAGGACACTTCCCCCGGTTCCCCCAACTGCAAATCGGTACCCGATCCTTGAGTTCGGGAAGGCAAGGCACCCAAGGAGAGAAGATGGACTCTGCCTAGCGATGCTGGCCAGCAGAATAGTGGGGATCTCGTACACCCTGCTCCTCCACAACCTTAAGATCGCGGGACATCTTTTCCCCACACATTATCGAATCAGCAGAGTTCGTACCATATTTTTTGTTCGTTATTTGAACTGCTTTACATCAAGTTACTCTCAGCGCAAAGCTCATCTGGAATGTTTCTCTTCATAACGTACAATTTTGACCTTCTAGCGTAACAACTGCGCCATCGAACTACCATGATCAGGCTAAATTATAATTTATGCTAATCACGTTTCTCGCGACGGCCATGTTTCGTGGTTATTCCCTAAAGAATGCATCCCCTTGACATTTAGAGAGCAAACTGGCGCTGGAAAAACCAAGACCTAGCCCCCCCCCTTCCCATCCCTCCAAATATATTAGCTTATATCAATCCTCTACGTCCAGATATATGAACTCCAGTTTACTGTCCATTGAACAGAAGACGTTCTCACACTTCTTTGTAAAAACAGAAATTGGTTCGACAGATGATACATATTTGTAACTGTTAGTATTTTAGCAAGGCTCTGATTTGTTGGTCTTGGATTCCCTAGTGCTTTGTGGGGAGGGGGTGTAGAATGGAGTAGAATGTAAAGAGAAGAAAAATATTTGCCGTAATAACATCGGCGTCTCCGTGGGTTGTGTCTGAAATGTCAGGACATCGAGTGAAAATTGTTGCAGTTGATTACGTAATAATCGGCGTCCATGCATGGATGCACATACAGCGAGAGCAAGCACGCACTTTGTACACGTGGAGACACGCATAACTAATAATTCGCCAATAAAATAGCATCCAGTTGGTTGGTTGGTTGGTTGGTTGGTTGGTTGGTTGGTTGGTTGGTTGGTTGGTTGGTTGGTTGGTTGGTTGGTTGGTTGGTTGGTTGGTTGGTTGGTTGGTTCGTTCGTTCGTTCGTTCGTTCGTTCGTTCGTTCGTTCGTTCGTTCGTTCTTTTGCCGAGATCTTCATGGTTTGAATTCTCTGCCATCGAAGCTGATATATCAAGTGTCTGTTGTATGAAGATTTGCAAGTGAGTACCGCATTTCCGTTTCTTCCATTCTCCAATGATGTCATTCACCTCCACCAGATCACTCTACATGCATGTAGCCTGATAATGTTTAACGCTGTCCGTTCCTATCTGAATGAATCAAAGACTATGGCTATGTTGAGAGCCATCGTCTTACTCATTACGCATCGGTGATGTCCACTTATTTGTTATCGCGGGGAAGAGATGAAGGAAAAGAGAACTGAGAATGTTGGTTGTTGTAAGGGTTTTTGCAGGGGAGCGGGGTGGCTTTGGGAGGGGGCGATGGGGAAGGAAATGCAGTTTCGTCGGACTATCAAGGTAGCACAGACACTATCAATGGCGGCCACGAAAACAGGGCAAATACGCGAGCACCATGAGTTGATGGCACACCAACTTCGGACTGTGCTGACGAGGACCACTCGAGGGCCCGGGTTGGCAGCTCTGTCCCAAAAGCGGCCATTCTGTGGGCTTTGACAGTACAGATGGCGCGAGGACAAAAGGCTCATATTCCGCACAGCGGGGTGCGGGGTGAAATATCAGCCGCCATGACGGTGTAATGTAGTTACTGTACTCCCGCGCGCTCTCCCTCTCTGTCTTCCCCTCTCACGCGCGCAAGCGCTCCCCTGCGCAGGGGACTTGCGCGCCAGCTGAATGCCTTGGTGCGCATGCGTGGATAGTTGAATGGCGGGAATCGGACGATGATTAGGGGGGCGGAGCCGCTGGGAGAAATTAAGTTGTAGCGTTGACAGGAGGCGCCATCTACAAAACAAACAGCGGGGCCAGTGGGCGCTACCCTGTGTACCTCGTCCTGATGCCGCTGAGTCCGAATTCTTCGCCTCCTGTCCCTGTCCCCACCCCGCCACGCATCCACACACCCCCTCCCCATAGTTTGGGCCGCTGTGCTGGCGTTAAGCGTGTTAAAGCCAAGATTGACCTGTCTTTCCTGTCAGCCTTGTCTTGTCGACCACGTGGACACATCTCGCGTATGACAAATGAGGGCCTGTGCCCTTTTTCTCAAGCCACCACAGCCTTTCTGTCAACTACTGATGTTAATAATTTTTGTGCTCGTGGACAGTAGTTTAAAGGACTATCGCTTTTCTCCTTGTGAAAATTTTCATAGGCAAAATCTGCCTCTAACTGGTGATAGCGTCTTCGGGGGTTTTTTTCCCCAAAGCACTTAGTTTAAAAAATGCTCGGTTCATAACAGAACTGAATTTTTTTAACTAAGACCTCTCTGTCGCAAAATTCTATACCTCACATCTTTAAGGCTAGAACAAAGGTCTGTTTATTTACTGATATGTTCCCTTTCCCGTCATCATTTATAGGATATTTTTATTTCTCGACCAGTCAGGGGATATTTCCCTTCAATTTAGCCTTGTCGTCTGCTTCTCTTTACAAATTTGTTGTAATTCTCTAAGCAACTTTGTGCTGTATGTGCGTGCGTTTCCTCCCTGCCTGCCTGTGTGCTTGCGTGGCTGAGTGCGTGCGTGCGTGCGTGCGTGCGTGCGTGCGTGCGTGCGTGCGTGCACCTGGGAAGGTGGTGGGGGGAATGAGGTCGGAACATCTGCATGCAGGCTGCAGCACTCGGCCAAACACTACTTATTGAATAATCTTAACACACGTCTTAACTCTAAGAAACGGAATGCTTTTTTTTTTCGCCGTCGTTTCGGCTGTCGTCTTACAGAACATGTGCAGACGAGAACCCCACCCTACCCCCGGCTCCCCGCTGACCCCCATATCCTCCATCCCAACCGCTTCCGACTTCCCATCGGAGGTGCGTGATACGGAGGATAATGATGGGGAAAGATTGTCGTGATACTGTCAGTGACAGCCAGGAAGGAACGATTTGCCCGCGAAGTAGCTCTATTCTGCCGCGATCGGGTAACGACTAGATGTCAAAACCATTGAAAGGCTTTGGCCTCCTTGTTTGATCCGTTCTAAAAGCATGGCGGTAAGGACCTGTATTGATGCTAGAGGCAAATCGGTACATGCTGGGCGCAGTTAACAACTCTTTTGCCAGACAAGTCTTTGCTTCTGAACGTGAGAGGTGGTGCCCATGCACGCATCCACCCACACTCTCGCACGCAGGCGCACGAACAAACGGCATGAGTCTCTTTAACCAGATGCCCGCACTGAACCCAATAACACAGAAATATGACATGCAGTTATGTGCAGGGCGCAGCCTACTCCATAAGACGTAAAAGGTCCTGTGTTCGAATCCCGTGGAAGGATGAGCAAGCAATTTTACTTTTTCGAAAAGCGGACTTTGCGCCGAGATCTCTCGTTAGATGATGCAGATCCTTCATGTACCACACACTGAGCACACATAGGTATCGAGTGTTCAAAATGTTAGTTTGACGTTACTAGCATAGTCCTTTTAAGTTATACGAAATGTTAAATACATGGTTTACCTGGACAGCTGATAGAAATGACCTAAAATCCAGATTGCGAAAAATCAACAGAATATTGTACGTTTACACAAGTGCGGAAATTATCGTTTTAAGTGTTTTTGTGCTTTTGTTTTGCTTTGTCTTATTTCGTTTCGTTGTGTTTTGTTTTTTGTTGTTTTTGTTGTTGGCTTTTGGGTTGTTAATTTTTTAGAGAGGGGATGTAAAGAATCATTTTGTTTGTTTCTGATTCGATCTGCTTCTCTGTCGTTCACTTTATCCCGGCCACCCTTTCTTTCTTTCTTTCTTTCTTTCTTTCTCATCCTTGCTTAACCTTCTCGCATCAGATGAAGTGTATAGATATAAAGAAGATATTGAATAGTTTTTATCTGTCTCTCCCCTCTTTAAAAAAGTTTACTTACATAACATATGCTATAGCATCCATAAAATTGTAAAGCTAATCAGAAATATACTGGCATGATTTGATAAGGATTTTCCTCCCTGTCCCCTACCAGTGTAGCTAAATTTGGTCGATGCAGATAACATGCCGCTGTTTGGGTAATGACGGACTCTTGCCCGCGCAGGCAATTACACTGTGAGGAAACAACGTTCTAAGTCTGGATTTGCCGCCATCCGGCTTGTCTCCCTTTGTCTTCCTTTCAACTGCTTTCACCTCGTCACCTTGCGTTCTCTGATTAAAACGTAGACACTGGAATTCAATGGAGGCTGTGCAGCGGGGGCCGCGGGTAATCGGTGTTCGTGACGGGGCGGTTAAAAGGAAGAGATTTAGATGGACGGATGAAAACTGTTCACCACCATGAAAATACCGGACGTGGCGTGTCAGGCAACATCTTCAGCCAGAAGAGATGAAGCAAATCTCGCTTTCAACAAAGTTTGCTGAGGCCTTTAGACATAATATCGGACGCTTTCTGGCCTGCTAGCCGTACAAAGCCTTTATTGTATACAGAAATGCGAAATGCATGTGCGCGTTGGGGAAATTTGGGGAGCGGGGTGATCTGGTCAGGGCTGCTTACAGGCAGCGCATTTCTTTAATATTTAATTAATTGACGTTTAGTTTTGTGTTCTTAAAGGGCATATATTTTATGTCCTTGGTTATGTTGCAAAAGTAGGTGATTTGAAAGATTTTTGTGCCTTTAATATTTTTCTTCTTCTTTTCCTTCTATTTTCTTTCGTTTCTTCTTCCTTTGCGTGTTCGAAATTCTTTCTTTCCTCGTCTTTTTTCTTGTGCTCTAAAAATCTTGTGTCACTTACCTAAATAATTTTATGTGAATGTCTGTGGAATCATAGCGTTTCTTGCCAATGTGGCACTGGCGTATAGTACGTACACAATTGCTTTAATCTGGATTGTATGCAATATGTCATCTGCAGCATATTCGTTGACATCAGTCACAGTTTATGGGATTTGGTCAAGTGTGGAAACAAGGGCTTCGATCTTCTTGCTGACGTTTTGTTAACTGTTAATTGTTTGACTGTTTATTGACCTTGTCAGCCGTGATGCACAAATTTTGATTGCGCCACAAACTGGAAACAAATGGTCGCGAGGCGGTTTTTGCCGCTCGCATGATTTCCTGGCGTCTCGCAACATGGCTGGATATTTTCCGCTCTATGACGCGGAAACATAAACAAATTGTTTTAAAAAAACAACGCGTCACCACTGGGTCATTTCCCCCTGGAATGCTAACAGAGCCTCTTTCTGAATGGGCTCTGCCGAGCACACAATAGCGTTTAGCTTCCTAGTGCGTCTAGTTTCCTAGGGGTTCGCTCCATCGAGGAGAGATAATGCACAGTAACGAAATTTGCTCAGCCAAAGAATTAGTCCTTCGTCGAGGCTGGTTGAGGGCGCTTGGATGAGAGACGAGTCTGGCAGCGAGATTCGCCCAGAGATGGCGGAAGAAAATGACAGGGGCTGCAGAAGAACCAGAGACTGAGATGACTCGGAGGGTGGGATTGGGGGTGGGAGAGGAGAGGACAAGGCAGAAACGTGAAGATCCAGACCCGAAACTCTGCAGGAGAGAGGAAGGTTGGGACTGGCCATGAGGCTGGGGAAGGTGACGGGGAAGGGGATGGAGTTAAACCAGGAGGGGTGAGGAGGGGCGAAAGAAGGGGAAACCACTCTCGCGGAAGACACGTTATCCCCTCCAGGTTTCTGGTCTTCTGTGTCAGGCCATCTGCTGAGGAAATTGTAAGGAACGACTTTCTGTGCGAGGACAATTTGTAACGTAGCTAGTTTGCGATACCCGGCCATTCCGGCAGAGACTGGAGAGGTGCTCGGCTAACAATGAGTTCGTCTTTTCCTTTGGTTTTGATCTCCTGACTACATGATGCGGTAAACTCAGCTGTTTTGCTTGCCTTAACACCACACTCCTGACCCGCCGGCGAGAAGTCCTTCAGTAAGCACGGCCGCACGGGCTGAAAATAATTTGGCCAATAAAAGTTTGTTATTCTTGCTACAGCGACAAAAACTGTTATTGTGTAGCTGGAGCGGCTTGGGTACATTCAGCCTTAAATCAATACGGGTGCATGGCTCATTGTAAAACGGGGGTGTAGGTTTGACAGGGTTAGTAAGAGCCTAGAGCCACTTAGACGCTTTGTGCAGAACAGAACTAATGGCTGTACCAATGCAACCACGTTGGCGTGACGGGTGTTCGGTGGTATTTAGACTACACAGACTAGCGTTTACCCATTTCCGTGTGGTTAAGGTCTGAAACCCGATATGCCTTTTCTGTAACAAAACAATTTTTTCCAGCACTTCGCTGCGATTTGAAGGGGACCGAATACTTATAACATTTCACTTTGATTTCAATGGGACAGAATACTTCTAACATTTCACTGTGGTTTCCATGGGACAGAATACTTCCACGTATTCGTCTGCTCTTTTCTCATATTTAATAACATGATAGCATTTCTATAATGCCAGTGAAGGACCTATATCGGCAACACGATACAAGCTTACAAGAATAGCTAGAGCAGCATGATAAGTTATCAGCTAATTTCTTATACACTTATTTGTTGGTGAAGACAGATTTATATATGAACTAATCACTGAGCTTAAATCTAAATCTATAAATTTTCTTTTTGCATCTAATTATTTTTGACTTCTTAACTCACGTGGAGTTTGTCCCAGAAATAAGCATGTCTGATTTTTAACTCTTTTCTACTCTGGCTTTGTTTTGTCTTTGATTTTTTTTTTAGTTTGTTTGCTAATTTGTTTTGGTTGAGTTTTTGGTTTTTTTAAACTGCAGATCTGTCACCAAGCTGGTCTTTATTTGCATCTGTACTGGAGATCATGTACTGATACAACGAAACACTCGAATGATTGTTGTCGCTTAAATTTGCTGTTGGCTCTCCTCTTTGCCATGTCCAGGGCGAATGACAAATACTCTGGCCACCAGATTAGCACTGCTCACTCCCCGACCCAACCATCAGACCCTGTTCTGGAAAGAGAGACGTGAATGTTAGATGTCCTTTGTGCGTAAACTCTTCTGGAAGGACTTGCAGAGGCTTGTCATGAAATTGGAGGCCACGGCTGCTTCGGTAGCAGGGGGTCTCGATTCTGGAGTGAGGGATTCCCAGTAGCTGATTAGAGCAGATTCATATGATAGGGAGGAAGCGGGCCGCTCTCCAGAGTTGGCGTTAGTTATCAACGCTTGCAGCGAGAGAGGCAAATCTGGTCTGGTGTTTTAGTTACAAATCCGATACCTCTGAATCAGACTTCTTCTGGAGAGCTGAGACCGTGCTTTAATGATCCCTAATAGGGCAGCAAAGGAGCTCGCGTTTCAATTAAGGCCATTGCAAGGCAAGGGCTTAGAGGGGTCTCCGGGAGACAGGGAAAAGCAAACTGTTTACAGCTAGGCACTTTGGCGGCCATGTTTGCTGATGTCCTCCTGACGTCCTCCGGCCCCTCTCTTGCTTCCTTCCCCTTGCTGACTCCCTGGCACCAACTGGTAATTGGTGTATTGAGTCGTCTGCTTCCATTCGAAACCATCAATTTCGGCAGGCGACACCCAACAACCGCGGGGGCCGAACTTCGAGGCAGGAACAAGTCAGAGAATTCAAGGGCTCCGGCTAACCGAGTCTTTTTCGCCTCGAGACAGACGATAGCAAATTTGATTCCAACTTTATATGACGCGCGGGGCGCTCGCCGAAGAGGGATATTTTGTTTCGGATGAGGTTTCATCGCGAGTCCTGCTCGGTTTGGGGGATCAGGGAGGAAAGGAAAAGCGGTTTTCATGGGATAATCTAACAACTCGTTTTGTCTCAAATTGGACGTAATTTTCTGAGAGCCTACCCAAATTGGGCCCTATTTCCTATGGGCGATTACCGTGAATTTTTGCCCTATTATGTCCACTCCCTCTGGCTCAGTACGGGGGAGTAATTTGCTGGTTCTGCCCGGCTCCTTCTTTGCTGGAGCTCTTGGACAACGGCAGGAAGGGATTGACCAAGTCGCATATCACTTCCGCGCACAAAGAAATTCAGAAGAACATAATCTTCGACGACCACTGACAGCGATTAACTTTCAAAACACTGTGGTCAAATCTTGTCGGTGTCTGCACACCTCTTCGCACCGACACCGGACTCCGGGCAACCGCACCCGTAGAAGACTGCTGCCAAACACCGTGATTTGTCGTAAAGTATTTTCTGTGTTCAGGAATCACGTCATAGTGGCAGAACGCCAGTGTCTAGTTTCAAAGACATCCAAGAACATCACATGAGCGAGAAAAAAACAATGAGGGATTCTTTTTATATCCTTTCCACCTTGTGTTTTTACTTCTTTCCTCTTCCCCTGTTATTCACCAATCCTTTAACCTGCTCTGACCTCCAGTACCCCTCGCTTACCCTCTATCTCCAGATACAGCCCGTGGGCAGTTTTATAAGTTAAAAACGGGGAGGAAAAAAGAAAAATGAGATGAGGGGGGAAAAGGATCGTAAGACCGGCCCGGTTGATATTTTAGCGATCCCATCAAATCAGTTTTGGCCTAAATGCATCAGATTGATGCTCGCGGCAACGATCATCTCCTCTCCGTACCCCCATCCCCTACAACCCAAGTCCCGCCATGACAGCCTAGTGACGTCATCGTCCACTCTGTTTGCCAAGACTTCTTCCCCCTTCCCCGTCCCAGCGTGCACGCGCTTCAGATAATTCCACCCCCTCCCCCCCACCACGCACAAAATGTTCTCGGATACAAGTGTTGACTGGGTTGTTTCCGCCGCGTGGACAGCTAGACGGAAGGAGGAGTGCGCGTGCGGAAAAGGATAACGATCAGCAAACAGAACAATAGGGAGGCAGGCTTTTCGGGAGCGCCGTCATTTTGCCGTACCGTGGATGTATTGCTTATTCTGCTGCTGATACTAAAAAAAAAAAAACCTCCGGATTTTTTTTTTTCGAAAATGCTGCAAGGAAGAAAAGCTGTTTAATGTCCTGCGATTTATGAAGGCCTGCATTCAGATTGCTATTGTCATCACGGCCGTCGTCGTTCAAAGTGATTTCGGAGACGTTTCAGTGGGTCGGTCGGTTGGTTGGCTTAGAACCAGCGTGCTTCCACGTCCCACTGATTTCGGACTGTGGAGTTTTCGGGTCCTATTACTCAATATGCACCAGAACATCCACCAGGCTGACAGCTGCAATAAGATGGCCAGTGCTGAGAGGTAGTTTCCTGTTCATGAGATGGGTGAATGGAAGCTGCACAGCATTGAATTCCAGGATAAAATCTTTCTCTTCTGCTGGATTCGAACCAGCAGTCTTGACAGACAAGAGTGTTATCGCAATTTTCACAGGCAACATTTGCAATGACGCATTTTGTCTGCTACAGTCTTAAGTTGCACCTATCAAAGTTGACTTGAAAATTAAATATTAACCAGATTTTTCATACGAAAAATCTGACACAGTTTGGCACTTAAGCTGGCTTCAGACTGAACTATTAACGAGACGTTTCAATAAGAAGTATGTAATTGATGCTTTTGCTTTGCTTCAGCCCAGCAGAAAGTGCAGCAAAATAACCAAAAACTTTGCAAGGGAAGGACGGAAACTAACAATATGAATTTACAAGGACAGAGAACAAAGTCAATAAAACAATCCTTTGATTTTTCTGTAAATAGAATCTTCGTTTGTGTTTGCATATGTGTTTATGCTTGTCTTTTTTGTGTGTCTCTCTCTCTTCCTTTCTTTCTGAATGTGTTTACGTACGTTTGTGCGTCCGCGCAATCATGAGAGAAACAGAGTTATGCGTGTTGCTGAGGGAGAGAGAGAGAGTTATGCGTGTTGTTGCTGTTCTCCGAGACCGAGAATGTTTATTAATCCTCCTTCATATGTTCTTAGAAAAGCTGCATGCATCACTCATAATTCCACCTTCCCTTCTATCCAGCTCTTCTCAATAGCACGCAGATACAGCGGTCAAAATGTATACAGACTGTGCCTGTTTGTCTGTCCGCCGTCCGTCAGTCTGTCTGTCTCTTCAGCCCTCTCTTCATGAACAACTTTCTCTAACAGACTGTACAGCATCCAAATAAACTTGTTTCCGCTTTTCTGCCTAGACGGATCCCATCCCGCCATCGGCTGTCGGAAAACTCTCGTTACAGTCGAGTTTATTTGCTCCGCGGTCCTGTTGCAGCGACGCCAGTGTCTGTTCCGACGCCAAGAGAACTCGAGCGTTTAAAAGGCATCATAGATCTGGAAAGGAAACCTCTGTCATAAGGCACCTCCTCCCCTCCTCCCCTCCTCCCCTCCTGCCAGAATCTGTCTACAGGGTTTTCTCTCCCTTTTTCCGCGGCTTGTTCTCAAAAAGTTATGTGGGAGCTAAATTTCTTACCCCTCGCTTGTTATGAAGAAAGGAAGAAAGAAAACAAGCAGATATAGAAAAGAGATCAAAGAAGAGACAAAAAGAAAGAAATAACAAACTAACGATCGAACGAAAGGAAGAACGAACGAAAGAAAGAACGAAAGAATGAACGAAGGAAAGCAACTGTATTATGAACTATGCAACTGATGTAATTACATTTATATTCTGATACAGAGGAAAAGCAAGCGAGCGACAGACCGAGGCAGGCATTAAACGGGACTGGCACACAGACAGGCAAACATTTGAACATATACATCCCGCCACCACCACCACCACCACCACCACCACCACCACCACCACCACCACCACCACCACCACAAACAAAATTACTCCCACCCTTCCATCAGCCACCTCCACCTTGTCTTTACAATTAATTTTTTTAAAGATTCTCCAAGGTTTCATCCGCTCGACATTCCTTTATCCCAGGTGACATTGCCTGCCTCGTCTGACAGGTGTAGAACAATGTAAAGCAGGGACCACGCGACCATTACGAGAGTTGAAGATGCAAATCCCTTAAGCCTTCTTTTCATTTGATTTCATTTGTAGAAATGTAATGACTTAAATCAGCATTACCTTCCAAAGGAAATAAAGCATATGCCAGACCTAATCTGGTTTTGGCGTGATGCCTTGGTTGTAGGGGAGTACTCTTTTATAAAATTACCCTTGGCTGTCGTGTGGTACAAGATCTTAAGTTGTGTCTGACTCTTAAGTCAAGCTTCCCCAGCAACCCGTCCGTCTCTCACACTGTACATCCACATGCACAAACACTCACCTCCACGCACGCACATGCGCAAACACAGGATTACAAATAAACTAAAACAGGCTAACGTCATTAATAAAATGAACAAAATTAAAATCCTTGACAAGAGACCTCAACATCTATACATGCCCATGAAACAATACTTCTTAGCGAGACTGATAATAGATTCCGGATAATGATTACTATGGCATGCTTTGTGTTTAATTTTATCAAATAAGTTCGTGACTTTTAAAATCATTTTGAGGTATTTGCTTTAATTAATAATCACTTATAGCTTAGCTTGGAATAAGTACCACAGCAGACAAAATAAGCTGTTACGAGTTCAACAGCAGGGTCCTTAGAAGGTTGAGAACATCAACAATGACCAATAAAACAGAAAATGTGCCGCTAAAAAAGCTGTAGACTAAATAAGACGTCTAGAAGTGTGTTGTCTTCAAACAACACAAATCACAAGATAGATAAGCGCGTGAACATTTGAAGAAACAGTTACATGGAAGGTTATGAACTACCAATAAGACAGAAAGTTTGTAGGTTTTAAAAAAATGGCTCAAAACGCCTGATACCTTTAGGGTAAGATATTTTGAAAAAGGTCACCTTCAAAGATATCTAGTGCAGATTTCAAACCAAGAAATCTGGATCCGTGGACTTTAACAAGAAATCTAGAACTATGGACTCCCAGCAGTCAGACATCAAACAAACTGTGGACTAAAGAAGACGTCTAAAAGACATCGTACTTGAAGAAATGGGATTTCAAATGAGACAAACTAGAATATACAACTTTTTTCCAACAAGACGTAAAGAAAGTTGTGATCATCTAAGACGAACTGAAGGCTTGTTGACTTCAAATAAGGCAATCTTGAAAGGTTTTATTTCCAGAAACACTTCAACAAAGGCAGGTGTAGTATTTAAACAGGACGTATGAAATTCGCAGAAAATGTCTGGAAAACTCATGCCTCAAAGAAAGTTCAAGACCTAGAGATGATTATGACTTTATAAAGACCTCGTACACTTCAACACTATCTTTGAAACAACTACGAGTCTCAAGTGCAACCACACATACGCTAGAATTTTTATGTGCGACCTTCAGACGGTTAGAGACCTGATATATCTCTAGAACCTTGAGAGATACGTGAACCGGAAGCGGGTTAGTATGATGAGTGTAACCCTGCCAAGGCCTTAGTGTGAATACGCATTTTTGTGGAACTTTCAGAGCATGTTGATCAGTGTAACCACATCCAGTTCTATGAAAACTGCATGGATTCTGCGCAGACGCCATAACCAGCTACAAGAGAAGAGACTTAATAGGGGGTGAGAGTTCGGGTGGAGGTGTGACATAAAGAGAGAGAGAGAGAAGGGGGGGAAGAAACAGGGAAATGACACGTGCTCAACCGATCCTTCTTGTGTACAGAACAAAGATAACCAATTAAAATATATTCCTGATAATTCTGATACGGTGTTTACAATGTTTTTCACTACTTCTGGGAGTTGCATTTAAGGGTAATCAATACCAAAAGGACGCGGTTTCATGATTTTCAACGGCGGTGTATACAAATGCGCAAATTGGCAGTTTTCAATGAAAAAAAATCATCAAAAAATAATAGACGAAGACGAAGGTTGAAATAGCTTGGAAATTTGGCAACACAAAACTGGTGCATTTTCATCAGCCACGTCAGAGGCCAGCACCCATTTTGTCCGCATCCCTCGCTAAAACTACTCATAAAATCGTCAAATGTCTGCTGTCTGATACATCACTTAAGGACTCTCCCTAACACAGATGAGAAGGACAGCGGTGATTGAACCAGCAGCCCGCTGGTGAAGAAGCCAAGAGAGACCCGGGCTCATGTCGTCCGTCTTTTCTCCTGGCCAGGCAGAGGGGTTTGCTTTCATTCGGTTGGCACTTTTAGAAGTTTTTTTTTCTCGCCCCGCTCCGAACGTTTTGTGGTAATAGCTCCTTCACTTACAGAGTGCTTTTTTCTACTATCTCTCCCTAGCGATGCTGGTGCAGCCTGACGGGTGGACAAAAGGATGTGATAGACACGATGAGCCCAGGCACCCCGCTAGGTCACGTATCGGTGTCTGAGAGCCTCGTTATGGGCCAGGATAAACTCACCCTTTACCTCATTACGCTAGCACTAACAGATGGCCCATTCTGGGCCTTGTCTGGTGCGTTCTTCCGTCTTGCAGCATGTGAGGACATCCAACAGAGAGCCTGGGTTTTCTTTCTTTTCTAAAGGACAGTTCTGTCGCCGACAAGATGGGGATGGATGGCCCTGTGTCACGAGCCCATGACAAATTTGTTTTTCTTTCCTGCAGAGTAGGTTCGCGTGTGTTTCTCGTCATCACTCCTTTAAAAAAAAGGCACTGAATTATTGAATTTACTCCTCCTCTCTCTCTCTCTGGTGTGTGTGTGTGTGTGTGTGTGTGTGTGTGTGTGTGTGTGTGTGTGTGTGTGTGTGTGTGTGTGTGTGTGTGTGTGTTTTCGCACCCACATTCTATACCTCCCAACAGCCCTCTCTAGGAATCTCTCTCAATCTCCCTTTTCTTTCTTTCTGTCACTCCCCGTACCTCTTTATCTCTCCCTTTTACCCTCTTCCTCGGTTCCCCTCACACAAACACACAAGCACGTACGCACGCACACACGCACGCCGTTTTTGTTGATGCATCCAAAATGATAAAGGCTTTTTTGAATGTAAAGCTGTTTATGGATTCAGGAATATTGATGTCTCTTCCTCTCTCTATTTCAGTTCCCTTTCCGAGGAGAAATAATCACTTTTCCTACAAATACAGTCCTTTGTGGCAGTTCAGCAGTCGCCAAGAGGGGTACAAGGTACTCTAGACTCCTCTTCAAATTAATTAAGTGTGAGTTGACCTGCCTGACGGAAAATGTCTCCCTACGCTGGGGGACGATGCCATTGTCCGGTCATTCGTGGCCAGCGGTCTCACGCAGCGATTGGACAGGGCTGTTTGTGGCTGCCCCTCGCTGGACAAACTGGTCTGAATCTCACTGTCCTCTCCTTTCATAAAGTTAAAAGCCTTCTCGAGAGTGAGGCTCGTCGGTTCAGCACGGACACCGGAAGTGACGTCGTCTACAACATTTGGTGCGATGGCAACGCAACCCCATTCAAACGGTCTGAAAGGGACAGCAGCGCGTCGAATGTCGCCAGTGACATGTGCAACTGTCAGAAATTGTCTACTTAACATCTTTCTCTACGCCTCAATTTGTTTGACCCGACCGTGGAAGACACCGTCTGTTGGGGCTGTTCAGACCGGTGGGCGTTCCAGCTTCTGTTGAATTTTACGGTTCACCAGCCGTAACTGCGTCTCTTGCATTCTGCTGTGTGCTCCAGTGGGCATGACAGCGTACCCGTTATCTTTTGTGTCCAGCCCCCAAAGCTCAATCTTCTGTCGACTGTCGAGCGTTACGGTCCAGCGAGCACAGTAGCTTCAGCTGAGTTTTAGGATGCACAGTGCATGACATCTTTGTATGAGCTCCACTGTCCAGCAAGTCTACGAGTATCTGTTGAGATCAGGTCCTACCTGTGTAGCACCTTCTGCTGTCTGTTTGCATTGAACGGTGTGTGACGGCGGGCAAAACACGGGTAGAATGCCTGGGTGCAGAGTACTGGCTTGTATTGTTATCATCCTATTGCAGTTTTCGAAAAAAATCAACCCTCAATATTCGGGTGAAATAAGAACAAAGACCACTTCTCGCACTCGTGGATGTGTGCAGGAATGCAAATGCACAGAGACGGACAAACACACACACACACACACAGGCGACGATGGAGAATAAGAGGACAGTACAGTAATGATCTGCTAGGTGCCTGGTAGGAGGTGTGAGGCGCTATTTATGGGCTTACCACCAGCGCGGGCCATTATGCGTCAGTAAAATCACTTTTCGCTCCGAACCCGAACACAGGGGCTCGCGCCATGATGCCGCTGTCCCCGCGACTTGTGACGAAGCGCGAGGACTCCCCAGGCCGGATATGTCATGGGGAGGGATACGGGCTTTTGGCGACCTTGTGTTGTGATTGGCAGTGAGCACGGGGGCCTCGCTTGTCCCTCGTCTGACATTTTCCATGTCTTGTGGCGGGCGAGAGCCTTGGACTGTCAAAACCCGTAGCTAGCAGGATCATTAGTTCTGAGAGGCGGTGTGACGAAATGATCGGAGTCGCCCGCTAAACCCAGTTAGCGTGGCGTCGTTAACACGGCCGCTTTGCGAGCAAGGGGGTGGGGGGAGGGGGTGACAGGCGTTTTGCAACTTTGCACCTCGGCTCACCCACCCACCCATCCCACCCCGTCCTTTGGCATTTGGCAAGGATTAGCGTTGTGACAGAGGACTCACATACAGTTGCCGAGTCGACTTTTTTTCTCCTCCAACCCTTGGGATTACAGTTCTACTGATGAGTTAGACAAAACCATTATTTTGATACATGACCATGTGACGAGAATTATATTCTGCTCGCAAAAATACAGCAATAGCTCGGATTTCTCAAAAGTTCTGCAGCTGTCGTGACTGACAAGCGAATGAGGCCAAGTGAACAAGATAGCTTCAAGTTCGAAGAGTAAAACAGTCCTTAACTAAGTGGAACTTGAGCCGCATTTATCTTTTTACGGATCTTCGAATATGACCCCAATGGTCTATTATCCAACACAGCAACAAACACCAGCAACAGCCTAACAACTATGTATGCTGATGTTTGAACTCTGGTTAGTTTGGATACGCTAGGCGCACACATCCTAAATACCCATTGTCTAAGGATTGCGCGAAAGCGTGCCCGTCTGTTCCGTTCCCATCGCCTTACAGGCTGCCTCCAGCTGGCTTTATCCCAGAAATCGAAAGGACAGGTATGCGCAAGGTGGCAATCCAGTGCTCATCCACGCGTGCATGGTGGGAACCAGATTTTTGTCTGACATTTTCGTGCTGTGGAGCGCAAAGATCCGAAACTGTCGACGTCGAATTACAAAGGAGGAGGGATGAAGCGATTCGGAAATTAGCATCTCCGATATAGGTGGCGCCTCTGTCCCAGAGAGCGCGGCAGTATTTTTCGGCAACTCAACCTTCTTTTGCAGGTAACAGAAACGAGTCGCTCGCTACCCATGCAGCCTTGTCATAACGAAGGTCGATGCCTCGAGGATCGAAGTCATTGTGCGTAAATGCCTTACTGTCTTCTCTCGTCCTTTCCTTACTGAAGACCCTGTCTTCTCCCGTCCTTTCCGTCACCTTCCCCCACCCCGCCCCGATGAGAAAGCCCCAACTGCCTTCTCTCGATCTTATTACACTTGCTGTCTTCCGGGTTCTTGCGTCTTAACATTAATGGTAAAACGAACTTTGATTTCCTAATACCACTACCAGGCGTTCCTACAACTGAGTGCGCACCAGTTTCTAGTCACCAATGAACTGATACCCTGTTCTTTTCTGTCCAGTGTTTTAGTGCCTGCAAGACTCACGTCTCTGCATCCTCCTTAGGCAGTCACCCTTTGCGAAATTTTTTTTTGTTTTTGCCAAGGTCCAGTCTGAGGGGTATCCCCAAATGGCACAGGAAAAATTTACTTACATTTGGTCTGGTTGCAAGATTTTCGTTGCTACAGCCACAATAGGTTTGCCTTAAGGTGTCTCAGTGTGGAAAGTGCCACTTGACGACAGAGAGGTCAATTCGACAAACGTTTCGTGTTTAGGGGAAATGAACTTCAGATTCAGTCCTAACTGCTTTTTTTTGTCACAAAATAACCGCTAGGTCTATCGATTTCGAACAACCGAGAGAGGCTGATAGTGAAAGTAGAACAGGGGAAGATATATATGGAGAGAGATATATAGATATACAAATCGTATGGGGCCTGGATACCTCAGTTGGGAGAGCTGGGACTAGCAAATGGACGTTCCTGGTTCGAATCCTGGTGCGGCCAAGGATTATTTCCGGGAAGTAAACATTGTGCAAACTCCATTCGGCCATCTCCCCGCACACTAAATTCCCTGTCCGCATTGGCTGCATCTTAATGCAGCTATCATTCTGGTGGTTCTTTCAGTGCATAATTTAGTAACAGGGCCCCATGCCCCGTAGGACGAAATCACCGCGAGGTGGAAGCACTGTCCCACAATAACCACCACCAACACCAACACAACACCACACAAATTGTTTGCACAGAAGGGACTTACGTTTCACTTCTGTCTATCTGGTATGTCTGCCTAGCCCTTTTCCTAACATTCATTGAATGGTTCTCGATTGAAAGAAAAAGAAAAATAAACAATCGACACGCAGAGGTACTTTGACTTCGCGCACAACAAAATCAAATTCCGATCCCTACTCAGCACACATCAGGGTCCCCCAGTTTGTGCGAAGCTGAAACTAACATCACGCAGACTAGATGTGGGAACACAACGGTCTGTACGAATGCTCAGCTTCATATAATCATAATCGTCTTCTCTTCCAGCGTCATCCCCACCGTCATCATCCCTGATGTTGTTGTGGTAGTCATAAATGATCTCATTTGGTTTTCTCTGTGAAAGAAGTTTCTAAGGGCAGGCCTAGGACGAGGTTAGGTGGCAGGTGGAAGATGCCGACAGCGTGCAAACGTTCTGTCTTGCAAGCAGCCACATCATGTCAAAGGCGCCACACTGTTGTGGACACCATAGCTACATGCGCGTGCGGGCTCCCCTGCCAGTCTACCTCGTGCGCTGTGCATGCGCAATGAGTGACGTCATTGCAGAAAAATCTCACTGCCGTTCACTGCTCACTGTTTTCTCACGTTTATGTTTTCACCGTTTGTACCTGTAAGCAAAAGAACTGACATTTTATCGCTGCCATATGAAGTCTCTAGACCCCACCCCTCTCCCCACCAGTGGTGGGGCGGGGGTGGTGGTGGTGGTGGCTCGATTACGTGCAAATTCCAGGCATAGTTCCAGAACGTTTAAGTCGAACCTGTCGTCGTTTGCCGTGATGACAGCTAACGTGTAATTTGTAAATAAACTCTGGCGTGCGGTGTTTAGAAGCGATTACTCTGGCTGCGGACATCAGTAAACTTTAGGTCGAATTTTAAAACAAAGAAAGGAAGAAAAGGTGGGGAAAGCGTGAAAATAAAATGTACAACAAAATGAACTTAGCCAAGCGATATTTAGACAGAACTCGACGTTTCAGGGCATGGCCCTTTCTTTAGGACGACACAAACAGACAGATAACAAATAAAGATAACTTCGCTGACAACTCCCCGCCCTACGCACGTGTGTGTATATATATATATAATGAGTCTGATCAGTAAATTGGCCCTTGTATTTACACAAAAACAAATAAACAAATAAAAAGGGAACCCAATCATAAGTGAAATTTCTTGACATCAGAATTTTGAAACAATAAAATTCAGAAGTGACACATTATTATTTTCCGCTTAAAAAGATTAAGATTGATAGAGAATATTTCAGTAGTATTTTTACCCTTTAATAGGCTATTTTATAATTAATATCCATGACAACTTGAAATATGTGTGGTAATTTCTATCGCAGGAGACCTACGATATGAATCTACCCGATTTTTTTTTAAAAGCCAGGACATCAGCTGGGCAACGATAAACTGCCTGTCTCTAAGAAAATGAGAACGCTGAGTAGTGTGTTGAGATCTTGTCTCTCGTACAAGCATCTCTGTAAATGTGGTACACGCATCTCTGTAAATGTGGTACACGCATCTCTGTAAACGTGGCACACGCCTCACAAATATACATGCAACAAGGTTTAGAGTAAATGTTTTCTTGCAGAAGTCCGTAAATTCAGCATAAATATCTTCTGATCACGTTAGGATCTTTTGAAAGCAGTTGAACAGTGCGCGAGATATTCTGAGGAAAAAAAAAGAAATCAAGCTTTGAATTACAGTTATCTGGGGGGGGGGGTGTTTGTTTTTTGTTTGTTGGCTTGTTTGTATTTGAGTTCTCTTTTTTAGCACTGCTTCAAAAATGTAGACTCTTCCAGCGAAAGGCCACAAGTAAAGGTAATGTCTAATACTGTCTTTAAAGCTGCTTGCATTAAATATCTTTCTGACAATCTTTTAATAGCAATCTATTATCTTGAGTTTTCTTCAAATTTCCTGTAGTTAGTTATGTGAATGTCTTCAGTTTTTACAGTTTCAAGATCGGAGTTTTAGACAAAAAGAACAAACGTCAGCGGCATGAAAATGAATCAAGTACCATACTTTTAAACAGGCCTATTTCTAACATACATGTGTGTGTGTGAGAGAGAGAGAGAGAGAGAGAGAGAGAGAGAGAGAGTGAGCGTGTGTGTGTGTCTCTCTCTCTCTCTGTAAGTGCGCGTTCGAGCGTGTGTGAGTTGGTGCGCTGGCGATCAAAGGTAGATTGTATAAAAGCAAGATTCTTTTCGTTCACCTCTTACTAACAATGAATAATATCTGTTTCCTTCTATACTGCACTGACGCTTATATTGTATAGCACATTTAGATATATTGTCTCTCCTATGAATGACTGTTGAATTAATTATACACGGTTGTCAAGTTTCAATGAACACTTTTGGGTTCCTTTGACTGCGTATACAAATGTAAGTTCACAGCACTAAGTCAGCAGGGAGCCAAGCCATGTAGGGCATTTGGTAAGAACTCCTTTCGTACTTGCCAACTCCGTCGTGTCTCCCAATACAGGAACTCTCTGTTCCGTAACTGAATTAACATGAAAAACAAGTTTTCATTCTGTACGACCTGTACTTACCGACTTCAGACCATGCACGTTTCCTCTCGTCAAACGGTTAAAAACTTTAGAAACTATGATAGATTATTTGTAGAATCTTAATCACGCAATTACAAATCAGTGTTGTGAGAC
This sequence comes from Lanistes nyassanus, assembly GCA_004794575.1. Taxonomy (NCBI): domain Eukaryota; kingdom Metazoa; phylum Mollusca; class Gastropoda; order Architaenioglossa; family Ampullariidae; genus Lanistes; species Lanistes nyassanus. The sequence goes on from SMGT01004169.1 coordinate 315,707, forward strand.
CGACACTTGATTCCAGTGTAACTGACCCAGGTGGGTGCTTCTGATGGGTTAAGCTGTTGTGCGTTTGGTTTGATCTCGTATGTAATGGCTGACCTCAATAGCTTTGAAGCATATTTGACTGTGATACCTTGTGTATGTTCCTATTCCCTATTCCCTGATAATCGTCAGATGATATAAATACACTCACTCGCTCACCCACCCACCCACCCACCCACTCACTCACTCACTCACTCACTCACTCACTCACTCACTCACTCACTCACTCACTCACTCACTCACTCACTCACTCACTCACTCACTCACTCACTCACATGCAAATCTGGACGCACTCACGCAAGCACACACAACGGTACATATACGTCATTATACATACATACATATCCATACACCGCAGGGAATTTAAAATCTTTGTAGTCTTCCACTTTGCACTGCCTTGTGTCTTGGTGTCCTCCACAGCTTCCACACGAGTTTCCAGAATTCGGCAAAGTGCCCGAAACCATTTCTGTTGCCCACCTTGTGTCCACCAGTTCAAAATGTCTCGAAGAACGTATCCGTTTAAACGGTCGTTTCTTTATATAAAAAGGGATGAGTACAAAAAACCCACCTTTTTTTGGGGGGGTAGGGGGAGGGGTCAGACTTTCAAATCTGAAGCCGTTTGATGAACTGGTCTTGTCGTGCAAATGAGAGGTGGTGAGGATGTGATGAACGCATGTGGAAGACAGGAGGCGTTTGGATTTATTCTCTAATTCTGCGGCCGATCCTCAAAGCGACATGTACCTAAACGGCACGAAACCTGAGGTGAAAAAAATTAAGTCGCATGCTATTTGATAGAAATTAAGGTTACAGTATCCACATCAGCAAATCCCCCATACACAGCTGCATGTGTATCAAGAACGTATACATGTATAAGTGCGCATGCGCGTGCATGCCCAGGCGTCTGTTAGTGTTCGTGTATGTGTGCGTGTTTGTGCGTGCGTTTGCATACAATGCAGCAAACAAAAGCAGAGCAATAAATAACAGTTTCGCAAGGTATAAACGGATATAGTCTACAATAGTTTAATAACGGGTACATTCAGAGAAGTTGTTTTCTTTCAAATCAATATAATTTTCCACCTCAAATGACACTTCTCCCTCCATGCAAGGTTAAAACCCCAGAAGGCACATTATGTAATTCAATTATCTTGTTTATAATGATCATTTAATACTACTATATGGATCAATCAAATGTTCTTCTTACATAGACAAAATCAGCTTCAGTTTTTAAAAGAAACTACTTTACCTCGATACCTGATATCTGATACTTTGAGTCTTTAGATATTTAACGAGAATACTTTACGATATCGAAATTATGGCAGAAAGCGATGCGAGTATTGTAAATAAACGGAGGAAGGAGCAGCCGGGGTGGGGGGAGAGACAGGAAGGGAGGGAGTAGAAGAATATAACCCATGTGCAGATAATTCTTGTGACAAGTGTCCATGTGCCAACATCTTAGTATACACTGCTGTTTCGAGCGTAGCATTACAGGAGTGCAATTACAAACCGGAAACGACAACCAAGCTGGTTTCCCAGAGTGCACCGCGACAAAGATCCTCACGCTTCAGGTCTATATGCACGCTTTATTAACGCGTGGTGCTGTAATTCCGATTTCCTGCAGAAGACGTCTCGCCCTGAACTTTCATGCCAAGGCCCAGAAGAACAGACGCATGAATAACCGGATGGTCGACTTTGTGGCAGCCCCTTTCTCTTCTTGGAAACGTAAAGTGATGTATTCTCTATAATTTAGAACCAGGATTCTTGTGTTTATTTTTTTATTTAGCGTATTATCTCCCCTTCACGTTTTCCCTTTTGTGTCCATTCGACCTGTCTTGTCAGGGGAGCGCACTCCTACACAAAAGTTGGTGACCAGTAAAGAGAAAGAGAGCACCAGCTCATCATAACAGAACTTTTGGGTAAATTCTAATTTTTTTTTCATAAATAAGAAACTAAAATAGCCTTATAAGGAAACCATATATGGTTAACCTACCATTAGCAGAGTTTTGCAGTCTTTCGGTAGAAGAGAGAACTGGACACTGCAGACAGAAGTATGTAGACAGCAGGTAGAAGAGAGAACCAGACACTG